>JADBJO010000232.1:657500-757500 GCA_016801955.1 Conus betulinus | reverse complement strand
AGATAATAGAGGTGGTCCATGCAAGGTGGGTCTGATTTCATACAGACAGTAAAGCACTCAAAGAAAAAGCTAAAAATTTTGTTTCATGTTTAAAGGGGTCATCAAAAAGCTGTTACGACAAAGATCACATTAGATGGATATTCAAATGATGGAGAGGTTCCAAAAAACATGGGTCTGATTTCATACAGTTGTGGAGATAATTTGATGAATGAATGCAAAGGCACTTGCACAAAACACACTATATGCAAACTCAAAATAGCAGGCAGAAACAAAATAGGAACAAAAGCAATACCTTTCAAGGATTGCCTACTTCACAGGTTCCATAACTTTTGTTCCCATAATGAGATAAAGGGACAGAACTGCATGGGTGAAACACATGTTGGGAATGGCCAGAAACCAGAATTAGGTATTTTTCAGGAGATCCAGAAATTGCCTTGGGTTGGGGCAAACTGTTTTCCATTTTAACAGCTTGGTAGAGACGTCCTGCACACTCCGTCCATGCACCAATCCATGTTTTTGCCAAACTGAACCACCTTCAGCGCCATGTTTAGTTGTTGTGTGAACCATATGCCAGCCAGTAATCACAATGCAGATTCTGTTCATTGAGCTGAATGGAGCTGTGTGCACCATAATTGGAAACAGTCGACAGTGGGAATGGGTGGAAACTTAGAGCCCTGACAATGCTGCTGTTGATGGACAAGTGATGCATTTGGCGCATGGTGCTGGAAGAGCACAGCAGCAGCAGTTGACAGTGTTGTTCACTTCATCGTGTGTAACAGCACATCTGGGGGACAGCACTGGAAAAGAAAAGCAAAATATCAGAGATTCTCAGAAGGCAATATACAAACACATTCTTTCTCTCTCTGACTCACTATCACCCTGTGCAGCGGGTTTTGGGAAGAATGTGATGGTAGGAGTTGTCCTCCTTTTCAATTTCAAAATTTAAACAAGCCCATTCTGTTATCAGTGTTATATGATAGTGAAACCATTCTTATATACAGTATACTGCTAGTACTTGCATTCAGTTCAGCCATTTGGCCTTCCTCCATATCCATGAAGAATAATGAACTTTATTTTTCCTTTATTCCAAAGCTAAGTCAGGTTGTTGCACAACATTCTGGTTAACACAGTTTCTTGAATCAGAATTGGCCATTTTCAAGTTTTTGTGTTCCATTACAAGTAAACGCTACCCATGGTCAACAAGAACTGACTTGACCAGCCCTCAGGTAAACACTACCCATGGTCAACAAGAACTAGCTTGACCAGCCCTCAGGTAAACGCTACCCATGGTCAACAAGAACTAGCTTGACCAGCCCTCAGGTAAACGCTACCCATGGTCAACAAGAACTAGCTTGACCAGCCCTCGGGTAAACGCTACCCATGGTCAACAAGAACTAGCTTGACCAGCCCTCGGCATCTTGTGTTTCATGACGGTAAACACTGCTCATGGTCAACAAGAACTGACTTGTCCAGCTGTCAACATTTTGTGCTCCAGTGACAGGCGTCCAGTGAGGTCCATTGTATTCAGTTCTCCAACATTGTCAGTTTGTAACAATGGTGGCCTTGTGGAACCTCACTGAATTTCAGTTCTCCAACATTGTCAGTTTGTAACAATGGTGGCCTTGTGGGTTGTTAAATAAAAAGAAGCAAGCTGCCTCCAGACTGTGACTGTCAAAGGTTCAGAGACCCTCCAGCTTTAGGGGACTCTGCCCCTGGACCTCGAGCAGCGACTGTGCTCATTGACTTGGTCAGGGGACCTAAGGCAGCGTCCAGGACCCCCGGCCCTGGAGCAGTGATTGTGCTCATTGACTTGGTCAGGGGACCTAAGGCAGCGTCCTGGACCCCCGGCCCTGGAGCAGTGATTGTGCTCATTGACTTGGTCAGGGGACGTACGACTTTATACATATACATTTTCTTGGTGTGAACTGATGTCACAAAATGAAACTCAGACAGAATCATTCATTGTGAGGTATTCCAAATCGTCTTCCAATTTCTGTCATGAGTTTATGATTACCACAGTGAAACAGAATTAGTGGACATACACACGCAGACACACAGACATATACACACACACACACACAGAGGATCCAAAGTACCCTGCGCCATGGTCTATTCCTTAGCGCAGGATAACACTATGTAAATTGTAGTGTCTAAGACACTTGGATTATATATTTCACCTGAGAAAATGTCAACGCAATTTTTTTTTGCTTATCTTTTTCTTCCTGGAGGTCACTTTTAGAATTCATTGGCCTGCTGATTTTATGCTCATGATTATAAGTTTGTGAAAAATTGCTGATTATTTTTCTAATTCTTGTGTGTGTGTGTGTGTGTGTGTGTGTGTGTGATTTTAATTCATAAGTTTTGTTCATTTCTGGTTGTTTTTTTTGAGAGAGTGTCAGAGAGGGGAAGGGAGGCGGTTTTATAATAATTGAATAAAATCTTCCATTTCCCTCCGTCCCTCATCTGTCTGCCCTGTTCCCTCCGAGTCTCCTTTTGTCCCCATCTTTGACGGATGACTATAGCATGACCTACAGGAGCTTTCTCAATTGCCGTCTGTTCTTTCTCTGCTAATTGTTTCAACGCAGTTGGCTTATCTGACAACACACACACACATAAACACACACACACACACGCACACACACACACACACACACACATAAAAACACACACACATGCACGCACACACACTCGCACACATGGAGAAAAGAAATTTTATTGTCCACAGAGAGAGAGAGAGAGCGGAATACCATTTTTTTTCTTTTTCGGACTGGAATGAGGTAGAACTCCGGATGGGCCATTTGTACTGAGGGAAGGGTGGGTGGGGGGGGTCGATGGGGGGGTAAGAATTTGTCAGATGATGTCATTGGTCAAGTCTGAGATTTGGGCAGATTTCATCCATCATCAAATCTTCCGTGTAACTGTCTGATGGAAAGACTAGGGGTCATGACCTGGATGTCCTGGCCCATTCAAAGTGTAGAGAGTTTAGTGCTGAAACACTGGGATAAGTGGATGGGAAGTGGGGTTGAAAATAACAGAAGGAAGATCGAGAGTTTAGTGCTGAAACACTGGTATAAGTGGATGGGAAGTGGAGTTGAAAATAACAGAAGGAAGATCGAGAGTTTAGTGCTGAAACACTGGTATAAGTGGATGGGAAGTGGGGTTGCAAATAACAGGAGAAGGGAAACAGAGAAGGACTTGAAGGAATACATAGAATCTTTGATTGCTTATCTTTCATTTATATATCACAATTTCAAGAAGGGGAGATAAAACTCATAGAAGCATAACCAGTGTGTACAGAAATGAGCACAGTTGAGATCTGCTCATTTTGACCTCGGACTTGAGCATCAGATAGACCAGAACTTATGTACACACACACTCATGCGTGCGCATACACACACACACACATACACACACACACACTTCTGCAGTGTTGGATATGTGATTTTAGCTGAATGTGTGTTGATATCTGACCGTGTTTGCCCTGATATGCCATAAGTGAATTATTATTTTGTCTGATGAGCGAGCCTCAAAGTGGATGAAAACCCATCCTGTTTAACAATAAATATGTTACATTTCTGTGTGCATAAGAGAGGTAGAACCGATGACAGATTGGAGTGCAGTGTTGAATGGTGTCTGACAACTTTCTCATCCCAAAGATTGCGCCATGTCAAACTTGGTCCACTCCTCTGTTGGGAGACGATGTCATTGTGGGGACGCTGCCAACTGCTGGGTTTTTTTTTTTTGTTTTTTTTTTTTAGAAATGGTTTTGTGTTTAGCCTACTAACTTTTTTTTTTTTCATTTTTGTAGAATTTTTACCAGGGATAATCCTTTAGATGCTTGGAGTCATTTTACTTCTGTGAAATGCATGTTGCATTTTTGTGATTTAGCTTTCTTGTCTCACTGGAAAGACTAGCACAAAGTGTTGAAAAGAGAGTGGTAAACAAGTGCGAATGCCCCATGTGAGACAAGAAAGACAGACTCCAGATAGATTTGCTTTGAAGATGAGCCTTTCGTACATGAGGCCAATTTTCCAACAACCAGATATCAGTTCATCAGTATTTTCAAAGCCTGTTTTTCTTTCACTTTTATATATTAAAATGCACAATTTTTGCAAGGTTCTATTCTCAACATGCTTTGGTTTGCTTGTTTTTGTTTTTACTGCTGTAACATGATCATTTGTATTCAAACTGAGCTGCGATCAGGTAGAAAACAGTTCAGTTGTGACCTTTTGCTTTCGTAGGCATAGGTTTTGGTTGAAACGACATTTTTTTAAAGCATTGTCATATATTCCAGTGGAATTCCATCAGTAAATAATGGAAAAAAAAAAAATCACGTAGACGATGAACGTTGTAACTACGACCTTGTATGTGAAAATGTCTGGATATCAGTCTTGTATGTGAAAATGTCTGGATAGCAGTCTTGTGTGTGAAAATGTCTAGATAGCAGTCTGTGTGTGAAAATGTCTCTTGAGCAGTTTTGTGTATGAAAATGTCTAGAGAGCAGTCTTGTGTTAAAATGTCTAGATAACAGTCTTGTGTGTCAAAATGTCTAGATAACAGTCTTGCGTGTGAAAATGTCTGGATAGCAGTCTTGTGTGTGAAAATGTGTAGATAGCAGTCTTGTGTGTAAAAATGTCTAGATAGTCTTGTGTGTGAAAATATATAACAGTCTTGTTTGTGAACATGTCTAGATAAGTCTTGTGAGTGAAAATGTTTGGATAGAAATTTTGTGTGTGAAAATGTCTGGTAGCAGTCTTGTGTGTGAAAATGTCTGATAGCAGTCTTGTGTGTGAAAATGTCTAGATAGCAGTCTTGTGTGTGAAAATGTCTGGATAGCAGTCTTGTGTGTGAAAATGTCAAGATAGCAGTCTTGTGTGTGAAAATGTCTAGATAGCAGTCTTGTGTGTGAAAAAGTCCAGATAGCAGGCTTGTGAGTGAAAATGCCTTGAGAGCTGGCTTGTGTGTGAAAATGTCTGATAGCAGTCTTGCGTGTGAGAATGTCAAGATAGCAGGCTTGTGTGTGAAAATGTCTGATAGCAGGCTTGTGTGTGATAATGTCTAGATAGCAGTCAGTCTTGTGTGTGAAAATGTCTGATAGCAGGCTTGTGTGTGAAAATGTCTGATAGCAGGCTTGTGTGTGAGAATGTCTAGATTGCAGGCTTGTGTTTGAGAATGTCTGATAGCAGTCTGTGTTTGAAAAATGTCCCATAGCAGGCTCGTGTGTGAGAGAATGTCTAGATAGCAGCAGGCTTGTGTGTGAGAATGTCTAGATAGCAGGCTGTGTGAGAATGTCTGATAGCAGTCTTGCGTGTGAAAATGTCTAGATAGCAGGCTTGATTGTGAAAATGTTCAAATCATTTTGTCATGCATTGTTAAAGTGCACACCAACTGTGGTAGAGAAATCGCTCTTATGCATTGATTTTAGTACTGGTTGCATTGTTTCACTGGTCGTTTCTCTCTTCGTTTCCTTAAATGCAAGGTGTTGATATTTTAAACAAATATTCGGAGTGTTGTTGCCTACTTCACAGTTGAATTTTTTTTTTTGTATTCTTTTTAGTGTTACACTAGACTTGTTTTGTTGTTGTATATTTTTGGTAATTCAGTTTTTGTAAAGTATTCTTTTTATTGTTAGACTAGACTTGTTTTGTTGTATATTTTTGGTAATTTATTTTATTCCTTTTTCTTCTTGTTGTACGCTTTACCCTGTTTAATTTTATCATATTGAATTTCAGTTACGTTCTTATTGAATATTGAACTGCATTTTGTAGTCGAATGTGTATGGTCATGTTTTGGGTGTTGATGTTAAAGAGAACAGCTGTTTCAGATACTAGCTGTAAAGAGTCCCCATAGTTATATTTAGATGTCACAACAGGCGTTTGTTGAACCTGGTTTTTTTTTTTTCTGTAAGATGATAGAAAACTATGTTCATACAGAGATTCGTTTAAGATTGTAAAAACTGTTGAACTAATGAATAATTGTTTTTTTTTTTTTTCAAGAATGTTAATGTTAAATGGAGAATGATACATAATACAGGCATCAGGAGGTGTGTGAAACTAGGATTCTGAATACTAAAGTTGAGTAGGACAAACAGTGAAGGTTAGAATGATACACATTGATGGTGTTTGATGTACAAGCTTTTGTTTGAATGCACACAACATATTTAATTACAAACAAGGTGACTGTGTTACTTAAGACTTACGTTTGGAGTTTTTCATATGCATATTTCTTGTGTACATATCAAGAGGCTTGAGTCAAAATTACTATGTAACCCCCATTTCCAAACCATCCACCTGCCCCTTCCAGCCTCTCCACTCTATCAAATAAAAAGGCAAACACCATTGATTTATGCTGCTTTATTTCTATTTCCCCTCATCAGTTCAAAGAACTGTAAATATATTCTCTGCAACATTCAAGAACCACAAACTTCATTTCAAAATGCAAACACATCTGAAGAGAGAACCACCATTTTTGTTTCCTCATCAGCTCATTTATACAAGTTCTACATGGTCCATCACAGCTATTAACTAAGAGGAACACAATGATCATTCGTGGACAATCAGGGGACGTTTCAAACAAGCAACTGTTGCCATCACAAACGTTCACACAAAAATCAGTCTACTTTCTGTGTGACACAGACTGATTTTTGAGTGTGTTTATGGAGAACATATCAACAAGCATGATTACATGTACACACGCATAGATTCACACACTCATAATCATGCACATTTACTTAGTGCATGCGTGCGCGCACACACACACACACACACACACACACACACATTTTAAACCAAGGACACCAATCTATAGATAAACCCTGACAAAGGCTGCGTGGTCAGAGTGTAGCAAACTGTCTCTACCCCAACACACTGAAGCTTTTATGATGATTTTGTTTTGCACTTCATTGCACAGTTGTCAACCTGCACACACACTTAGGACCACACAGTTGCCACATGTGTTATCATCATTATTATTATTAAATGAGTATATCACTGTTATTATTGTTTAAAAAGAGTGCATGTAAAAAAAAAACTCACACAAAGTTGGCCCACTTATTCATCTTAATGTGTGCTTACACACATCAACATTCATTCTATTTTGACGTAACCAAAGTACATGGCTTGCTCTTCACACACTGTCAGTTCTGCACATCAGGCCTAATGCCTGTCTTTTTCATGTTCACAATCCAGATACTTCCAGGGTTAAGAAACAAAAATTTGTGTTCTAGAGTTAAACATAACCCAGCAAACCACCTAACATTCAAAGTCCAGTCATGGGGGGTGGGGGGGAGCAAACCTATGTAATTAACCAATTCATAACAATACAGTCAGCAACTGAATGACACTGTGTTTAATCTATGCTGGGACTGCTTTTTCACCGATAAAATGACCTGCTGATGGTGCCAGCCAGATTCGTAACCGTTGATGTAAAATGTGAAATTTATAAACATCTTAAGGTTGCCACAAAAAAAAGGCCAGATGCCAAATGTAGCCTGCACAAATGGACTGCTGGTGTTCACCCTGGGCACAGTCTAGTTGACTGATTACAATGGAAACACTGGCATAAACTGTACACGGAGGAAAAAACATTCCGATTGAACTGGGAAAAGGTATTCAGACTTAAGAATGGATCACAAAAGGTAAAACAAAAAGGAAAAATAAAAAAGAATTGTAGATGTCAGTGAAAAGAGACTGAAAAAATAAAACACACAGAAAAAAAAAACCCCCACAACAAACAGAAAAGGGAAAATTACTGCACAGAAGTGCAGAAGCAGAAGCAGGTGGATTGGGGGCAGCAATCTCATTGCCACAGGGAGACGCCACAATGTGGCACACATTCCCACAGGGAGATGCCACAATGTGACAGACATTCCAAGAGGGAGACACCACAGTGTGACACAGGACATTCCCACAGGGAGATACCACAATGTGACAGGACATTCCCACAGGGAGATACCACAATGTGACACAAGACATTCCCACAGGGAGATACCACAATGTGACATAGGACATTCCCACAGGGAGACACCACAATGTGACAGACATTCCCACAGGGAGATACCACAATGTGACACAGGACAATCCCACAGGGAGATACCACAATGTGACACAGGACATTCCCACAGGGAGATACCACAATGTGACATAGGACACCCCCCTCAGGGAGATACCACAATGTGACACAGGACATTCCCACAGAGAGATACCACTATGTGACACAGGACATTACACAGGGAGATACCACTATGTGACACAGGACATTTCCACAGGGAGATACCACAATGTGACACAGGACATTCCCACAGGGAGATACCACAATGTGTGACACAGGACATTCCCACAGGGAGATACCACATGTGACACAGGACATTCCCACAGGGAGATACCACAATGTGACACAGGGCATTCCCACAGGGAAACACCACATGTGACACAGGACATTCCCACAGGGAGATACCACAATGTGACAGACATTCCACAGGGAGATACCACAATGTGACACAGGACAATCCCACAGGGAGATACCACAATGTGACACAGGACATTCCCACAGGGAGATACCACAATGTGACATAGGACACCCCCTCAGGGAGATACCACAATGTGACACAGGACATTCCCACAGAGAGATACCACTATGTGACACAGGACATTTCCACAGGGAGATACCACAATGTGACACAGGACATTCCCACAGGGAGATACCACACAATGTGACACAGGACATTCCCACAGGGAGATACCACAATGTGACACAGGACATTCCCACAGGGAGATACCACTATGTGACACAGGACATTTCCACAGGGAGATACCACAATGTGACACAGGACATTCCCACAGGGAGATACCACAATGTGACACAGGACATTCCCACAGGGAGATACCACATGTGACACAGGACATTCCCACAGGGAGATACCACAATGTGACACAGGGCATTCCCACAGGGAAACACCACAATGTGACACAGGACATTCCCACAGGGAGATACCACAATGTGACACAGGGCATTCCCACAGGGAGATACCACAATGTGACAGACATTCCCATAGGGAGATACCACAATGTGACATAGGACATTCCCACAGGGAGACACCACTATGTGACACAGGGCATTCCCACAGGGAGATACCACAATGTGACACAGGACATTCCCACAGGGAGACACCACAATGTGACAGACATTCCCACAGGGAGACACCACAATGTGACACAGGACATTCCCACAGGGAGATACCACAATGTGACACAGGGCATTCCCACAGGGAGATACCACAATGTGACACAGGACATTCCCACAGGGAGACACCACAATGTGACACAGGACACCCCCTCAGGGAGATACCACAATGTGACACAGGGCGTTCCCACAGGGAGATACCACAAGTGACACAGGACATTCCCACAGGGAGACACCACAATGTTACACAGGACATTCCGACAGGGAGATACCACAATGGGACACAGGGCGTTCCCACAGGGAGATACCACAAGTGACACAGGACATTCCCACAGGGAGACACCCACAATGTGACACAGGGCATTCACACAGGGAGATACCACAATGCGACAGACATTCCCACAGGGAGACACCACAATGTGACAGACATTCCCACAGGGAGATACCACAAGGTGACACAGGACATTCCCACAGGGAGACACCACAATGTGACACAGGACATTCCCACAGGGAGATACCACAATGTGACACAGGACATTCCCACAGGGAGACACCACAATGTGACAGACATTCCCACAGGGAGACACCACAAATGTGACACACAGGACATTCCCACAGGGAGATACCACTATGTGACACAGTACATTCCCACAGGGAGACACCACAATGTGACACAGGACATTCCCACAGGGAGATACCACAATGTGACACAGGACATTCCCACAGGGAGACACCACAATGTGACAGACATTCCTACAGGGAGATACACAAATGTGACACAGGACATTCCCACAGGGAGACACCACAATGTGACACAGGACATTCCACAGGGAGATACCACAATGGGACACAGGGCATTCCCACAGGGAGATACCACAATGGGACACAGGACATTCCCACAGGGAGATACCACAATGTGACACAGGACATTCCCACAGGGAGACACCACAATGTGACACAGGACATTCCACAGGGAGATACCACTATGTGACACAGGACATTCCCACAGGGAGATACCACAATGTGACACAGGACATTCCCACAGGGAGACACCACAATGTGACACAGGACATTCCCACAGGGAGATACCACAATGTGACACAGGGCATTCCCACAGGGAGATACCACAATGTGACACAGGACATTCCCACAGGGAGATACCACAATGTGACACAGGACATTCCCACAGGGAGAGAGCTGCCACTGACACATGTACAATACTACTGGGCAAGGAAAGAGAGGGCTGCTACTGACACATGTACAATACTACTGGGCAAGGAAAGGAGAGGGCTGTCACTGACACATGTACAAAACTACTGGGCAAGAAAAGAGGAGAGGGAAACCAGGATGCTTCAAAGGTCTACACTGTCACATTCTGCTGGAAACATGAGACAATGCCTCCATTCATTGTGCTGGGACAATATGACAATGTCTCTGTTCATTGTGCTGAGACAGTATGACGATGTCTCTGTTCATTGTGCTGGGACAATATGGCGATGTCTCTGTTCATTGTGCTGGGACAATATGACAATGTCTCTGTTCATTGTGCTGAAACAATATGACGATGTCTCCGTTCATTGTGCTGAGACAATATGACGATGTCTCCGCTCATTGTGCTGAGACAATATGACGATGTCTCTCGCTCATTGTGCTGAGACAATACAACAATGTCTCCGCTCATTGTGCCGAGACAATATCACGATGTCTCCGCTCACTGTGCTGAGACAATACAACGTCTCCGCCCATTGTGCTGAGACAATATGACGATGTCTCCGCTCATTGTGCTGAGACAATATGACGATGTCTCCGTTCATTGTGCTGAGACAATACAACAATGTCTCCATTCATAGTGCTGGGAACATAAGACAATGTCTCCTTTTATTGTCGCATTGTTTGGAAACATAAGACAATGTCTCCATTGTGCTGGGAACACAAGACAATGTCTCCATCATGCTGGGACAAGAAGACAATGTCTCTATTGTGCTGGGACAAGAAGACAACGTCTCCATTGTGCTGGGACAAGAAGACAACGTCTCCATTGTGCTGGGACACGAAGACAATGTCTCCATTGTGCTGGGACACGAAGACAATGTCTCCATTGTGCTGGGACAAGAAGACAATGTCTCCAGACCTGCCAACCCCCTAAGAGACCAATGAGTAGTAAGAATTGAAGCTCTGTGAGGCAGAAATGTGTAATTTCAGAGAGCTAAGAGTAATCAAGCACTACACTTACTTTTTTCAAACAAAACACGATGCGATGAAATTGTTCGCACAATTTATGTGAACTTAACTTTTCTTCAAATAACCTTTTCTTTTAAGTGTAACAAGAAATCTTTACAAATTATGAAAATGTAGAATACACTGGAAATATATATGCGAACATATGCAATGACACCTTTGTTCTTGCCAGTGATCACATGATTTGTATTATCACAAACCAAGGACAGGCAGTTCTGCCATGGCACACCAAGGCTTAATAGTAGGCCTGAAACAACCTCAAAAATGTTCTCCCCTGTTGCTGGCTCTGTGCATGTGGGAGTTGGCTATCTGCTCAGTGGCGATTTTGTAAGTCTTGCACCACCCCAGGAAAGAATCCCCCCCGACTTCCATCAGTCCTCAACACAAACGGTCCATCTGCAGTCCCCCCCATGGCAAGGGTCCTCACAATGTGTGTTGTCTTTGTTCGACCGCTCTTGAACTGTTTGGCAATCTCTGAATCTAAGAACGCTTCTTTAAAAAGCTGGGATGCATGGTCAGCTGCGCTAAGAGCGATGATGTACTCAACAAAAAATCCGGCCATCAATGCTTCAGCCCGAATTACCCTTTTCCTCATTTCTACAGTCTGAAAAAAACTGTGTGATGCTGGAAGAATTCGGCACGTTAGAGGAATCGATGTGCTTGCGTGACTCAAGGTGACGCTTCACATCCTGTGACCATGGGAAATTGTGAAGTCGGACTCGCAAGTGGTACACCTTGCACAATTTACACCTTTAGCCGAAGGTTGTATGCAGGGGAATTTTTCCGAGTATTCTTTTTGGGGCTTTTGACCAAGTTTTTTCTTTGTCGCATCTTGTCCAGAACTTTCTGCTCCACGTTTCGACATTTTCTTAACTTCAAACTTCAAAAGGACGCCAACTTTGCTGAATGGTAAAGATGGTGCAACGAACTGCGCATGACCGGAAACGCTTCTTGAAGATTACTGGTTATACGCACGGCGCCGTGCGTGTCTGTAGATAAGCCGATTTTTTCATCCCTTTTTTTTTTTTTTTTTTTTTTTTTTTTGTTGAAACTTTCAATGCGTACTTTTTTGGCTAAATGCGTAAGGGCGTAAGATTCATCACTTGGGCGTAATAAATTACATGAAATGCGTAATGGTTGGCAGGTCTGTGTCTCCATTGTGCTGGGACAAAAAGACAATGTCTCCATTGTGCTGGGACAAGAAGACAAAGTCTCCATTCACTGTCACACTGTGTGGAAACAAAGACAGTGTCTCCATTCACTGTCACACTGTGTGGAAACAAAGACAGTGTCTCCATTCAATGTCACACTGTGTGGAAACAAAGACAGTGTCTCCATTCACTGTCACAGTGTGGAAACAAAGACAGTGTCTCCATTCACTGTAACACTGTGTGGAAACAAAGACAATGTCTCCATTTACTGTCAAAAACTGATCATGAAATATTGTTCATGCGTATTGCCGTATTGCATATCCCTTAAAAATAATATTTGCAGCACCTTATCCTCCAATTAACAACCAGTTAAAATGGAACCAAAAGTGAAAGTGGTCTGCATAAACAAAGTGACGCAATAATTAAAATATTGTGTAGACAGTAATTATCAAAAAATTGTGTAGATACTATGTCAAAATTATATGCAAGAAATAATATGCAAGTTCAAGTTCATTCATCACAGTTATGTACACATCGATTCATATACACGAATTATGTTGCACATCCTGTGTTTGTTCAAAACACACACACACACACACACACACACACACACACACACACACACACACACACACCACATGATTCTAAAACATTATCACATTCTGATTTGAGCATTCGTAACTGTCGTACCATTCTGCTATCAAATCAAAATCAGTCATTTATCATAAATACAATGATTTTTCCAGTAAGATACCATGCCTCACCTGAAAGGCCTGACAACAGAATTGGATCACCCATTCAATACCTTCATAATAACTGCAGAATCAGATCACCCATTCAATGCCTTCATAATAACTGCAGAATCAGATCACCCATTCAATGCCTTCAAAATCAGATCACCCATTCAATGCCTTCACAATAACTGCAGAATTGGATCACCCATTCAATGTCTTCAGAATCAGATCACCCATTCAATGCCTTCACAGTAACTGCAGAATCGGATCACTCTTTCAATGCCTTCAGAATCAGACCACCCATTCAATGCTTTCACAATAACTGCAGAATCAGACCACCCATTCAATGCCTTCACAATAACTGCAGAATTGGATCACCCATTCAATGCCTTCAGAATTGGATCACCCATTCAATGCCTCATAATAACTGCAGAGGTAAAGTCAAGCTGCTGGTCAATAGAGGACGAGCACAGCTATTCTCCCAAACCTGACTGCCACTGGGCCCTCAAATCTTCCAGTTTCCAAACCCTGACTGCTATAAGACCCTCAAATCTTCCAGTTTCCAAACCCTGACTGCTATAAGACCCTCAAATCTTCCAGTTTCCAAACCCTGACTGCTATAAGACCCTCAAATCTTCCAGTTTCCTAACCCTGACTGCAATAAGACCCTCAAATCTTCCAGTTTCCAAACCCTGACTGCCTTTGGACCCTCAAATCTTCCAGTTTCCTAACCGACTAAAAAAGCCTTTTGGTCCTGTTCGAAAATGCTACTGATATGTGTCCCTTTTAGAACAGTCATGATTGAGGATGAAGTTTCTTCATGAAAAAAAAAGCAACCCAACTACAACTGAATACCTTCAAATATGGAATATTATGAAATAACTGACAACTGGTTGAAAATATATTACAAACATTTTCCCTGTACATGCTAAATATATGCTTTTTTTTCTATGAGTACTCTCAAGAATCTCTCTGCCAACACCTGACAGCAGATACACTGTACTTAATTGAGCAATGTTCATGTTCATCACAAAACAATTTGAATAAGAAAGGTGAGAAAAAAAACTAACAACCCAAAACACAGAGACAAACACACACACACATGATTATACACTCACTCTGAAGCGAAACTCTTCCTTAAATGCTTGGAAACTATTATATCAATAACAAACAAAAAAACGTTTAAATAAACATTCACAAAAAATAATTGCAGTTACAAATAAAAAATGTGCAAAGCCAGCCAGAATCACTGGCTTGGCTGAGGCTAAGTTTAAAAAAAAAAAAAAAAGCAATTATAGAATCACTGGCTTGGTAGTGACCAAGTGAAAAACAATTTGTAAACAAAACATGCGCAAAGCCAGCCAGAATCACTGGCTTGATGGTCGCTAAGTAAATAAAAAAAAAAATTTGTAAACAAAACATGAGCAAAAAACCAGCCAGAATCACTGGCTTGATGGTGGCTAAGTAAATAAAAACAAAAAATTGTAAACAAAAACATGAGCAAAGCCAGCCAGAATCACTGAGCATTCTTTTACCTTAGTGTGCCCCTTGCTGTGACTCAGCATTCTTTCACCTTAGTGTGCCCCTTGCTGTCACTGAGCGTTCTTTCACCTTAGTGTGCCCCTTGCTGTCACTGAGCATTCTTTCACCTTAGTGTGCCCTTGCTGTCACTGAGCATTCTTTCACCTTAGTGTGCCCCTTGCTGTCACTGAGCATTCTTTCACCTTAGTGTGCCCCTTGCTGTCACTGAGCATTCTTTCACCTTAGTGTGCCCCTTGCTGTCACTGAGCATTCTTTCACCTTAGTGTGCCCCTTGCTGTCACTGAGCATTCTTTCACCTTAGTGTGCCCCTTGCTGTCACTGAGCATTCTTTCACCTTAGTGTGCCCCTTGCTGTCACTGAGCATTCTTTCCTTAGTGTGCCCCTTGCTGTCACTGAGCATTCTTTCACCTTAGTGTGCCCCTTGCTGTCACTGAGCATTCTTTTCACCTTAGTGTGCCCCTTGCTGTCACTGAGCATCACCTTAGTGTGCCCCTTGCTGTCTGAGCATTCTTTCACCTTAGTGTGCCCCTTGCATTCACTGAGCGTTCTTTCACCTTAGTGTGCTCCTTGCATTCACCGAGCGTTCTTTCACCTTAGTGTGCCCCTTGCTGTCACTGAGCATTCTTTCACCTTAGTGTGCCCCTTGCATTCACTGAGCGTTCTTTCACCTTAGCGTGCCCCTTGCTGTCACTGAGCGTTCTTTCACCTTAGTGTGCCCCTTGCTGTCACTGAGCATTCTTTTACCTTAGTGTGCCCCTTGCTGTCACTGAGCGTTCTTTCACCTTAGTGTGCCCCTTGCTGTCACTGAGCATTCTTTCACCTTAGTGTGCCCCTTGCTGTCACTGAGCATTCTTTCACCTTAGTGTGCCCCTTGCTGTCACTGAGCGTTCTTTCACCCTTAGCGTGCCCCTTGCATTCACTGAGCGTTCTTCACCTTAGCGTGCCCCTTGCTGTCACTGAGCGTTCTTTCACCTTAGCGTGCCCCTTGCTGTCACTGAGCATTCTTTTACCTTAGCGTGCCCCTTGCTGTCACTGAGCATTCTTTCACCTTTGACTCCACTGCCTACTGCAAGGTCTCCTCAGACGTTATCTACAGCCTTGAGATATGCCACCTCTGCTGTCCACACATGTACAACATATCTCCAGTCTGTACATGGCGCACCCTGTACGTCACATCTCCAGTCTGTACATGGCGCACCCTGCACGTCACATCTCCAGTCTGTACATGGCGCACCCTGTACGTCACATCTCCAGTCTGTACATGGCACACCCTGTATGTCACATCTCCAGTCTGTACATGGCGCACCCTGTACAACACATCTCCAGTCTGTACATGGCACACCCTGTACGTCACATCTCCAATCTGTACATGGCACACCCTGTACGTCACATCTCCAGTCTGTACATGGCACACCCTGTACGTCACATCTCCAGTCTGTACATGGCACACCCTGTATGTCACATCTCAAGTCTGTACATGGCGCACCCTGTACAACACATCTCCAGTCTGTACATGGCACACCCTGTACGTCACATCTCCAGTCTGTACATGGCACACCCTGTATGTCACATCTCAAGTCTGTACATGGCGCACCCTGTACAACACATCTCCAGTCTGTACATGGCACACCCTGTACGTCACATCTCCAGTCTGTACATGGCACACGCTGTACGTCACATCTCCAGTCTGTACATGGCACACCCTGTACGTCACATCTCCAGTCTCTCCAGTCTGTACATGGCACACGCTGTACGTCACATCTCCAGTCTGTACATGGCGCACCCTGTACGTCACATCTCCACTCTATACATGGCACACCCTGTACGTCACATCTCCACTCTATACATGGCACACCCTGTACGTCACATCTCCAGTCAAAGACCATTGATCTTCTCAGCTTCTGCAATGTCTAAGACTTCTGTTCTTCATGGGTTGGCATCAGTACTGGGGTTTCTGCCATTCATTCTACTCATGATGAGCACCCGAAACCAGGATAGCTTTTCAGTCCTGCCTGTCTGCCTGCAAGTTATCCTGAAAATGGAAAGGGCCAATCTTCATCGTGTTTTCCTGGATTGTTGGTACATCTGTCTCTTAAAGCCTGCACAACTGAACCTCTCAAAATGGACCTTCAGATATCCTTAAAATCAAAATGCCTATTTTGAGGAAGGAAATCTTTCATCTGAAGGTAATTCTGTTATAGACAGGGGCAAAAAGATACCAGACAAAAAAGTCATGAAGAGGGTGAAGCCTTTGTCACAGCATCTTCATCAAGTTTCACTGTGCACTGAAGGGAGTCAGTTTGAAGTTCCACAGCTGCAAATCTGAAAAAAGCCTCAGGGAAAAAAAAAAATTTCACTCTCTATATCTTCATTGATGCAGGAATGGTTTTGCTGCATATCTGATCTGATCAGAGAGACCCTTTTGGTACTTTTCATGAAACTGTGTGTGTGTATCGATACGTAGATCTCTCTGGTGATCGAGAATGTGCGGAACGATAACTCGTTTACCGGAAGACTCTGTGTGGTCAAGACACCATTGATGTGTACAACAAACAATGATCAGAACGATTGTGCAGACAAGCAAGTCGGCAGAATAATAGATGGTGGCACAACTGTGGAATCAAACCACTGGAAAATTTTAACTTCAGTAACCCACAGGAATGGGGAAAATGGCATCAGAGGTCGTACTTTTCCATTAGCAAACAAATTGGACAAAGAAGATGGCAGTGTTCATGTCAGCAGCCTGATCTATAGTATGGGCTGAGAGGCTGAACTGATATTTTCGTACTTTACCTTTAATGAACTGGAGAAGAAGAGAACGGTCCAAGTGAGGACTTTGATATTGTTCTGAAGAAGTTTGATGAGTATTTTATTGGTAAAAGGAATACCATTCAAGAAAGAGCTGAATTTCACTCAA
Source organism: Conus betulinus (assembly GCA_016801955.1). Lineage (NCBI taxonomy): Eukaryota > Metazoa > Mollusca > Gastropoda > Neogastropoda > Conidae > Conus > Conus betulinus. The sequence goes on along the minus strand of JADBJO010000232.1, from coordinate 739,738 downwards.
GAAACTAGCATCCTGGAGAGAGTGCTAAGGAGTACATTCTCTACGGACTTTCTGGACATGCTAACTTTAAGGAAAAAGAAGAAACTATCTGAGACAGACTAGTGCTAGGTCTTTCCTATAAAGATGTTTCTCAATGGCTCCAGCTTGAGGCAGATCTGACTTTGCAAACAGCAGTGGCTACTGCACGTCTTAGCAAACAGCAACTGCTACTGCACATCATCATGACCTAGTAAAGAGTCAAGTCAGTAAGATAAGATAATGTTGCTCATAGCCCAGCCAACCGCAAAGGGCCATATCAGGGCTGTCACCACGTTAAAATCAACTCACAAGTCATTCATTCACACAATTCTTTAAAATACATCTTCTAAAAACCCATGCGAAAGTTTGTTAAAAATGTTTCCACTGTAAAATCTCAGATCCGATGAAAAATGTAATCTCTTTCAAGAACTCAAAAGATTGCGTCAGGCGGAAGCTCTGAACAAGGTTTTCATGGAATCTGCTGTAAAATGCTTGTGTCTCACATCGTGAAAGTCCCAACACTCTAAAAGAACATGTTTCATTCTGAGTGGCACATGACATGGAATGCACCATGGAGCTTCTTCACTCTTTAAAAGGTATGAATGGGTAAAATACGAATAGCCGGTGTGCAGCCGGCACAGAACTGTTTCTTCTTTACGACACCAGACATAGATGAGAGGAAACTCCTTTAGGTTTGGACGGATCTGAAAGAGTTTGTTATCCGTCTGTGTATTCCAATCCTCCTGCCAGAGGTCTCTGACATAATCATTAATTTTGGTTTCAGATCTGAGCAGGGGATAGGTGTGTTTGACAGTTTCTCTCTTGTGGCATTCTTGGCCAAACGATCAACCATTTCATTCCCTCCAATGCCAACATGACCGGAAACCCAAGCCAGAATAATGTTGTAACCATCCGCTTTCAACTTGGTAAATAGTTAAAAAAAAGTGTAAAAGTTTGGGATGCTGGAGGCTGCGGCCAGCTATGGCCTCCAAAACTGACAGTGAATCTGACAGAACCAGAAAATCCCTCTTCTTAGACTGTGAGATTATCCTCAGTGCCAGAAACAGAGCTGTAAGTTCAGCAGAGTAAGCAGAAGCATCTCAAGGGATATGTTCTAACAGTATTTGAGAAGGAGCACCAGGGCAATAGGCTGCACAGGCCACTCCATCTTCAGAGTTGGAACCATCAGTGAAACTCTCCGATAGGATGGGAATTTCAAACAGAGGTCAGCATACAATGCCTTGTATGCCAGAGAGCTGGTGGACTCTTTGCAAAAAGCTGCAAGGTCAAAACGAATCTCTGGAGTGAAAAAGGTCCATGGAGGCTCATCTGGAAACTTGGAAAAATCGGACACAACTCCTAGGTCTAGACCTGCATTCTGCACGTGAGGCTGCATACGAAGACCAAACGGCGGAATAGAGTTCGGGTTCGGGTTGTTTTCAAATTTTACTTTGGAACTGAGGGTCAAAGGCACAGTCATAGGCAGGGTTTTCTGGTTCCGAGAACAGTCTGATATAGTGATTTAAAGATAGTTTCAGCCTGCGGTTGGACAGTGAGTGTTCACCTGCCTCTGCGTACTGGCTGTACACAGGGGTGCTGCGGAATGCTCCAAGACAGAGATGAAGCCCTTGATAGTGGATAGGGTCCAAGAGTTTTAGGTAAGATGGTCTTGCAGAGCCGTACACAGCACAACCATAGTCCAGTTTGGAATGGACTAAGGCTCTGTAGAGGTGCAGCAAAGTTTTTTTCATCAGCGCCCCAGTCAGTGTGTGCTACGACCCGCAGAATATTCAGAGCTTTCTGGCAAGAAGTTTTGAGGTTTGTAATGTGGCTGAGAAAGTTGAGTTTTTGGTCAAAAATAACCCTGGGAATTTGGCCTCTTTGACAGCTGGAATGGGAGATTTCCCTATTTTGATTTCAGGATCTGCAAAAAAAAAAAAAAAAAAAAACACGAAAATTATGGAAGTGAATGCGTAGGAGAAAAATTGAAGCCGTTTTCATCTGCCCACTGCTGAATTTTATCCCACACAAAGCTGGAGCCTGCGCTGGACACTCAGGTACAGGCTTCCAGTTGCATAAACAGCAAAATCATCCACAAAACAATGAGCAGTCAACCCTGTTGAACGGATTTAACAATATTGTTAATCTTGATGCTAAAGAGAGCAGGCGACAGTATGCTTCCTTGAGGAACACCCAACTCCTGCTCATGAACATCAGAGAGTGGTGCAAACCCGGACCTGAAACTGTCATTCTGCTAAAATATTTTGAATAAAAAGTGGAAGATGACCCCGAAAACCAAGATCATGGAGATCATGAAGTATCCCAGACTTCCAGGTGGTATCGTAGGCTTTCTCCAAGTTGAAGAATATAGCCACTGCATGTTGTTGTTAATAAAGGTGTTCTGAAGTGTAGATTCTAGATGGATCAAATGGTCCAATGTAGATCGATGTTTGCGGAAAACCACATTGTTCTCTTGCCGGAAGGCCTTCAGTTTCAAGTTTCCACATAAGTCGAGCACTGACCATTTTTTCCATCAGTTTGCAGACACTGCTGGTCAAAGCTATCGGATGGTAATTGGATGGGTTTGAAAGATCTTTTCCAGGTTTAGGTATAGGTATGATAATGGCCTTCCGCCAGGACGGTGGAAAACACCCTGTGGACCAGATATTGTTGAAGACTTTCAGAATGGTCTCTGGAGACAGCTTTCTGGGAGATGTTTCAAGAGCTGATAGTGGATCTCATCCAGGTCAGGAGCAGAATCGTAAGTCAAGTCAGTACTCAGCATCAACAAGTAGTGGATGAAGTTCATCAGCCGCCATTCTGATCCAGTCAGAATGGGAAATCCCTTCCTGTCAAAAACAGAGGAGCAAGAAGAGGACAGGGAAATGGAATTAAGCCACAGCAGTCACAGACACAAACGTGCAGAAAGTGTGGAAGAAGCCATGCTAGAAATAACTGTCCAACCAGAGGTAAAGTGTGTGCCATAAGTGTTCCAAAATGAGCCATGTTGCAGCTCTTTGTCGTAGCAGCAATGTCAATGAAGTGACAGATGCTGAACAACAAACATTCTTCCTTGGTGCTGTCGGTCGGACCTCTACATCTAAAGGATCCAGATTTTGTGACGACAGTGAACTGCCATGGCACATTTCCTTAACATCAGCCGGCAGGGCAGTCTCTCCTTTAAGATCGACACAGGAGCTGGCGTGTCAGTCATGTCAAAAGCTCAATATATTCGTCTCAGTCCTCGCCCAAATTGACAACTGCAATTCTCAGAAGTCCTGGTGGGATGATGCAGTGTGCAGGACAATTCATTGTTACTGTCCACTTCCATGAGCATCCATTCTCATTCAGAGTTTTTGTCATAGACCCTGACACTGACTGTTTACTCAGTCGAGCTGTTGCTGTCTATCTGGGTTTAGCCATAAAAGACTGAGTGGACACACAACAAATGTTACATTTGGTGATATTAGACCATTTCCAATTAAATGCAACCCAGTAAAGATTGTTCTGGCTGACGATGCTCAGCCATACACTGTACACACTGCAAGACAGATTCCATTACTGCTCATGGGCCAAGTGGAAGCTGAACTGAAAAGAGTGGAAGAACTGGATCAGTGAGCTGACTGACTGGTGTGCACCCATGGTGCCGTCAGAAAGAAAGGAGGTGCCAGACGTATCTTTTCCATGAGCTGACTGACCGGTGTGCACCCATGGTGCCGTCAGAAAGAAAGGTGCCCAGACATACCTGCATGAATCTAAAGAAAGGAAGCCAGGCAGTGAAAAGGGAATGTTGTGTCCTACCCACCATGGACCATATTCTTCACATGAAAAGGGAACATTGTGTCCTACCCACCATGGATGATATTCTTCATGTGAAAAGGGAACGTTGTGTCCTACCCACCATGGATGATATTCTTCGCGTGAAAAGGGAAATGTTGTGCCCTACCCACCATGGATGTTATTCTTCACAAGCTCAGGAAATCCAAAGTATTCAGCAAACTGGATGCTACATCCAGATTTTGGCAACTGCCTTTGGATGTAAAGTCTGCCAAACTCTCACCACATTTATAACTCCATTTGGTCGCTACTATTTCAAGCCTCTGTGTATTGGAATCACCTCAGCGCCTGAAAATATTCAGTACACAATGGAGGAGATCCTGAGTGGCACAGACGATGTAGAGTGCTTCATGGACCATATACTGCTACATGCTGAGGACCAAAGGCACATGACAAAGTGAAAGAGAAAGTGTTCAACAGACTCCAGGAGGCTGGACTCAAACTGAATAATACAAAATGTGAGTCTGACAAAGATGAAGTTATATACCTGGGCCATGTCATCAGCAGCAAAGGAATCAAGTCAGACCCAGCCAAGGTCAAAGTCATCGAAGATATGCTTGACCCAAAAAATGTTGCTGACCTCAGATGTTTTCTGGGTACGGTGAACTATCTGTGGAGATTTGTACTGAACCCATCAATCACCCTGTAGCCCCTCAATGATCTGCTGAGGAAAGATGTGCACTGGGCCTGGACTATGGCACAGTCGTCAGCATTCAGTGAAGTGAAGAAGCCACTGTCTTCAACTTCAACACTGATGTTCTTCAACTCATCAAAGCCAGTCATGGTCAGTGCTGATGTCAGCATTCAGTGAAGTGTGAAGAAGCCACTGTCTTCAACTCCAACACTGACGTTCTTCAACTCATCAAAGCAAGTCAAGTCATGGTTAGTGCTGATGCCAGCAGGTATGGGCATTAATTAACAAGCTGGCATTACTCCACTGAGGAACACACACCAGAGCACACAGGTCTACAGTATACGCTGGGGACCCTGTGAGATTCGAAGTCTTATCTCAGTTGACATGTGTTTCATCTTTTGTGTCTGAAAGAAAGAAACACTAGCTGTTGCAATAGATCTGGAAGATGCATACAACAAAGTCCAGTTCTCGCTTCTCATGGAACTACTCCTTGACTATAGAGTCAGCAAGACACTTACATGATGGATAGCAGCGGCACTTCAGGAGCAAACCGTCATTCTACGATTTGGAGACTGGACTTCTGAACCTCATAAACTTTCTATGGGTTTACCTCAAGGTTCTCCCCTTTCCCCTGTTCTGTACAATGTCTACACAAAAGGCCTAGCAGACCTCAACAGAAACGGAATTGCTTGAGTGATGACATTTGCAGGTGACGGTCTGATCTACAAAACATCAAAGAACACTGAAGAAAGAAAGAAAGCAGTTCAGCAACAGTTGAACAACACTGCTCAGTGGTGTCAAGAAACTGGATCGTCCATCAATCCTACAAAAGCCCAGACATTAATCTGCACTCTCAACAACAAGACATCAGGACAACTACCCTCACCAGTTTCCTTCAATGGAATACCAGCTGAATCAACTAACAACATACGCTATTTGGGTGTAGGCTTTGACAGAATGCTAACCTTTAGAAAGCATGTTGAAAATATGTTCTTAAATGCAAAAAAGGCTTATCTGCCATGAAAGCAATGGCAGCTAAAGGCATTGAACAGCGCCATCTCTACCGACTGTATCACACACTTGTACTCAGTGTGATAGATTATGGATTAGGGCTTACAACACTGTCCAACAGCAACCTTCTCAAATTAGAAAGAATTCAAAATGAAGCAATGAGATGATCCTGGGAACAAGGACACACCTTCCTTCAATGCAGACAAGACACAAGCTGGAACAGGTGAAGGCATATTTCAGAACCCTTGAAAATCTCCTAAACCCACTCATGCGGCGGTCAAGGAAACAAAAGGCATTCGGCTAGGACATGGAAAATCATGGATGGGACAGGCAGAAGACAGTATACAGCTTGTGTGCCAGTTAGCAGAAGTCAAAGAAACCAAGGAATGGGAGAAATATCCAGATCACTTGAAGCACCTCTACCAAATTGCTATTGCTCCAGAACTTGGAAGACATTGTCAAGAATGGCCAGAAGGCAAAACCAATGCAGAAATTCAGATGCTGGTAGAACACCTTTGCACAAAAAATATTTTAACATACTCTGAGGGTTCTGTCCCCAAAGGTAAGTCAAGCTGGGGATACACAGTCAAACAAAATGGCTGAACTATCCAGGAAGACAATGGTGCACACAGTTTAACAACTTCAAGTCTAACAATGGAGGTAGAAGCAGTGACAAGCACACTCCACTGGCTTTCATCCATAAGCCAGTTTCAAACTCAACAAGCCGTGATACTGACTGACTCCATGAACCTATTTCAGAAAGTGGAAAGTGGAATGGGAAGCCCTGCTTGGAATGAACTGATGCGCAGCCTTCCATTGGAGAGACTCACATGGATGTACTGCCCTGGACATGCTGGAGTTGAAGGAAACAAGTGAGCAGACATAGTGGCTGGCAAGGCAACGATAAGAACTGGATTACTGCTTGGCCGATCTGATGATATAGAAATCTGAAGAATCACTTAAGCAAAGAAGAGCAAAGTCACTATACCATAGACCATCTTTCAGATCTGATCATCAAGAGAGGAAGTGGCCGCACATCCAGACTTACGGGATGAGCAAGAAACATCACCAACCAAACAAACATTAGAATAATGGCCAACATTGCGAAGACTCCTAGAGATTGGGGCAAACTCATACTGGGCCCTTCTGCCTGAGAAAACAATGCTAAACACAGCAAGCCATTAATTTCTGCAGAGCTCCCTGAGAGGCCATTCCAAAAGGTAGGAGCTGATTTGTGTAGCTTCAAGGGACACAACTGTCTTGTGGTAGTTGATTACTTCACAAGATACGTTCACAAGATACCTGGAAGTAATTTTCAAGCCAGACATCACTGCAAATACCCTGATCAGCAAAATCAAGAACATGTTTGCCCATTATGGAATATCAGAAGTCCTCATCACAGATAATGGCAGAAGTTCACAACTGAAAGCTTCAGAAAATTTGCAGAGAAAAGGGGACTCCAGCATGTGACAAGCAGACCTACTACCCTCAGAGCAATGGGGACTCCAGCATGGGACAAGCAGACCCTACTACCCTCAGAGCAATGGGGACTCCAGCATGGGACAAGTAGTCCCTATTACCCTCAGAGCAATGGGGACTCCAGCATGGGACAAGTAGACCTTACTACCCTCAGAGCAATGGGGATTCCAGCATGGGACAAGTAGTCCCTATTTTCCACAGAGAAATGGGGAAGCTGAATGAGCAGTGTTTAAAGCAAAATCATCCTTGACCAGGAGGACCCCTTTCTGGCACTTTGTGCTTCACGTCTTGCTGTCATAACAGAAAAACAAACAGGATTTTGACCAACAACATGGTGGCAGAGAACTCCCTGAACTTCAACCGAGGCAACTAGTTCTACAAAAATTAGGTCCTGACAAAGAGTGGGAGGATCCAGCCACTGTCAAACAGATGTGTGTCCCTCGTTCATACATTGTTCAGACCAATGACAGCCAGGAATACCTCTGGAACTGGAAATATCCGAAGGTGTACAATCCAGCATCACCAGCTGCATGTAAGACAAAATCGTTAGAAATACTCACAGCAAAAATATACTTTACCTGCAAAACCTGTTTTATTATCAAACTCAAACGGAGGGTGATGCATCGATACGTAGATCTCTGGTGATCGAGAAAGTGCGGAACAATAACTCTCATTTACCGGAAGACTCTGTGTTGTCAAGACACCGTTGACACTTACAACGAACACGATCAAACATCGTGCAGACACACAAGTTGGCAGAACAATAGAGCGTGCAAAGTGTGGCTTCTTTTATGTTCAAATTCTGTTGTCCAGGAGGCCTTCTCAGAGTTCAAACATTATTTCATTTTTAAAAACCTGAGCTGCAAAGAGCTACACAAATTTTGGGCGGTGGGGGGTAGGTTTCCACCCTGCTTTTTACCAATGCTGCTGTCCACTGCTATTCATTTCTACTGTGGGGAACACCTTTGACATCAATAAAATGATCTATGCCAGCTAGGTATTTGCTCATCATCAGATTCTCTGTTAAGAAAGATAATCCATCCAAACTCATAAAACAGTGAAAACATAATACCACACACTCCCACAATACACTCACAAACACACAGAGTAAAACACAAACCCCTGGCTGTATCTCTTGATTAGCCCTTGCCCTCCACACAGGCAATCCTGAATGTCACACGGGGGAAAGACAAGTTCTTGGGAGGACAGCAAGGACAAAGAACAGACCCCGCCCCATGAGGCACGGCTTCTGAATCAGCAGTTGACTGGGGTGCAGCCCGTAAAACAACATCACAGACCGTCTCTATCACACGCCAGAACATCCAAATCACTGATCAAACAAGTTCCAGCAAATGGCTGCTTGCGATATTCTGCCACACTGTCTGTTAGTCTGGGTCCCATGGCAGAACATGTCAGTGCTCATGGCAGGCCCATCATGTCCAGCAAATGGTTGATTCGCACGTTGAGCCAGGCTAGCTGTTTGGCTCGCAACCCTTGTAGCCACATGGCCGGCAGGCGTTTGTAGCCTGTGCGCAGCCCAGCAATTGCTCCAGCCACACAGCAGTTACTGTTACTGTCTCCGCCTTCCATGGACAGCTGGGTGAGGAACTCAGTGAAGGTTCCCTGCCACCCCAACGCCAACACTGCCGCTACCACAGGTTTGAATGTGTGACTCATCTCCCCTTTCTCGCGGGCGTTCAACCTGAAGATCAAGAGTGGTGTGATCAAGAAGATAGTAAAGAAGACAGTTTCTCTTTAGAGTATGCATGTGTGTGTGTGTGTGTGTGTGTGTGTGTGTGTGTGTGTGTGTGTGTGTGTGTGTGTGAGTGTGTATGCACGTATATCCATATGTGTAGCATGCATGCGTGTGTGTGTGCTTGCATTGATACATGTGTATGAAGTGTGTGAGTGCGTTTGTGTGAGTTGAGTAAATTCTAAAATGTAAGAATGAGCTAATGGCAACTGCAGTGACTAAAACATTCACTGGTACACATAATACAGTCAATGTATGTGGTAGAGGTAGCACATGTATATCCAAAGCATAGTTTGAAACCAGAACAGCTGGAAGAAGGTTCAGAAAATTTGCAGTATCATCCATGTAGATGTACACCTAAAGAAGAGTCCGTAAGCAGACAAATACACACTTAGTGCTCATGACTTCGTGATTATCTCACATAGCTATGGACATACAAATGGAGTGTATCAAACAGAAGCCATTTCATCCAAAAGATTTCATCAGTCCTAGATGTTACATAATTACTCTTAAAGTACACATTCCTCACAGGTAGCCTGTTGGACAGATTCTATGAGGAAATGATAACACAGGGATCATCCAAAACAAAATGACATGGGAAGGACAAAAAGACCAGAGATGAATGACAACTGAAATAACATTTCTACCTCCTTACTCTCCTTCTGTGGTTACAAGGAAATATCATCCATTTGCAGATGACGAAATGATGTCTGTGGCTGATATTCTTAGTATGTTTCCAAAAATTTTCATGGTCTATGATCACAGGGCAAATAAAAACAAAACAAAACAAATATCATCACTGTTGACATTCTTTTCGATCCGACAACTGAAGAGATTAGGAAAGTGTTTAAGGGTCATGGCCAAAACAACCCCCGAGAAAAGATAATAAATTCTTACCCACATTAAAGTATACACACTGATACGCATGTGCGCGCGCACACACACACACACACACACACACACACACACACACACACACACACACACATACATGGTAAGGTAAGGTAACATTGCCTATAGCCCAGCTGACTGGAAAGGGCAATACCAGGGCTGTCACTGCACTGAAGTCAACTCACAAGTCACATTTAATTAGAAAAAAAAGAAAAAGAAAAGAAACCTCATTCATGCAACCCTTTAAAATACACCTTCTAAAAACACCCCAAAATTTTGTTAAAACAACATTTCTTGTGTAAAATCTCTAGATCAGATGAAAAATGTTAATCTCCCTCAGAAACCCAAAGATCACATCAGGTGGGACGTCTCTGAACAAGGTTTTCATGGAGTCTGCAATAAAATGTTTATGTCTCACATCATGCAAGTCCCTGTGCTCTAACAGAATATGTTTCACCCTGAGTGGTACATAACATGGAATGCACCATGGAGCTTCTTCACCTTTTAAAAGATAAAACGGCTGCAGCAGGAATGGCCTGTATGCAAACTGCATAAGATGGATTTCAAACAGTTTGTTACCGTTTGACATATAAGCCGAGGTTTTGAGTTTCAGATCAGTGCGAGGGACAGACAATCTGCTCAACTCTTTCCTTGTGGCACTCTTGTCAAGTTGATCAACCAACTCGTTGCCTCGAATGCCCACATGTCTGAGAACCCAAGCAAAAACTATTTTGTTCCATCTGATTTCAGAGAAGTGTACAGTTCGAATAATTTCTGCAGTTGAGGGTGCTTGAGTTTATGGCCAGCAATGGCCTCCAAAACAGAAAGGGGTCTGAAAAAGTAAGGAAATCTTTCTGTCTTGATTTAGAGACCATTTCAAGAGCCAGAACCAAGGCTGTCAGCTAAGCAGTGCAGATGGAGCTGTCAGTGGGAATGTGTTTAGAGCCAGGACCAAGGCTGTCAGCTCTGTAGTGCAGATTGAGCTGTCAGTGGGAACGTGTTCGCAACATCTCGGAGAGGGACCTGTTTGCACAATACACAGCAGAGGCAACCCCCTCCTCAGATCTGGAACTGTCGATGAAAATTCTTCTGAAGGATGGAAACCTTGAACACAGTTCAGCGTAAAAGGACTTGCATGCCAAGGAGCTTGTGGAATCATTACAGTATAAGGCTAAATCAAACTGGATCTCTGGAGTAAAGGAAGTCCATGGTGACCCCGACGGAACCAAACCAAGGCCACAGACGTGGAGAGGACATCGAAATCGAGGTAACCATGAGAGCAGGGCATGAAGGGCCACAGAATTTGACTTTTTTTATGCTGATCGATGAGAATGGGGATGATTAAGATTATGCTATGGAATTCCATTTTGGTCTGAGACTACATGACAGGGCTGTACTCTACGCTTCTTTTCATAATATATCCCGGCGTCAACCAGGCCCAAGAGATACAGGCACCTGCAGTGTTGGTCAGAAAATTTGAGCAACACTCTCAAAAACACATCCATTAAGTATATGAAACTCAACTGTGTGGTCCCAGTCTTCCCAACTGAGTCCGCAGCAAACTCAACTCTGGGTAGGAGCCGGTTGGGGCAGAAAATCCCACATGACTGATGGGATTCGAACCCACGACCTCCCAGCCGGGAGTCTGCGACGCTAATCACTTCACTACAGCGGCTGGTATGGATGTTCTTTCTGGTAAAGCTTTAAGAGCTGTCACAGGGATAAAAAAGTTATACTTTAAATTACAAATGCTACCAATGATATGGTATTTAACATTCTTGATACAAAAGTTAAGCCCATTCTACTGTATGGTTCTGAAATCTGGGGATTTGAAAAATGCGATGCCTTTGAAAAGGTACAAGTAAAAATATGCAAAATGATACTGGGGGTCGGAAGAGATGCAAAAAGCAGTATAGCACTGGGAGAAGGTGGAAGGCTTCCAATATTTGTTGACACACAGACCCGACTTGTGAAATACTGGTGCAGGTTTGTAAACCTATCTAATGATAGATACCCAAAGCAATGCTATGGCATGTTCCGCGCACATGATTTGTCAGGGCGGAAGAACTGGGCTTCACAAGTCAGGCTATTATCATGCAAGTAAGTTTGGGCTATGTTTGGGCTATGCAACATCCAGGACATGCTAGGTATTTCATAGAACAGTTCTAGAGCAGATTAAAAAATGTATCATATCAAAATTGGCACGACTCTGTCTCTTCAGAGGAGGATTACTGTTGATACCATCCAGAAATTATAAGGGCAAATACATCATAAGTCTGGACCATGTCGCACATAGATGTGCAGTCTGTTTACTGAGGTGTAATCGCTTGCCCCTGAATGGTATCCCTCGTTTTGGACAATTAAGAGTTGACCCACACTGTAAACAATGTGATGTGACCAGATTGAAGACTTGGTGCATTTTCTTTTTGTATGCTGTAAATACTCTTCTCTGAGAAAGAAATTTCCGCCTCTATATTATCATCATTTTCCTAGCACTCTGAAAGTACAATTACTTTGTCAAAATCTTAAAGGTAAGCTTAATTTGAAAACTGTGCTTTATATTGTTGAATGCCTAAAAGTAAGATGTTGATGTGGTAAAAGTTGCAGCATTGTCTTTTCTTTCCTTTTTGTATGAAAGGTTCACCTATAACTAGATGTTGATTATTGCAGTTCTCCTTGTCATTATGGCCCGGATGGCCTGCAAAGACTGATATTAAATTATTGTTATTGTTACTGTTGTTGTTATACACAACTGCACATACACATACAAAAGCATACGCACACACATACATACACAACTGCGCATACACATACAAAAGCATACACACACACATACATACACAACTGCACATACACATACAAAAGCATACACACACATACATACAAAACTGCACATACACATGCAAAAACATTCACACACCACACCACACAGAAGCTCACACACACATACAAACACAATTGCACACACACATACCAAAGCATTCACACACCACACCACACCACCACATAGCACACCACACAAAAGCATGCACACACACACAAACACACACACACACACACACAAAAGCAGTCACACACCACACCACACCACATCAAACCATACCACATAGAAGCGCGCACACACACACACACAAAAAAAAAGCAGTCGCACACCCACACCACACACCATATCACATAGAAGTGCGCGCTCACACACACACACACACACACACACACACACACACACACACACACACACACACACACACACACTGACTGAGAAACAGTGTTGATGTGCAGCTGTGAGGTGAACTGCTCTCTATGGACAGGGTTGGGCAAAAAGGTCAGCGTCGCTGCAGGGCTGGCTCTACCACACTGTCCCACTCCACGCCCTCCTGTGGGGCCCCCTGACACACACAGGGTCAAAGGTCATGGTCTTCCCTCTCTCCTGTGGGATGTGGATGACAGAGCAACGCATCATGTCCCCCCAACCATCACCTCACAGTACACACTGTCAACGATAAAGCATAATCGCTGCTGACCAATACACACACTAATCAAGTCTTACAAACCTGTGTACACCTAGTTATTTGTGTACATGCTGAAAAACAAAGATAAAAACTGAGCAATTCACTTAGCTCCCTTAAAATCTTTAACGATTAATTTAGCTCCCTTTCCGCTTCTTAAAGCAGCCTAGTCAGCAAGGATGCATTCAAACAAAGAAGGATAATGGTAGCTGGCAAATGTATGGCCAAATAAGTATGAAGACAACAACCTTAAGAATAGGAAGAAATTGAAAACTGACCTTGGGAAAAAAAAACAACCACCACAACAACAAAAAAAACATTCAGCTGGTAAACTCTCTTTGTGAAAAGCAGCATAGTTAGGTTATATTCTGTCACAAAATGAAATCAATCCACAAAAATGTACAAATGCTGGAAAGGATTTATCAGTGCTCTGCAGCAAGAAGTTTGTCTGCAACAAGGTCACCAGCAACATGCCTGCGACATGATCACTTTCAACCACACTGCAACATACCTTTAACAAAATCACCTTTAACCATATACCTGCAACAAGGTCATCTGCAACATACCTTTAACAAGATCACCTTCAACCACACCTGCAAGTCACCTGCAACATACCTTTAACACAATCACCTTCAACCACACCTTCAGCAACGTCACCTGCAACATACCTTTAACAAGATCACCTTCAACCACACCTTCAACAAGGTCACCTGCAACATACCTTTAACAAGATCATCTTCAACTATACCTGCAACAAGGTCACCTGCAACATACCCACAACATGATCACCTTCAACCAGACCTGCAACAAGGTCACCTGCAACATACCTTTAACAAGATCACTTCAACCCACATCTTCAATAAGGTCACCTGCAACATACCTTTAACAACATCACCTTCAACCACATCTGCAACATACTTTTAAACAAGATCACCTTCAACCACACCTTCAACAAGGTCACTGCAACATACCTTTAACAAGATCACCTTCAACCACACCTTCAACAAGGTCACCTGCAACATACCTTTAACAAGATCACCTTCAACCACACCTTCAACAAGGTCACCTGCAACATACCTTTAACAAGATCATCTTCAACCACACCTTCAACAAGGTCTCTTGCAACATACCCACAAGAAGATCACCTTCAATCATACCTGCAACAAGGTCACCTACAATATACCTTTAACAAGATCGTCTTCAACCATCCTTGCAACTGGTCACCTGCAATGTATCTGTAACAAGTTCACCATCAACACAGCTTCAAGAATGTCAATGACACCAGCCACCATAGCGAAGTGGTTAGCATCACGGACTCCCAGCTGGGAGGTCGTGGGTTCGAATCCCATCAGAGTCATGTGAATTTTTCTGCCCCGACCAGCTCCTACCCAAAGTTGAGTTTGCTGCGGACTCAGTTGGGAAGACTGGGACCACACAGTCAAGTTTCATCCACTTAATGGATGTGTTTCTGAGAGTGTTGCTCAAATTTTCTGACCAACACTGCAGGTGCCTGTATCTCTCAGGCCTGGTTGATGCCAGGATATATTATGAAAAGAAGCGTTGAGTACAGCCCTGTCATGTAGTCTCAGACCGAAATGGAAATCCATAGCATCATCTTAATCATCCTCATTCTCATTGATCAGCATATATAAAAAAAAGTCTCAAATTCTGTGGCCCTTCATGCCCTGCTCTCATGGTGACCTCAGTTTTGATGTCCTCTCCACGTCTGTGGCCTTGGTTTGGTTCCGTCGGGGTCACCGGTATCGGCGAGTCCATGGGGGCTGTCGTTGGACGGACATGGTGGCGCCCTCCGGAGGGAGAGCTCACTCATGCCGACTCTGCGACTAAGCAATTATTGTCGTCGGTAGGGGGCTTAATAGGTGGTGTCCTGCATATGTTAGATCAGAACAGGCGCCACTGAACACCACCGAAGTGACTCGGCAGCAGTACAGTGTCTCCTTCAGTGGGTTGCCTTCTGATGGCTTGACACTGACTGCTCCCTGGGGATTGCTGGTGCCGGGGCTGTGGCGGGGCCGACCGGGGCTGTGGCTGTGGACAGGGTGTCGGAATGAGCGGTGTGGGTGCACTGCCTCTGAGGTGGCGCAGAGGCTGAGAATGTCAATGACAACATTCCTTCAGTAAGGAAGCCACGTGCAACAAGGTCACATCTACATATATGCAACAAGGTCACCATCTACATATATGCAGCAAGGTCACCATCTACATATATGCAGCAAGGTCACCATCTACATATTGCAGCAAGGTCACCATCTACAATGTATGCAGCAAGGTCACCATCTACAATGTATGCAGCAAAGTCACCATCTACATATTTGCAGCAAGGTCACACATCTACATATTTGCAGGAAGGTCACCATCTACAATGCATGCAGCAAGGTCACCATCTACATATATGCAGCAAGGTCACCATCTACAATGTATGCAGCAAGGTCACCATCTACAATGTATGCAGCAAGGTCACCATCTACATACATGCAGCAAGGTCACCATCTACAATGTATGCAGCAAGGTCACCATCTACATATTTGCAGCAAGGTCACCACCTACAATGTATGCAGCAAGGTCACCATCTACAATGTATGCAGCAAGGTCACCATCTACAATGTATGCAGCAAGGTCACCATCTACATATTTGCAGCAAGATCACCATCTACATATTTGCAGGAAGGTCACCATCTACAATGTATGCAGCAAGGTCACCATCTACGTATATGCAGCAAGGTCACCATCTACATATATGCAGCAAGGTCACCATCTAGATATTTGCAGGAAGGTCACCATCTATAATGTATGCAGCAAGGTCACACCATCTAAATATATGCAGCAAGGTCGCCATCTACAATGTATGCAGCAAGGTCACCATCGACATATATGCAGCAAGGTCACCACCTACATATAGCAGCAAGGTCACCATCTGCATATTTGCAGCAAGGTCACCATCTACATATAGCAGCAAGATCACCATCTACATATATGCACACACGGTCACCATCTACATATAGCAGCAAGGTCACCATCCACATATAGCTGCAAGGTCACCATCTACATATAGCAGCAAGTTCACCCACTGCATATATGCAGCAAGGTCACCATCTACATATATGCAGCAAGGTCACCATCTACATATATGCAGCAAGGTCACCATCCACATATATGCAGCAAGGTCACCATCTATATATATAAGCAAGGTCACCATCTACATATATGCATGCAGCAAGGTCACCATCTACATATTGCAGCAAGGTTACCAGCAACATACCTGCCATGTCACATTATGTATCTGTTCACTGGCAACAACCTATCTGCAACACGTTTCAGTTTCATCAAGGAGGCGTCACTGCATGCAGATTAGTCCATATACACTACACCACATCCCCTAAGTTTTGAGACCACACTACGCGTGACTGCAACAAAGTAATATGCACCTGTCACAAGATAATCTAAACATACCTCTCTCCAGGTTATATGCTACCTATCTGCAACAAGGTAACACACACTTGCCACGAGGTAATTCAAACATACCTCTCTCCAGGTCATATGCTACCTAACTGCAACAAAGTAATACACACCTGCCTCAAGAGAATTTAAACATAACTCTCTCCAGGTGATATGCTACCTACCTGCAACAAGGAGGCCACAGGAGAGAGGAGGAAGACACAGCTTGCCACGCAACGAGGGTCAGCATGGGTGGCAAGACAGATTCGCACAGAGTTCTCTTGTACCTCATCCAGGTCATGAAAACTAGGAATGCCTGTCACAAACCCAATCCAACACTCAGTATGCTTACACTGGGGGGGGGGGGGGGGGGGGGGGGGGGGGGGGGGGGGGGGGGGGGGGGGGGGGGGGGGGGGGGGGGGGGGGGGGCAGGAAAAAGAGGCCCTAATTCAGAACTTGAACTGCTGCCATTCTTGTAACTCCTAGTTCCATTACAGTGTGACATCCCTATCCACAAACATGATAAAGCAGTGAGGGATAACTCTCTCTGATCTTACTTTATACAATACTGTACCACCAGAATGACAAAACATTCAGCTGGGCAGCAAAATGACAGTTTTGAAATTGGCTACCTGTGTGAATCAAATGTAAAATACTGGACTGAATTCAGTTCTTTCTTAACATGAGTACTACCGAAAGTGTAAATGCACGATTTATGTATTCAAGTTTTAGAATAACACACTCTTGAAAAAGAAACATATTTAATAATAAAAAAAAGACACGACACTTGTAATTGCGTAAATGTATGTGCACATGCATATTTACCTAAAAAAAAAAAAAGACAGATGACCAGCGTGCTTGCATGAATGAATGTGCACTCGCACATGTCAGAGCTTAATCTAGGATTTTTGAAAAAGGGGGGCCCCCCCCCCCCCCCCCCCCCCCCCCCCCCCCCCCCCCCCGTAAAAAAAAAGGGGGGGCACCCCCCCCCCCCTCCATATCAAAAAAAGGGGGGCACTCCCGGGCCACTTCTTCCACCAATCGTCTTGAAATCGGTGTTCCCTTGCACTGGCACTCTTTTCGGGCTGCTTCTCCCAGCTTTTGGATGTAGTCGCGATTTCTTCATGATTTTCTCCACCCTCGCATGGCGCAGAATCTTATTTGTTCACTTTTCCTCCACGAAAGTTGAAGTCGAATAGGGTGGGTGCACGCTTCATTTTGGAAAATATCCAATATGGCGCCTCAAACTCTCGGAACTTCTCGTCGGTGATCGAGATGGGAGGAGATGAACGCCACTGACTGGTTGATTTACACTAACTGCCAGTGAAATATCAATGAATCGTTCGCTCCTGCTCAGTCCTAGTTTCAGTTTTCAGGCAGAGGACAAACGAGCGCCCGCAACAATCAGTGAACTGGGCGGGCAGTCCTGCAAATGTGTGAGAGTCTGCCCGTATTAAGACTCGATAATTGCGGGAAGGAACAGATTTTCGGGGGATTGTACCAATCCCACGCTCTAGATTAAGCTCTGCAAGTGATTATGTATGTAATAGCGTGTGCATGACTGCAGATGTGAGAGCTTCAGTTTGAAAGGCACAATTTTGAGTGTGTGTGTGTGTGTGTGTGTGTGTGTGTGTGTGTGTGTGTGTGTGTGCGTGCGCACGCGTGTGCGTGAGTGCATGCGTGTGTGTGTGTGTGTGTGTGTGTGTGTGTGTGTGTGTGTGCGCGCGCGTTGTGTGTGTGTTTGAGCATGTCTGCACATGTTAAGAGATGCAGTGAGAGAGACAGAGAGAGAGAGTGTGTATGTGTGTGTGTGCGCGTGTGTGTATGTTTGTGTATGTGCATGTGTGTATGTGCATGTGTGTGTGTGTTGAGCATGTCTGCACATGTTAGAGATGCAGACAGAGAGAGGGACACAGAGTGTGTGTGTGTGTGTGTGTGTGTGTGTGTGTGTGTGTGTGTGTGTGTGTGTGTGTGTGTGTGTGTGTGTGTGTGTGTGTGTGTGTGTGAGAGTGTGTGTGTGTGTGTGTGTGTGTGTGTGTGTGTGTGTGTGTGTGTGTGTGTGTGTGTGTGTGTGTGTGTGCATTTGCGTGTGTGTGTTTTATGTGTGTAAGAGAGAGAGAGAGAGAGAGAGAGAGAGAGAGAGAGAGAGAGAGAGAGAGAGAAAGAGAGAGAGACAGAGTGTTTGTGTATATATATATGTGTGTGTGTGTGTGTGTGTGTGTGTGTGTGTGTGTGTGTGTGTGTGTGTGTGTGTGTGTGTGCATACACATGCATGTGTGTACATATGCATGCATTCATGTATGCGTAAGTGCACATGAGAGTGTGTCATGTCAAGTCAAAATTATCTTTATTGAGGGTTAAAGAATAAGCTTTACAGCTTTTTTTCATCCTGCCTTCACAAAAAAAATAAATATCTATTACAATAATGAAGAAAAGAGAAATGCAAAGCAATGCATGCGCAGAAATAAAAAAACGTACCAAAACATGTGTGTGTGTGTGTGTGTGTGTGTGTGTGTGTGTGTGTGTGTGTGTGTGTGTGTGTGTGCATGTGAGTGTATGTGTGCATGTGTGTGTGCACTTGTGAGTGAGGGAGTTTGTGAGAGTGTGAGTGCATTCACTTCAAACATGCAGCATAACCTGAAAATAAAAGTGAACACACACACAAGTAACCTACACAAGACTTGGAGAACAGTAACCTGAGGAAATGAGGAATTCTTTACAGACAACCTGAGGAAATGAGGAATTCTTTACAGACAACCTGAGGAAATGAGGGAATTCTTTACAGACAACCTGAGAAATAAAGGAATTCTTTACAGACAACCTGAGGAAATAAGGAATTCTTTACAGACAACCTGAGGAAATAAGGAATTCTTTACAGACAACCTGAGGAAATGAGGAATTCTTTACAGACAACCTGAGGAAATGAGGAATTCTTTACAGACAACCTGAGGAAATAAGGAATTCTTTACAGACAACTCATTTCTTTATTGTGTGAGCCCTGTGTGTAGTGTAGCATGAATGCCACATCCAGCCAGTTCCAGACTAAAACAGGTTACAGTTGTACTCACCCAAAACAGCAGCACGTATCTCTGTGCCACTGTCTAAAACAGGTTACAGTTGTACTCACCCAAAACAGCAGCACGTATCACTATGCCACTGTCTAAAACAGGTTACAGTTGTACTCACCCAAAACAGCAGCACGTATCTCTGTGCCACTGACTAAAACAGGTTACAGTTGTACTCACCCAAACAGCAGCACGTATCTCTGTGCCACTGTCTAAAACAGGTTACAGTTGTACTCACCCAAACACAGCAGCACGTATCACTGCGCCATTGTCTGTGCCAAACTGGGAACAGGAAGAGGGCTCCTCCACTCTGACCGGTCCAATGGCGCTGCACGTAGACTCCAGGGAGACTGACCGACTGGATTTGGCCTGGTGACTGTCAGCGTCAGACATACCCACAGGTGTGCCATTCTGCCAGGCAGTATGTTGAAGAAGGATTGAGGCAGCCGTGCTGTGAGGGTCAGAGGTGAACTTCTTGTCAGCTACCACCTGTCAAGGGACATGCTGATTGCAGTTACTACCAAACCCTTATCACATCTGCATTGTCACCATGGTTTTACTGCATTCCTATTATTATTATCACACACTGTTTTTCCAACATGGATGTGTGGAGACTGTACAACAGAATCATGCTTTGGGTCCCCTGTGTCCACATTAGACTATGGGAAAGATAATTCACAAGCACCTGTTTATCAAGTTTTACATGCTATGACCAATGTCTACACCACATTACATTTTGAGGTCTGTGGGTTCTTCACTGTGGAAATTCTGGAGGAACTCAGGCAGTTTTTGTCACTGAGGTGACAGAGTTCTAGCTCAGCACTGTACAAATGCTGAGGGAATCCTGGCAGTTTTCGTCACTGAGGTGACAGAGTACTAGTTCAGCACTGTACAAATGCTGAGGGAATCCTGGCAGTTTTCGTCACTGAGGTGACAGTGTTTTAGTTCAGCACTGTACAAATTCTGAAGGAATCCTGGCAGTTTTTGTCACTGAGGTGACAGAGTACTAGTTCAGCACTGTACAAATGCTGAAGGAATCCTGGCAGTTTTTGTCACTGAGATGACAGTGTTCTGCACTGTACAAATGTTGGAGGAATCCTGGCAGTTTTTGTCACTGAGGTGACAGAGTACTAGTTCAGCACACTGTACAAATGCTGAAGGAATCCTGGCAGTTTTTGTCACTGAGATGACAGTGTTCTGCACTGTACAAATGTTGGAGGAATCCTGGCAGTTTTTGTCACTGAGGTGACAGAGTTCTAGCTCAGCACTGTACAAATGCTGAGGGAATCCTGGCAGTTTTTGTCACTGAGGTGACAGAGTTCTAGCTCAGCACTGTACAAATTCTGAAGGAATCCTGGCAGTTTTTGTCACTGAGGTGACAGTATTCTAGCTAAGCACTGCACAAATGTTGAAGGAATCCTGGCAGTTTTTGTCACTGAGGTCACAGAGTTCTAGTTCAGCACTGTACAAATGCTGAGGATATCCTGGCAGGTTTTGTCACTGAGGTGACAGAGTTCTATTTCAGCACTGTACAAATGCTGAAGGAATCCTGGCAGTTTTTGTCACTGAGGTGACAGAGTTCTAGCTCAGCACTATACAAATGCTTAAGGAATCCTGGCAGTTTTTGTCACTGAGGTGACAGAGTTCTAGCTCAGCACTGTACAAATTCTGAAGGAATCCTGGCAGTTTTTGTCGCTGATTTTCCAAGTTTCCAGATGAGCCTCCGTGGACCTTTTTCACACCAGACATTTCGTTTTGATCTTGCAGCTTTTCGCAAAGAGTCCACCAGCTCTCTGGCATACAAGGCGTTGTATGCTGAGCTGAGTTCAAAACTCCCATCCTATCAGAAAATTTTCACTGACGGTTCCAAGTCTGAAGATGGAGTGGCCTGTGCAGCCTACTGCCCTGGTGCTCCTTCTCAAATACTGTTAGAACATATTCCTTCGGACGCTTCTGCCTACTCTGCTGAACTTACAGCTCTGGTTCTGGCACTAAGAATAATCTCACGGTCTCCAAAGAGGGACTTTCTGGTTTTGTCGGATTCGCTGTCGGCCATATCTGGCCGCAACCTTCAGCACCCCGAACTTTTACACTTTTTTGACTTTTTACCAAGTTGACAGCGGAGGGTTACAACATTCTTCTGGCTTGGGTTCCTGGTCATGTTGGCATCGGAGGGAACGAAATGGGTGGATCGTTTGGCCAAGAATGCCACAAGAGAGAAACTGTCAAACACACCTATCCCCTGCTCGGATCTGAAACCCAAAATTAACGATTATGTAAAAGACCTCTGGCAGGAGGATTGGAATACACAGACGGATAACAAACTCTTTCAGATCCGTCCAAACCTAAAGGAGTTCCTCTCATCTTCGTCTGGTGGTCGTCGTAAAGAAGAAACAGTTCTGTGTCGGCTGCACACAGGCCATTCGTATTTTACCATTCCTACCTTTTAAAGAGTGAAGAAGCTCCTTGGTGCATTCCGTGTCATGTGCCACTCAGAATGAAACATGTTCTTTTAGAGTGTGGGATTTGCACGATGTGAGACACAAACATTTTACAGCAGATTCCATGAAAACCTTGTTCAGAGATGTTCCGCCCGACGCGATCTTTGAGTTCTTGAAAGAGGTTAACATTTTTCATCGGATCTGAGATTTTACAGCGGAAAGATTTTTAACAAAGTTTTGGATGAGATTTTAGACGATGTCTTTTAAAGAATTGTGTGGATGAATGACCTGTGAGTTGATTTTAACGTGGTGACAGCCCTGATATGGCCCTTTGCGGTCGGCTGGGCTATAAGCAACATATCTTATCTTATCTTTTGTCACTGAGGTGACAGAGTTCTAGCTCAGCACTGTACAAATGCTGAGGGAATCCAGCAGCAGATTTTGTCACTGAGGTGACAGAGTTCTAGTTCAGCACTGTACAAATGCTGAGGGAATCCAGGCAGATTTTGTCACTGAGGTGACAGAGTTCTAGTTCAGCACTGTACAAATGCTGAGGGAATCCTGGCAGATTTTGTCACTGAGGTGACAGAGTTCTAGTTCAGCACTGTACAAATGCTGAAGGAATCCATCCACTTCCGTCATTGAAACGCCTGTTACTGAATCTCTGATATGAAGTTCAAGCCAAAGAAATCACGGAGTCTCTCACTGAGGAAAGCAAAAGTGGCCGAATCTGTGGTCTTCAGTGTTGCCAACCAGGCCATTCCAACAGTTACAGAAGAGCCAGTCAAGAGCCTTGGAAGATGGTATGATGATACGCTGAAAGACACACAGAGAGCAAAAGAAACCAAACAGACGTCAGAAGATGGCTTGGTGTCCCACCCTGTGTCTGACTGACATAGCATAGCGCTGTACTGTCGCCAAGCAAAGCTGAAACTACCACTGAAATCCATCCTGGAGGAATACAAAGCAGGGAAGATCAGACTTCAAAGCATGCTGCTGGAGGACTCAGGAGACAAGGTGGTAGAAGCAATCAAGCCCCAGCTGAAGACAGGCAGAAAATGGAAAGTTCAAGAGGCGATGGATTCTGCAAAAGAAAGTCTCAAGATCAGAGAAATAACAGGACACACACACACCCAACAGACAAGACTGGGGGGTGACCAAAACTGAATGGTGGTCAAAGGCCAAAGGAAAAGCCAAAAGAGACATGATGATTCAGGAGATGAGAAAAGAAGAAGACCAAAAAAGACTCCAAAAAAGCAGTCCAGCAGAGCCAGCAAGGGCAATGGACAACGTGGGAGAATGCACTCCAAAGAAGTCTCACTTGGAATGACATTTGGCACATGGCCCCTCTCAGGATCAGCTTCATTCTCAGATCTGCATATGACCTTCTGCCCTCAAATGCAAACCTGGTGAAGTGGGGAAAAACAGACGATCCTTCATGCCCCCTCTGCCATGAAAAAAAAAACAGTGGAGCATGTCCTAAGCTCATGTAAAGTAGCCCTGGCTCAAGGAAGGTACACATGGAGGCACAACCAAGTGCTCAAAGAGATTGTACAAGTAGTCTGGGCTAGTACCAACACCACAAAAGGGAAAATCAGGACTCCAAAAGCACCCGCAACATTCTTCACAGGAGGAGGCAGCGAATCATGGCCAAGAACAACAGTGCCACTCGGAACATGCAGGCAGAGTCTGCTGGACGGGGCAGATGACTGGGAGTGCACTGCAGACCTCCCAGAATGGAAGAGTCACCCAGAGATCATCAGCAAGAGTGGCATGAGACCAGACATAGTAGTCCACTCTCAGTCAACCAAGCAGCTGATCATGATCGAGCTCACGGTGCCATATGAGAACAGAATGGAGGCAGCTCAAATCTACAAGACTGAAAAGTATGCTGATCTGGCAAACAGCCTGAGGAGAGAAGGCTATCAGGTCAAAGTCCTCACTGCAGAAATGGAGCTAGGGGGGTGTAGGAACGTCTGCATACAGCCTCATGAAACAGCTCTCAGTTGCAGGGAGGGAAAAAAACCAGAGCCCTGAAAGCAATGGCAGAAGCGGCAGAAGCAGCAGAGAGGTGTTCAAGCTGGATCTGGTCAAGGAGGAACAAAAGTGAACTTCATAACAGGTTCGAATCCCAGCCGTGGCTCGTCCCAAGATGGAAAAAAAAAGGGGCAGCAGAGGGACATCCGAGTCATGAACCGGGTGTGGCCCAACCCCCCTAGAGTGTCAGGAGATAAGGGGCGAAACACTTGCTTGAAGGGGGCTTCTCTTCTGAGGACTCTCTGCTGCCACGCTCTCCACGAGTTTCTTTCTACTGATACCAGTAATAATCAACTCAACATATAAAGTGCCCGTTACTGAATCTCTGATACCAGTAATAATCAACTCAACATATAAAGCGCCTGTTACTGAATCTCTGATACCAGTAATAATCAACTCAACATATAAAGCGCCTGTTACTGAATCTCTGATACCAGTAATAATCAACTCAACATATATAAAGCGCTGTTACCCTAATCTCTGATACCAGTAATAATCAACTCAAAAGTATAAAGTGCCTGTTACCTAATCTCTGATACCAGTAATAATAATCAACTCAACATATAAAGTGCCTGTTACTGAATCTCTGATACCAGTAATAATCAACTCAACATATAAAGTGCCCGTTACTGAATCTCTGATACCAGTAATAATCAACTCAACATATAAAGTGCCTGTTACCTAATCTCTGATACCAGTAATAATCAACTCAACATATAAAGTGCCTGTTACCTAATCTCTGATACCAGTAATAATCAACTCAACATATAAAGTGCCTGTTACTGAATCTCTGATACCAGTAATAATCAACTGAACATATAAAGTGCCTGTTACCTAATCTCTGATACCAGTAATAATCAACTGAACATATAAAGTGCCTGTTACCTAATCTCTGATACCAGTAATAATCAACTCACATATATAAGTGCCTGTTACCTAATCTCTGATACCAGTAAATCAACTCAACATATAAAGTGCCTGTTACCTAATCTCTGATACCAGTAATAATCAACTCAACATATAAAGTGCCTGTTACCTAATCTCTGATACCAGTAATAATCAACTCAACATATAAAGTGCCTGTTACCTAATCTCTGATACCAGTAATAATCAACATATAAACAAAATGCGTGTTTTCTTCTGGAAGAGCACTTTCTTCAGAGAGTCTGGTTGCCTGAACCATCAGGGGAATTCACGATGCCCTTGACCATCCTTCAAAGATTTAACCTTCATCATGTCAACACCAACACTGGTCCAATCCAGACATGCCAGACTCCTAGTTTTCATCACACTACCTGAATTACAGCAGCAGACCTGCCCCATGTGCCTAATGTGTCTATGTCTACTTCATGTACGACCCCATGTGTCTAATGTGTCCACGTCTATTTCATGCACAACCCCGTGTGTCTATGTCTATTTCATGCACAACCCCATGTGTCTATTTCATGCATGACCCCATGTGTCTAATGTTTCTATGTCTATTTCATGCATGACCCCATGTGTCTATGTCTATTTCATGTATGACCCCATGTGCCTATGTCTATTTCATGCACGACCCTGTGTGTCTATTTCATGTATGACCCCATGTGTCTAAAGTCTATTCATGCACAACCCCAGTGTCTACGTCTATTTCATGTATGACCCCATATGCCTAATGTGTCTATGTCCATTTCATGTACGGCCCCATGTGTCTAATGTGTCTATGTCTATTTCATGCATGACCCCATGTGTCTAATGTGTCTATTTCATGTATGACCCCATGTGTCTAATGTGTCTATTTCATGCACGGTCCCATGTGTCTATGTCTATTTCCTGTATGACCCATGTGTCTATGTCTATTTCATGCAGAACCCCATGTGTCTATGTCTATTTCATGTAAGACCCCATGTGTCTAATGTGTCTGTCTTTTTCATGTATCACCCCATGTGTCTAATGTGTCTATGTCTTTTTCATGTATGACCCCCCTGTGTCTAAGTCTATTTCATGTATGACCCCATGTGTCTATGTCTATTTCATGCATGACCCCATGTGTCTATGTCTATTTCATGTATGACCCCATGTGTCTAATGTGTCTTGTCTATTTCATGTATGACCCCATGTGTCTAATGTGTCTATGTCTATTTCATAATGACCCTATGTGTCTATTTCATGCACAACCCCATGTGTCTATGTCTATTTCATGCAGGACCCCATGTGTCTATGTCTATTACGTGCATGACCCCATGTGTCCAATGTGTCAATGTCTATTTCATGCATGACCCTGGCTGCCTGTCCTCTGGTGCCACACTGACCTGGGAAATGGTGGAGCTGATCAGGATTCCCGCAGTGTCACCCAGCTCGGGAAAGCCGTGCTGGCTCCATGCCGACAGACGTTTGGCAAAGTCCAGTTCATCCACCACCCCTGCCCAGTTGGTCAGCGAGTCCAGCACCAGCATCTGGAATGGAACATACCGTAAACTCTACCTCCTGGAAGGAATCAGTTTATAGGTGAGAAAGAGGCAGAAGTGTTCATGGAGGGGAAGGTGTGGGGTGTGAGGAGACAGAGGTTCCAGGTTTATGTTTAGGAACTGAGCCTATAATGGGCTTGGAATTTTAAGAAAAAATGAGGATGACAGAGAAAATGGTACACACACACACACACACACACACACACACACACACACACACACACACACACCCCACACACACACTCACAAACACACACACACACACACACGCACACACACACACTCACACACACACACTCACAAACACATACACACACACAAACACATACACACACACACTCACAAACACACACACACACACACACACACACACACACACACACACACACACACACACACACACACACAAAACTATGATAGAGTACTGTGGCACAGTGGCTGGTGTTGCAGGTTGTGAGGTTGTTGACTTGCGTCCAATCAGACGCAGGCACCTGTGGGATTTTCTGCCCAAACCAGCTCCAGCCCAGAGAACTGAGGGCAGGAGAGACTCCCATGGGAAGACTGGAACCACTCACTCTCCCATGGGAAGACTGGAACCACTCACTCACTCTCCCATGGGAAGACTGGAACCACTCACTCAGACTCCCATGGGAAGACTGGAACCACTCACTCGGACCCCCATGGGAAGACTGGAACCACTCACTCAGACTCCCATGGGAAGACTGGAACCACACACTCACTCTCCCATGGAAAGACTGGAACCACACACTCTCTCTCCCATGGGAAGACTGGAACCACACACTCACTCTTCCCATGGGAAGACTGGAACTACACACTCACTCTCCCATGGGAAGACTGGAACACACACACTCACTCTCCCATGGGAAGACTGGAACCACTCACTCCAGTTTCCTCGACTTCATGGACCTGTCTCTGACAGCTCTTCTCAAGTTTCTGACAGAACGCTCCATGTGTCTGGATCTCTAGTGTCTGCTCCATGCCAGGATGTACAGGACAGGCAGCACAGACCATGCCAGGATGTACAGGACAGACAGCACAGACCATGCCAGGATGTACAGGACAGACAGCACAGACCATGCCAGGATGTACAGGACAGACAGCACAGACCATGCCAGGATGTACAGGACAGACAGCACAGACCATGCCAGGATGTACTGAGACAGCACAGATCATGCCAGGATATATGAGACAGCACAGATCATGCCAGGATATACTGAGACAGCACAGATCATGCCAGGATATACTGAGACAGCACAGATCATGCCAGGATACACTGAGACAGCACAGACCATGCCAGGATATACTGAGACAGCACAGATCATGCCAGGATATACTGAGACAGTACAGATCATGCCAGGATATACTGAGACAGCACAGATCATGCCAGGATATACTGAGACAGCACAGATCATGCCAGGATATACTGAGACAGCACAGATCATGCCAGGATATACTGAGACAGCACAGATCATGCCAGGATACACTGGGACAGGATACATAGACCATTATGCCTGAGCATTGAGTGTTGTTATAGGAACAGTCATGGACTGAACTACTGGTGCCCCAGCATTGAGTGCTGTCATAGGAACAGTCATGGACTGAACTGCCAGTGCCCCAGCCTTGAGTGTTGTCATAGGAACAGTCATGGACTGAACTGCCAGTGCCCCAGCCTTGAGTGTAGTCATAGGAACAGTCATGGACTGAACTGCCAGTGCCCCAGCCTTGAGTGTTGTCATAGGAACAGTCATGGACTGAACTAATGGTACCCCAGCATTGAGTGTTGTCACTGAACTACCGGTGCCCCAGCATTGAGTGTTGTCACGGGGACAGTCATGGACTGAACTACCAGTGCCCCAGCATTGAGTGTTGTCACTGAACTACCAGTGCCCCTGCATTGAGTGTTGTCACTGAACTACTGGTGCCCCAGCATTGAGTGTTGTCACTGAACTACCGGTGCCCCAGCATTGAGTGTCGTCACTGAACTACCAGTACCCCAGCATTGAGTGTTGTCACTGAACTACCGGTGCCTCAGCATTGAGTGTTGTCACTGAACTACCGGTGCCCCAGCATTGAGTGTTGTCACAGGGACAGTCATGGACTGAACTACCAGTGCCCCAGCATTGAGTGTGGTCACTGAACTACCAGTGCCCCAGCATTGAGTGTTGTCACTGAACTAAACCGGTGCCCCAGCATTGAGTGTTGTCACGGGGACAGTCATGGACTGAACTACCAGTGCCCCAGCATTGAGTGTGGTCACTGAATGGCCGGTGCCCAAGCACCGAGTGTTGTAACTGAACTGCCAGTGCCCCAACATTGACTGTTGTCATAGCAACAGTCATGGACTGAACTGCCGGTGCCCCAGCATTGAGTGTTGTCATAGGAACAGTCATGGACTGAACTGCCGGTGCCCAGCATTGAGTGTTATCACTGAACTACCAGTGCCCCAGCATTGAGTGTTGTCACTGGGACAGTCATGGACTGAACTACCAGTGCCCAAGCACTGAGTGTTGTCATAGGAACAGTCATGGGTTGAACTACTGGTGCCCCAGCATTGAGTGTTGTAACTGAACTACCGGTGCCCCAGCATTGAGTGTTGCCATAGAAACAGTCATGGACTGAACTACAGGTGCTCCAGCATTGAGTGTTGTCACTGAACTACTGGTACCCCAACATTGAGACTTGTCACGGGGACCGCCATGGACTGAACTACCAGTGCCCTCTGGTGGGGGACGCCTGCTGATGGTTGCTCCATGCCCAAGCACTCAGTGTTGTCACGGGAACCGTCATGGACTGAACTACTGGTACCCCAGCATTGAGTGTTGTCATGGGGACCGTCATGGACTGAACTACCACTGCCCTCTGGTGCGGGACACTTGCTGATGGTTGCTCCATGCCCAAACACTAAGTGTTGTTACAGGGACTGTCATGGACTGAACTGCCAGTGCCCTCTGGTGGGGGACACCTGCTGATGCTTGCTCCATGTCTAAGCACTCAGTGTTGTCACTGGAGAGATTCGGATGTTGAATTAGAAGATGCAACACTGAATATCTCTGGAATGACTACTGCTGGTGGGTGAGCTCAACATGACTTTATCTTGACAGCTCTATGTGGACTGCCAATGCTGGGAAAATGGCAGGAAAAACCTGGTGTGGCTGTGTGTCCGGATTCAAATGAGTGGCATGGAATTAAAGGCCAGAGAGGAAAGAATCACAAAAGTAAGATAAAATAAAAATACCATGCACCCAAATTCCTGCACTCTAACACACACATACACACTCCCCCTTCCCATTTATGCACCATTGCTACTACCCATCACTCCATTCCTTTCCAGACTCTTCACTCACAAAGACATCAAAGTTGGAGGTCCAGTCCCCTGGTCTCCACGGCACCCTATGCTGATCCTGCACAACACGACTGAAATCCAGTACATCGGTGTCGTAATGGAAAACAGTCTGGTCTGGTGTCATCCATCGTGTGGCCAGGCCCACAACATCACCCAGTGCTGCCCCGTAGATCAAACCTGCAGGACACAATGCAACATGTACGTCAAACCTGCTGGACACAATTCAACATGTAGATCAAACCTGCAGGACACAATGCAAAATGTACACCAAACCTGCAGGACACAATGCAACATGTACATCAAACATGACACAATGCAACATGTACATCAAACCTGCAGGACATAATGCAACATGTACATCAAACCTGCAGGACACAATGCAACACGTACATCAAACCTGCAGGACACAATGCAACATGTACATCAAACCTGCAGGACACAATGCAACACGTACATCAAACCTGCAGGACACAATGCAACACGTAGATCAAAACTGACACAATGCAACATGTAGATCGAACCTGTAGGACACAATGCAACACGTAAATCAAACCTGCAGGACACAATGCAACACGTACATCAAACCTGCAGGACACAATGCAACACGTAGATCAAACCTGACACAATGCAACATGTACATCAAACCTGACACAACGCAACATGTACATCAAACCTGACTCAATGCAACATGTACATCAAACCTGCAGGATACGATGCAACATGCAGATCAAACCTGACACAATGCAACACGTACATCAAACCTGACACAATGCAACATGTACATCAAACCTGCAGGACACAATGCAACATGTACATCAAACCTGACACAATCCAACAAGTACATCAAACCTGACACAATGCAACATGTACATAAAACGTGACACAATGCAACATGTACATCAAACCTGACACAATGCAACATATACATCAAACCTGCAGGATACGATGCAACATGCAGATCAAACCTGCAGGACACGATGCAACATGTACATCAATCGTGCAGGACACAATGCAACATGTACATCAAACGTGCAGGACACAATGCAACATGTACATCAAAAATGCAGGACACGATTCAACATGTTCATCAAACCTGCAGGACACAATGCAACACGGAGATCAAACCTGCAGGACACAATGCAACATGTACATCAAACCTGCAGGACACAATGCACATTTACATCGTACCTGCAGGACACGATTCAACATGTACATCAAACCTGCAGGACACAATGCAACATGTACATCAAACCTGCAGGACACAATGCAACACGTACCTCAAACCTGACACAATGCAACACGTACATCAAACCTGCAGGACACAATGCAACATGTACATCAAACCTGCAGGACACAATGCAAAATGTACATCAACCCTGCAGGACAAAATGCAACATTTACATCAAACCTGCAGGACACAATGCAACATGTACATCAAACATGCAGGACAAAATACAACATGTATATCAAACCTGCAGACATAATGCAACATGTACATCAAACCTGCAGGACACAATGCAACATGTACATCAAACCTGCAGGACACAATGCAACATGTAGATCAAACCTACATGACACAATGCAACATGTACATCAAACGAGCAGGACACAATGCAACATGTACATCAAACCTGACACAATGCAACATGTACATCAAACCTGACACAATGCAACATGTAGATCAAACCTGCAGTACATCAAACCTGCAGGACATAATGCAACATGTACATCAAACCTGCAGGACATAATGCAACATGTAGATCAAACCTGCAGGACACGATGCAACATGTAGATCAAACCTGCAGGACACAATGCAACATTTACATCAAACCTGCAGGACACAATGCACATGTACATCAAACCTGCAGGACATAATGCAACATGTAGGTCAAACCTGCAGGACACAGTGCAACATGTAGATCAAAACCAGAAGGACACAATGCAACATGTATATCAAACCTGCAGGACACAATGTAACATGTACATCAAACCTGCAGGACACAATGCAACACGTACATCAAACCTGACACAATGCAACACGTACATCAAACCTGCAGGACACAATGCAACATGTAGATCAAAAACCTGCAGGACACAATGCAACATATAGATCAAACCTGACACAATGCAACATGTAGATCAAACCTGACACAATACAACATGTACATCAAACCTGTAGGACACAATGCAACATGTACATCAAACCTGCAGGACACAATGCAACATGTAGATCAAACCTGACACAATGCAACAAGTAGATCAAACCTGACACAATGCAACATGTACATCAAACCTGACACAATGCAACGTGTACATCAAACCTGACACAATGCAACGTGTAAATCAAACCTGACACAATGCAACATGTACATCAAACCTGCAGGACACAATGCAACATGTACATCAAACCTGACACAATGCAACATGTACATCAAACCTGCAGGACACAATGCAACATGGACATCAAACCTGACACAATGCAACACTGACATCTGAACCATTATCACACACACACTGCCACTGACGACTGAACCATTTTTACACACACATGGTCACTGATGTCTGAACCGTTTTCACACACATTGCCACTGACATCTGAACCATTTTCACATACACTGACACTGATGTCTGAACCATTTTCACACACACACTGCCACTGATGTGTCTGAACTATTTTCACATACACTGCGACTGATGTTGGAACCATTTTCACATATACATGGACACTGACATCTGAACCATTTTCACACACACATGGACACTGATTTCTGGACCATTTTCACATACATGTGGATACTGTTTTCTATGCTTTCCTAATCTGTTCAGTACAGCCTGGGCCATTCAATGTCCACAATTCTACTAAAAAGGATAAAAACTCTGGAATGGCAAATGTATTCAAAGAGGAAAAGAGTGAAAAGAATGTCTTCAATTCTAAATGGATACAGATGGTTCAGAAAGTTGTGTGGTGTATCTCTATTTGCTTGCCTGAACATTCAGTGGTGGTGGTGTGTGAGATAATGAAGTGAAGTGATAGTTGTGTCAAAATGGAGTATATGTTCCGCATGTATAGAATGAAGGTAAGTGATACAGTGGTCAGATTTAAACATTAAACAAACAGACACACACACAGTGCAAAAAAATTCATGACAGAATTTTTACACAAAATTTGGTGTGATTCAGATTATATATATATCCCAGCCTCTGCACCACCTCAGAGGCAGTGCACCCACACCGCTCATTCCGACACACCATCCACAGCCACAGCCCAGTCGGCCCCACTGCAGCACCGGCACCGGCAATCCACAGGGAGCAGTCAATGTCAAGTCGTCAAGAGGCAACCCACCGGAGGAGACACTGCACTGCTGCCAAGTCACTTCGGTGGTGTTCAGTGGCGCCTGTTCTGATCTAACATACGCAGGACGCCACCTACTAGGCCCCCTACTGACGACAATAATTGCCAAGTCCTAAACCGCGTGAGTGAGCTCTCCCTCTGGTGGGCACCACCACATCTGTCCAATGACAGCCCCCATGGACTCACCAATACCGGTGATCCCAACGGAAACAAACCAAGACACAGATGTGGAGAGGACATTGAAATTGAGGTAACCATGAGAGCAGGGCATGAAGTGCCACAGTTTTTGAGACCTTTTTTTTTTATGCTGATCGATGAGAATGAGGATGTTTAAGATGATGCTACGGATTTCCATTTCGGTCTGAGACTACATGATAGGGCTGTACTCTATGCTTCCTTTCATAACATATCCCAGTGTCAACCAGGCCCGAGAGATACAGGCACCTGCAGTGTTGGTCAAGAAATTTGAGCAACACTCTCAGAAACGCATCCATTAAGTGGATGAAACTCGACTGACTGTGTGGTCCCAGTCTTCCCAGCTGAGTCTGCAGCAAACTCAACTCTGGGCAGGAGCCGGTCAGGGAAGAAAAACTCACATGACTCTGATGGAAATTTGAACCCACGACCTCCCAGCCGGGAGTCCGCGACGCTAACCACTTCACCACAGCGGCTGGTTTATATATATATATATATATATATATTGTTTTTGTTTTGAGGGAGAAATTAAAAAAAAATGTAAAAAAAAAAGTTTCAAAAGTTTCAATGGTTCCATTTTGATTCATTTTGTGCTGTAAAACATTTTGGGGTGGGTTACAAAAGTGTTCTATCAAACAAATTAGTAATTTGAGGGTTAAAGCTGCAAAGCCACCATTTCTTTTTTACATCACTCTTAAACTTGAACTTGCGACCAAGACACGAAGATAGAGCTGACAGCTTGTGAGAAATCTCAGACTTTGAAGAACCCTCTTCTAAGAAATCACACTTGTTTCAGCCATCCCCATCATCAGTTTGATCTCCTTTGATCTAATGTTCACTCTGCATTCATGCTTGGTGATGTTAGAGCACAACAGAGGGAAACAGAGAATGAGAAAGCAGGGAAGGTTTTTTGGGAGATGAATGTTAGGCATTTCAAAAGAAAGAAGAACAAGACAAATCATGAATCAACAATTTACAACAAAAGTCAGATGAAGTTTCCTGAAACAACTAGACATGTTAACAAACTACATGTTTCTTTTTTTAGTTCTAAGGTTTCCTCACCATGACAAGTGAAAAAGAGCTAACAATTCCCCATCTAAAATCCTATCCCTCAGCTCAAACGCACCACATGAAGACGATCCAAGTGACAAGCGAAAAAGAGCTAACAATTCCTCACCTAAAATCCTATCCCTCAGCTCAAACGCATCATATGTAAAAAGAGCTAACAATTCTTCATCTAAAATCCTATCCCTCAGCAAAAAGCATCACATGAAGATGATCCAAGTGACAAGTGAAAAAGAGTTAACAATTCCTCACCTAAAATCCTGTCCCTCAGCTCAAACGCATCATATGAAAAAAGAGCTAACAATTCCTCACCTAAAATCCTGTCCCTCAGCTCAAACGCATCATATGAAGATGATCCAAGTGGAGGCATCAGAGGGGCTTTGATCCGACTGGGCGTGTTGTGGTGCGAGTCTGTTCCTGGATGTACTGCATGTGAGCTGACTGGGGATTGCTCACAGGGCTATGCAGCTGGTTGCTGCGCTGACGGGGAAATTCATTGAGCGGGGTCACAGGGCGAGGCGGGTTTTGATCTTGAACTGCCATGAACTGCTTCCGTAAATACTGCAGCGTGCCGGCCGACCCCTCGTCACAAATGGCCTGTGGCGGGGAGTCGAGGCGATTGTGTTCAGCCAACAGCAGTCTGAGTTTGGCAGACTTGCCAAGGGAGAGGGGAAGTTGTTTTGAGTTTGTTGTGTGACACGTTGAGCGCTGCAGCTTCTCCATGTCACCCATGTCCTCTGGTAGTTCTCGTAACACATTGTGAGACAGGTCCAGCTGCAGCAAAGGAAAAGCTACATGTCAACTTGAGCTTTGATGCATAAACACACACGCACACACACTTTCAAGACAATGCTGCACAAAGTGATTTCCATCAGACAGTTTGGTTTCCTCCAATATGAGGGTCATTTTTTTTTCAACCAAGCCTTACTGTCCCTCTAAAAGCAGGTCAAAACCCAAAACACAGAACTTCTATGGGTTCAGTTGGGAAGACTGGGACCACACAGTCGAATTTCATCCACTAAAATGATGTGTCTCTGAGAGTTTGCTCAAATTTCCTGACCAAAACTGCAAGCGTTTGTATTTGTCGGGCCTGATTGACACCCGAATATATTAAGAAAGTAAGCGTAGAGTACAGCTCTGTCATGCAGTTTCAGACTGAAATGGAAATCTGAAACATAATCTTCATCAACCTCATACTCATCGATCAGCATTAAAACTCATGGTGACCTCAATTCCAATGGCCTCTCCACATGTATGGCCATTCCATTGGGATCACCGGGCATTGGCAAATTCATGGGCATTTTCGTTGGACAAACAAATCACAAGACAATATGGAAATGGAAAATAGACTGACCCCTTAAAATAAGGACCCATCAAGAGAGAGCCATGGCAGCCATGTGGATGAACAAGTGTTTTGACCTTTGCCAGTTTGACCAGTCAGGTGAAGGTGTGGGGCAGGGACAGCAGGTGGTTGTGCTGTGTTCTGACCTTTTCTAGTTTGACCAGTCGGGTGAAGGTGTGGGGCAGGGACTGCAGGTGGTTGTGCTGTGTTCTGACCTTTTCTAGTTTGACCAGTCGGGTGAAGGTGTGGGGCAGGGACAGCAGGTGGTTGCGCCGTGTTCTGACCTTTGCTAGTTTGACCAGTCGGGTGAAAGGTGTGGGACAGAGACTGCAGGTGGTTGTGCTGTGTTCTGACCTTATTTTGACCAGTCAGGTGAAGGCGTGGGGCAGGGACTGCAGGTGGTTGTGCTGTGTTGGGTGAAGGTGTGGGGCAGGGACTGCAGGTGGTTGTGCTGTGTTCTGACCTTTTCTAGTTTGACCAGTCAGGTGAAGGTGTGGGGCAGGGACAGCAGGTGGTTGTGCTGTGTCGGGTGGAGGTGTGGGGCAGGGACTGCAGGTGTTGTGCTGTGTTCTGACCTTTTCTAGTTTGACCAATCGGGTGAAGGTGTGGGGCAGGGACTGCAGGTGGTTGTGCTGCAGCAGCAGCGTGTCCAGGTGGAAGAACAGGCCAAAGCTGCAGGGTAAGGCATCCAGCTGGTTGTAGCTCAGGTCCAGGTAGCGCAGGTGAGGCAGGCGCAAAGGAAGCTCTGGTGGCAACTGAAACGGAGGGAGGAGCTCTGGACT
Source organism: Conus betulinus (assembly GCA_016801955.1). Taxonomy (NCBI): domain Eukaryota; kingdom Metazoa; phylum Mollusca; class Gastropoda; order Neogastropoda; family Conidae; genus Conus; species Conus betulinus. Next base: position 703,063 of record JADBJO010000232.1, on the reverse strand, counting down.
TGTGGGTGAAATGTGCGTGCGTGCGTGCGTGCGTGTGTGTGTTTACGTGTATGTATGTGAGTGTGTGTGTGTGTTTTGTGTGTTTATCTCCATATGTGTGTGTGTGTGTGTGTGTGTGTGTGTGTGTGTGTGTGTGTGTGTGTGTGCGCATGCGCACGCATGCGTGCGTTTGACTGTGTGCAAATATGTGCGTATGTGTGAGAATGTGTGTGTGTATGTGTGTGTGTGTGAGTGTGTGTGTGTACATGTGTGTGTGTGTGTGTGTGTGTGTGTGTGTGTGTGTGTGTGTGTGTGTGTGTGTGTGTGTGTGTGTATGCGCGTTGCGTGCACATGTATGCATGTGTATGTGCATGTGTGAGTGAAAGGTCTTCCCTCTACCTACTTCCTAGTTTTGTAAAACAAACATAATTATGGACTCCAGTAGCTAATCTTCTTGGGGTGTCACTGGGACCCTCACTTCAGGATCTAAAGGAGTCAAAAGATTTTAGAGGATGTAGGAAGACAGCTGGGGCTACTGGACATCTCTGACTGTGTGCATCAACCCTCCTGTAAAGGGGGATAAGGTCACTTCAGGATCTTAAGGAGTCATGAGATTTTGGAGGGTGTAGGAAGACAGATGAGGCCGCTCTAAACTGCTGTCTTTGTGCATCCTTGTGGAACACATTCCTTCGAATGAGACTATAAACCGAGGTTCCGTGTGTGAACGCACGCATAACATCTTGCACACACGTAAAATCCCATCACCAACATTCGGAAGAGTAGGCCAGTTTGGCCGTTGGTATGGATGACACGTTACACATAGCATGCACCCTGAGTGAGAAATGGAAAGAATGAAGGAAGTAAGGAAAATGAGTGATCGATATTGAACGATACTGACTGGATGACACGGGAAACGACTGAATGAAGCGCCAGCTGGCAGCTCTTCAGTTGGCACTACCCAGGTAGGCAGCCCGTTGTGTAAACGAGTGTTGATTGTAAAGCGCTGTGAGCTTGGCGTCTAGCCGAGAATAGGTGCTATATAAGTATTCATTATCATCCAACTTTCCTTAAAAGGAGATATGGCTGGATGCAGAAACCAAACTTTCAGACAACTCTCTCAAAGGCAATGGTAGAACTGGTCTTGATCAACATTACTTAATAGGTTAGTGTATCCTGCAGACTTCCAAACCAAAATTTTAATGGATTCTTTCAGTTTAAAAAAAAAAAGTCAGAGAAACATTACTGTGTGTTATCAGAAACCTGATGAAATTGAACTCTTGCGCCTATCTAAAATACTGTGAACAATATACTCGTGTATCTTATCAAAACACCAGTGCTCACAGAGAACAGTTTAAAGGATATTCTAATGAACTGAATGTAGCAAAATCACTTCCACAAGCATCAAGACAAGATGGTTAGAACTGTAGAAGTCTTTCTTGTGTGTTTGCTTTAGTCATCTTACAATTTATTTAAAATGCTTTTGTTGCTTTAATTATCTTACAATTTATTTTAAATGCTTTTGTTTTTTTTCTCTTCCAGGACATGGGACAGGCCATCCCATCTCTTAGAAGAAGCAGTCAAGCAACAACGACACTGATCCAGATTCCAGCTCAGAGCAAATTCTTGTGAAATCATCATATGTGACGTTTTGCAGCTATGGCTCACAGAAAATATACTTTAACCTAAAACATAAAACCAACAGTTTTATCTTTGTTTTGACAGGTATTATTATTATTATTTTTTTTTTTCATATTGGGTATTTATATAGCGCCTATCCTCGGTCACAGACCAAGCTTTAAGCACTTTACAATAAACACACTACCTCACTCACTCAACGGGCTGCCTACCCAGGTAGAGCCGGCCGAAGAGCAGCCTACTGGCGCTCATTCAGTCGTTTTTCCCGTACTATTCAAATATCAGTCACTCGTCTCTCTTAATCTCTCTTCCACACTTCAACTAAAGAGTAAGACAGATGGAACAAATTCAAACCTTTATGATGTCAAGATGTATGAAAAGTAATTTAAACCCAGAGATAAGATATCCTCCAACATGCCCAGTCTCTTCAGACTTAAACTAACGAGTAAGATAGACAGAACCCAGGTGTCCTCACTGCCAGACAGGTGTCTTGCAACATGCCAGTCTCTTCAGACTTAAACTAACGAGTAAGGTAGACAGAAGCAAGGTGTCCTCACTGCCAGACAGGAAAGATCAGACCCTGAACGGGATCTCTCCACTGTCCAACTTGGCTCTTTTTTTTGTCATCATCAGAGACTGGATCTTTTTTTTTTCTTTATTTTTTTATTTCATTTTTTTTTCACACAAACTAAAGCATAATGATTAAATACAAAAGCAATAATCATCCACATCTTGGAAACACCAACAATGATAACAATTCTCTCTCAGTCTTCAAAAAAAAAACAACCAAAGCTGGCCTTTAGCAGAGAAAGTCATAAAGCAGATGTGGAACCGTAACTAATGTGATAACTGAAACAATGCTCTGATTCAATAATTGAATAGAACAGATGTTAAAAACTGACATCACAAAGACAGAGTAGCAAATCTTTAGGAAATGTGCATTATATAGGAAAGACAGACAGCCAGTTTTTCTCATGATGGAAAAATGGATCAGAGGAAAATCTAACAACATTACCACAAAAAGGGACACTCTGTTTTATGTTTCTAAAGAATTGTGACTGATGCAAATCTGTATTTCCTGGTCAAACTTTATGTGCCTTTAGAAAATAACAACTGGGCAATCCATCTGACCTGACTACTGGCTATGTTCTCTGCACTACACTGTGCTACAACCTGACTACTGGCTCTGTTCTCTGCACTACACTGTGCTACAACCTGACTACTGGCTCTGTTCTCTGCACTACACTGTGCTACAACCTGACTACTCTGGCTCTATTCTCTGCACTACACTGGGATACAACCTGACTACTGGCTCTGTTCTCTGCACTACACTGTGCTACAACCTGACTACACTGACTCTGTTCTCTGCACTACACTGTGCTACAACCTGACTACTGGCTCTGTTCTCTGCACTACACTGTGCTACAACCTGACTACACTGACTCTGTTCTCTGCACTACACTGTGCTACAACCTGACTACTGGCTCTGTTCTCTGCACTACACTGTGCTACAACCTGACTACACTGACTCTGTTCTCTGCACTACACTGTGCTACAACCGGACTGCACTGGCTTTTTTCTCTGCACTACACTGGGATACAACCTGACTACCGGCTCTGTTCTCTGCACTACACTGTGCTACAACCTGACTACACTGACTCTGTTCTCTGCTGTACACTTTGTTACAACCTGACTACTGGCTCTGTTCTCTGCACTACACTGTGCTACAATCTGACTACACTGACTCTGTTCTCTGCACTACACTGTGCTACAACCTGACTACTGGCTCTGTTCTCTGCAGTACACTTTGCTACAACCTAACTACACTGGCTCTGTTCTCTGCACTACACTACACTGTGCTACAACCTGACTACTGGCTCTGTTCTCTGCACTACACTGTGCTACAACCTGACTACACTGGCTCTGTTCTCTGTAGTACACTGTGTTACAACCTGATTACAGGCTCTGTTCTCTGCAGTACACTGTGCTACACCTGACTACTGGCTCTGTTCTCTGCAGTACATTGCACTGTGCTACAACCTGACTACCCTGGTTCTGTTCTCTGCACTACACTGTGCTACAGCCTGACTACTCTGGCTCTATTCTCTGCACTACACTGTGCTACAACCTGACTACTGGCTCTGTTCTCTGCACTACACTGTGCTACAACCTGACTACACTGACTCTGTTCTCTGCACTACACTGTGCTACAACCTGACTACTGGCTCTGTTCTCTGCACTACACTGTGCTACAAACTGACTACACTGACTCTGTTCTCTGCACTACACTGTGCTACAACCGGACTACACTGGCTTTTTTCTCTGCACTACACTGGGATACAACCTGACTACCGGCTCTGTCTCTGCACTACACTGTGCTACAACCTGACTACACTGACTCTCTGTTCTCTGCTGTACACTTTGTTACAACCTGACTACTGGCTCTGTTCTCTGCACTACACTGTGCTACAATCTGACTACACTGACTCTGTTCTCTGCACTACACTGTGCTACAACCTGACTACTGGCTCTGTTCTCTGCAGTACACTTTGCTACAACCTAACTACACTGGCTCTGTTCTCTGCACTACACTGTGCTACAACCTGACTACTGGCTCTGGCTCTTCTCTGCACTACACTGTGCTACAACCTGACTACACTGGCTCTGTTCTCTGTAGTACACTGTGTTTACAACCTGATTACAGGCTCTGTTCTCTGCAGTACACTGTTCTACAACCTGACTACTGGCTCTGTTCTCTGCAGTACATTGCACTGTGCTACAACCTGACTACCCTGGTTCTGTTCTCTGCACTACACTGTGCTACAGCCTGACTACTGGCTCCGTTCTCTGCAGTATACTGTGCTACAACCTCACTACACTGACTCTATTTTCTGCACTACACTGTGCTACTACAACCTGACTACTGGTTCTGTTCTCTGCACTACACTGTGCTACAGCCTGACTACTGGCTCTGTTCTCTGCACTACACTGTGCTACAACCTGACTACTGGCTCTGTTCTCTGCACTACACTGTGCTACAACCTGACTACACTGGCTCTCTTCTCTGCACTACACTGTGCAACAACCTGACTGCTGGCTCTGTTCTCTGCACTACACTGTGCTACAAACTGACTACACTGGCTCTGATCTCTGCAGTACACTGTGCTACAACCTCATTACACTGGCTCTGTTCTCTGCACTACAATGTGCTACAACCTGACTATACTGGCTCTGTTCTCTGCACTACACTGCTGCTACACCTGACTACACTGGCTCTGTGTTCTCTGCAGTGCACTGTGCTACAACCTCACTACACTGGCTTTGTCGTCTGCAGTACACTGTGCTACAACCTGACTACACTGGCTCTGTTCTCTGCACTACACTGTGCCACAACCTGACTACACTGGCTCTGTCCTCTCTGCAGTACACTGTGCTACAACCTGACTACACTGGCTCTGTTCTCTGCACTGCACTACACTGTGCTACAACCGGACTACACTGGCCCTGTTCTCTGCACTACACTGTGCTACAACCTGACTACACTGGCTCTCTTCTCTGCACTACACTGTGCAACAGCCGGACTACTGGCTCTGTTCTCTGCACTACACTGTGCTACACCTGACTACACTGACTCTGTTCTCTGCACTACTACACTGTGCTACAACCGGACTACACTGGCTTTGGTCTCTGCACTAAAATGTGCTACAACCTGACTACACTGACTCTGTTCTCTGCACTACACTGTGCTACAACCTGAATACACTGACTCTGTTCTCTGCACTACACTGTGCTACAGCCTGACTACACTGGCTCTGTTCTCTGCAGTACACTGTGCTACAACCTGACTACACTGGCTCTGTTCTCTGCAGTACACTGTGCTGCAGCCTGACTACACTGGCTCTGTTCTCTGCACTACACTGTGCTACAACCTGACTACACTGGCTTTGTTCTCTGCACTACACTCTGCTACAGCCTGACTACTGACTCTGTTCTCTGCACTACACTGTGCTACAACCTGACTACACTGGCTCTGTTCTCTGCACTACACTGTGCAACAGCCTGACTACTGACTCTGTTCTCTGCACTGTGCTACAACCTGACTACAATGGCTCTGTTGTCTGCACTACACTGTGCTACAACCTGACTACACTGGCTCTGTTCTCTGCAGTACACTGCACTGTGCTACAACTGGACTACAGTGACTCTGTCCTCTGCAGTACACTGTGCTAAAACCTGACTACACTGGCTCTGCTCTCTGCACTACACTACACTGTGCTACAACCAGACTACACTGGCTCTGTTCTGTTCTCTGCACTACACTCTGCTACAACCTGACTACCGGCTCTGTTCTCTGCACTACACTGTGCTACCGGACTACACTGGCTCTGTTCTCTGCACTACACTCTGCTACAACACCTGACTACTGGCTCTGTTCTCTGCACTACACTGTGCTACAACCTGACTACACTGGCTCTGTTCTCTGCACTACACTGTTCTACAACCTGACTACACTGGCTCTGTCCTCTGCACTACACTGTGCTACAACCTCACTACACTGGCTTTGTTCTCTGCACTACACTGTGCTACAACCTGACTACTGGCTCTGTTCTCTGCACTACACTGTGCTACAACCTCACTACACTGGCTCTGTCCTCTGCAGTACACTGTGCTACAACCTGACTACACTGGCTCTGTTCTCTGCACTACACTGTGCTACAACCTGACTACTGGCTCTATTCTCTACACCACACTGTGCTACAACCTGACTACACTGACTCTTTTCTTTGCAGTACACTGTGCCACAACCTGAATACACGGCTCTGTCCTCTGCAGTACACTGTGCTACAACCTGACTACACTGGCTCTGCTCTCTGCACTACACTACACTGTGCTATAACTGGACTACACTGGCTGTGTTCTGTGCACTGCACTGGGCTACAACCTGACTATTGGCTCTGTTCTCCGCAGTACACTGTGCTACAACCTGACTACACTGCCTCTGTTCTCTGCGTTACACTGTGCTATAACCTGACTACACTGGCTCTGTTCTCTGCACTACACTGTGCTACATACAACCTGAGTACACTGGCTCTGTTCTCTGCACTACACTGTGCTACAACCTGACTACTGGCTCTGTTCTCTGCAGTACACTGGGATACAACCTGACTACTCGCTCTGTTCTCTGCACTACACTGTGCTACAACCTCACTACTACACTGGCTCTGTTCTCTACAGTACACCGTGCTACAACCTGACTACACTGGCTCTGTTCTCTGCACTACACTACACCGTGCTACAATCTGACTACACTGGCTCTGTTCTCTGCACTACACTGTGCTACAACCTGACTACGTTGGCTCTGTCCTCTACAGTACACTGTGCTAGAACCTGACTTCCGGCTCTGTTGTCTGCACTACTGTGTGCCACAACCTGACTACACTGGCTCTGTTCTCTGCAGTGCACTACGTTACAACCTGACTACTGACTCTGTTCTCTGCAGTACTGTTCTACAGCCAGACTACACTGGCTCTGTTCTCTGCACTACACTGTGCTACAACCTGACTACTGGCTCTGTTCTCTGCACTACACTGCACTGTGCTACAATCTGACTACACTGGCTCTGCTCTCTGCACTACACTGTGCTACAACCTGACTACTCTGGCCCTGTCCTCTGCACTACACTGTGCTACAACCTGACTACTGGCTCTGTTCTCTGCACTACTACACTGTGCTACAACCTGACTACACTGGCTCTGTTCTCTCTGCACTACACTGTGCTACATACAACCTGAGTACACTGGCTCTGTTCTCTGCACTACACTGTGCTACAACCTGACTACTGGCTCTGTTCTCTGCAGTACACTGGGATACAACCTGACTACTCGCTCTGTTCTCTGCACTACACTGTGCTACAACCTCACTACACTGGCTCTGTTCTCTACAGTACACCGTGCTACAACCTGACTACACTGGCTCTGTTCTCTGCACTACACTACACCGTGCTACAATCTGACTACACTGGCTCTGTTCTCTGCACTACACTGTGCTACAACCTGACTACGTTGGCTCTGTCCTCTACAGTACACTGTGCTAGAACCTGACTTCCGGCTCTGTTGTCTGCACTACACTACACTGTGCCACAACCTGACTACACTGGCTCTGTTCTCTGCAGTGCACTACGTTACAACCTGACTACTGACTCTGTTCTCTGCAGTACACTGTTCTACAGCCAGACTACACACTGGCTCTGTTCTCTGCACTACACTGTGCTACAACCTGACTACTGGCTCTGTTCTCTGCACTACACTGCACTGTGCTACAATCTGACTACACTGGCTCTGCTCTCTGCACTACACTGTGCTACAACCTGACTACTCTGGCTCTGTCCTCTGCACTACACTGTGCTACAACCTGACTACTGGCTCTGTTCTCTGCACTACACTGTGCTACAACCTGACTACACTGGCTCTGTTCTCTGCACTACACTGTGCTACAGCCTGACTACACCAGCTCTGTCCACTGCAGCACACTGTGCTACAACCTGACTACTGGCTCTGTTCTCTGCACTACACTGCACTGTGCTACAATCCGACTACACAGGCTCTGTTCTCTGCACTACACTGCACTGTGCTACAACCTGACTACACTGGCTCTGTTCTTTGCAGTACACTGTGCTACAACCCGACTACACCGGCTCTGTTCTCTGCAGTACACTTTGCGACAACCTGACTACACTGACTCTGTTCTTTGCAGTACACTGTGCTACAACCTGACTACACTAGCTCTGTTCTCTGCACTACACTGTGCTACAACCTGACTACACTGACTCTGTTCTTTGCAGTACAGTGTGCTACAACCTTACTACACTGGCTCTAGCCTTTGCACTACACTGTGCTACATACAACCTTACTACACTGGCTCTGTTCTCTGCACTACACTGTGCTACAATCTGACTACACTGGCCCTGTTCTCTGCACTACACTGTGCTACATACAACCTGACTACACTGGCTCTGTTCTCTGCACTACACTGTGCTACAACCTGACTACACTGGCTCTGTTCTCTGCACTACACTGTGCTACAACCTGACTACACTGGCTCTGTTCTCTGCACTACACTGTGCTACATACAACCTGAGTACACTGGCTCTGTTCTCTGCACTACACTGTGCTACAACCTGACTACTGGCTCTGTTTCTCTGCAGTACACTGGGCTACAACCTGACTACACTGCTCTGTTCTCTGCACTACACTGTGCTACAACCTCACTACACTGGCTCTGTTCTCTACAGTACACGTGTGCTACAACCTGACTACACTGGCTCTGTCTCTGCTGCTACACTACACCGTGCTACAATCTGACTACACTGGCTCTGTTCTCTGCACTACACTGTGCTACACCTGACTACGTTGGCTCTGTCCTCTACAGTACACTGTGCTAGAACCTGACTTCCGGCTCTGTTGTCTGCACTACACTGTGCCACAACCTGACTACACTGGCTCTGTTCTCTGCAGTGCACTACGTTACAACCTGACTACTGACTCTGTTCTCTGCAGTACACTGTTCTACAGCCAGACTACACTGGCTCTGTTCTCTGCACTACACTGTGCTACAACCTGACTACTGGCTCTGTTCTCTGCACTACACTGCACTGTGCTACAATCTGACTACACTGGCTCTGCTCTCTGCACTACACTGTGCTACAACCTGACTACTCTGGCTCTGTCCTCTGCATACACTGTGCTACAACCTGACTACTGGCTCTGTTCTCTGCACTACACTGTGCTACAACCTGACTACACTGGCTCTGTCTGTTCTCTGCACTACACTGTGCTACAGCCTGACTACACCAGCTCTGTCCACTGCAGCACACTGTGCTACAACCTGACTACTACTGGCTCTGTTCTCTGCACTACACTGCACTGTGCTACAATCCGACTACACAGGCTCTGTTCTCTGCACTACACTGCACTGTGCTACAACCTGACTACACTGGCTCTGTTCTTTGCAGTACACTGTGCTACAACCTGACTACACCGGCTCTGTTCTCTGCAGTACACTTTGCGACAACCTGACTACACTGACTCTCTTTCTCTGCAGTACACTGTGCTACAACCTGACTACACTAGCTCTGTTCTCTGCACTACACTGTGCTACAACCTGACTACACTGACTCTGTTCTTTGCAGTACAGTGTGCTACACCTTACTACACTGGCTCTAGCCTTTGCACTACACTGTGCTACATACAACCTTACTACACTGGCTCTGTTCTCTGCACACTACACTGTGCTACAATCTGACTACACTGGCCCTGTTCTCTGCACTACACTGTGCTACATACAACCTGACTACACTGGCTCTGTTCTCTGCACTACACTGTGCTACAACCTGACTACACTGGCTCTGTTCTCTGCACTACACTGTGCTACAACCTGACTACACTGGCTCTGTTCTCTGCACTACACTGTGCTACAACCTGACTACACTGGCTCTCTTCTCTGCACTACACTGTGCTACAACCTGACTACACTGGCTCTCTTCTCTGCACTACACTGTGCTACAACCTGACTACACTGGCTCTCTTCTCTGCACTACACTGTGCTACAGCCTGACTACTCTGGCTCTGTTCTCTGCAGTGCACTGTGCTACAACCTGACTGACTACACTGGCTTTGTTCTCTGCACTACACTGTGCTACAACCTGACTACACTGGCTCTGTTCTCTGCACTACACTGTGCTACATACAACCTGACTACTGGCTCTGTCTCTGCAGTACACTGTGCTACAACCTCAATACACTGGCTCTGTCTCTCTGCACTACACTGTGCTACATACAACCTTACTACACTGGCTCTGTTCTCTGCACTACACTGTGCTACACAATGACTACACTGGCCCTGTTCTCTGCACTACACTGTGCTACATACAACCTGACTACACTGGCTCTGTTCTCTGCACTACACTGTGCTACAACCTGACTACACTGGCTCTCTTCTCTGCACTACACTGTGCTACAACCTGACTACACTGGCTCTGTTCTCTGCACTACACACACTGTGCTACACAACCTGACTACACTCTCTCTTCTCTGCACTACACTGTGCTACAACCTGACTACACACCTGACTACACTGGCTCTCTTCTCTGCACTACACTGTGCTACAGCCTGACTACTCTGCTCTGTTCTCTGCAGTGCACTGTGCTACAACCTGACTACACTGGCTTTGTTCTCTGCACTACACTGTGCTACAACCTGACTACACTGGCTCTGTTCTCTGCACTACACTGTGCTACATACAACCTGACTACTGGCTCTGTTCTTTGCAGTACACTGTGCTACAACCTCAATACACTGGCTCTGTTCTCTGCAGTGCACTGTGCTACACAACCTGACTACACTGGCTCTGCTCTCTGCACTACACTGTGCTACAACCTGACTACACTGACTCTGTTCTCTGTACTACACTGTGCTACAACCTGACTACACTGGCTCTGTTCTCTGTTCTCTGCACTACACTGTGCTACATACAACCTGACTACTGGCTCTGTTCTTTGCAGTACACTGTGCTACAACCTACACACCTACTACACTGGCTCTGTTCTCTGCACTACACTGTGCTACAACACTGACTACTACACTGGCTCTGTTCTCTGCACTACACTGTGCTACAATCTGACTACACTGGCCCTGTTCTCTGCACTACACTGTGCTACATACAACCTGACTACACTGGCTGTTCTCTGCACTACACTGTGCTACAACCTGACTACACTGGCTCTCTTCTCTGCACTACACTGTGCTACAACCTGACTACACTGGCTCTCTTCTCTGCACTACACTGTGCTACAACCTGACTACACTGGCTCTCTTCTCTGCACTACACTGTGCTACAACCTGACTACACTGGCTCTCTTCTCTGCACTACACTGTGCTACAGCCTGACTACTCTGGCTCTGTTCTCTGCAGTGCACTGTGCTACAACCTGACTACACTGGCTTTGTTCTCTGCACTACACTGTGCTACAACCTGACTACACTGGCTCTGTTCTCTGCACTACACTGTGCTACATACAACCTGACTACTGGCTCTGTTCTTTGCAGTACACTGTGCTACAACCTCAATACACTGGCTCTGTTCTCTGCAGTGCACTGTGCTACAACCTGACTACACTGGCTCTGCTCTCTGCACTACACTGTGCTACAACCTGACTACACTGACTCTGTTCTCTGTACTACACTGTGCTACAACCTGACTACACTGGCTCTTCTCTGCACTACACTGTGCTACAACCTGAATACACTGGCTCTGTTCTCTGCACTACACTGTGCTACAAACTGACTACACTGGCTCTGCTCTCTGCAGTACACTGTGCTACAAATTGAATACATTGGCTCTGTTCTCTGCACTACACTGTGTGCTACAACCTGACTACACTGGCTCTGTCCTCTTCACTACACCGTGCTACAACCTGACTACACTGGCTCTCTTCTCTGCACTACACTGTGCTACAACCTGACTACTCTGGCCCTGTCCTCTGCAGCACACTGAGCTACAACCTGACTACTGGCTCTGTGTCTCTGCAGTACACTTTGCTACAACCTGACTACACTGGCTCTGTTCTCTGCAGCACACTGTGCTACAACCTGACTACTGGCTCTGTTCTCTGCACTACACTGCACTGTGCTACAACCTGACTACACTGGTTCTGTTCTTTGCTGTACACTGTGCTACAACCTGACTACACTGGCTGTTTTCTGCACTACACTGTGCTACAACCTGACTACACCGGCTGTTCTTTTCACTACACTGTGCTACAGCCTGACTACACTGGCTCTGTTCTCTGCACTACACTGTGCTACAACCTGACTACACTGGCTCTGTTCTCTGCACTACACTGTGCTACAACCTGACTACACTGGCTCTGTTCTCTACACTACACTGTGCTACAATGTGACTACTACACTGACTTTGTTCTCTGCACTACACTGCGCTACAACCTGACTACACCGGCTGTTCTTTTCACTACACTGTGCTACAGCCTGACTACACTGGCTCTGTTCTTTTCAATACACTGTGCTACACCTGACTATACTGGCCCTGTTCTCTGCACTACACTTTGCTACAACCTGACTACACTGGCTCTGTTCTCTGCACTACACTGTGCTACAACCTGACTACACACTGACTCTGTTCTCTGCACTACACACTGTGCTACAACCTGACTACACTGGCTCTGCTCTCTGCACTACACTGTGCTACAACCTGACTACACTTACTCTGTTCTCTGCACTACACTGTGCTACAATCTGACTACACTGGCTCTGTCCTCTGCACTACACTGTGCTACAACCTGAATACACTGGCTCTGTTCTCTGCAGTGCACTGTGCTACACCTGACTACACTGGCTCTGCTCTCTGCACTACACTGTGCTACGACCTGAATACATTGGCTCTGTTCTCTGCACTACACTGTGCTACAACCTGACTACACTGGCTCTGTCCTCTGCACTACACTGTACTACAACCTGAATACACTGGCTCTGTTCTCTGCACTACACTACACTGTGCTACAACCTACTACACTGGCTCTGTTCTCTGCACTACACTGTGCTACAACCTGACTACACTGGCTCTGTTCTCTGCAGTACACTGTGCTACAGCCTGACTACCATACACTTGCTCTGTTCTCTGCAGCAGCACACTTGCTATAACCTTGGATCCCCCAGGCAGGTTCTTGTCCAGTGTGCTAATGAGGCTTTCATTATCTCTAATCTCACACACACACACACACACACACACACACACACACACACACACACACACACACACACTCACACACACACAATACATTATGCAATAACTGAAACACTACTACCATAATGTCCAATGTCAATAGGACTGTAAAATCACAGAAAAAGGCAATTATGACAAGTTTCAGTTTCATCAAGGTGGTGTCACAGCGTGAGGACTAGTCCATATACACTACACTTTGCTAAGTTTTGAAACCACACTGCACATGATTTAAAGCTCATGGATTAATGAATTCATGACCAAGATGAGAGAGAATTATGAATGAAGAGGGTCTCACACCTAGGACTTAGCAGATGTCTGACCTGTACACTAGCCCAATGTGCAGGTCAGACCCTGGGTACCTAACTTACACTGATGTGCCATCATTATGATCGTATGTGTGTGTGGTGAGTGTGTAGGCACTGGCCTATGCATGTGCACAAGTAAAACGTGCTGTGCATGTGCATGAATTGTGTGTATGTGCGTGTGTGTGTGCGTGCGCATGTGTGCATGTGCAGGTATGATGTGTACATATGTGAGTGCATGTGTGTGTGTGTGTGTGCAGATGTGCATGTGTATCCATGTGTGTGACCTGTGGGCTTGAGTGAACATGCTCTAGCACAAATGGCCCTGCACATTTGTCTACATATATGTGTGTATGTGTGTGTGCCTGTGTGTATGGGCACGCATCTTTGTGTGTGTGTGTGCACACACACAGGTGCGCATGTTATGTGTGTGTATGTGCACACATATCTGTGTATGTAAGTGCACATGCATGCGTGTGTGTGCGCGCATGAGCTTGAGCACATATGCGTGTGTGCATGCATGTGCATACGTGCGTGCGTGTGTGTGTGCACATGCCTTTGATTATTTGTGGGAAATGAATATTCAGAAGATGACGTAGTAATATGAACAATAATAAGAACAACAAAAACAATAACAAGAAACACACACACACACACACACACACACACACACACACACACACACACACACACACACAAACCAATGCATACAAACTCAAATCTATGGACTTTCACTTTACACGTCTGCACTGCCCTACCAATGCACATCCACCAGCACACACCTGTCTACAGTATACACCGGGCTTCCTGAGAGGTTCAAAGCCTTATCTCAGTTGCCATGTCTACAGTATACACTGGGCTTCCTGAGAGGTTCAAAACCTTATCTCAGTTGCCATGTCTACAGTATACACTGGGCTTTCCTGAGAGGTTCAAAGCCTTATCTCAGTTGCCATGTGTCTGGTTGTTCATGCCTCTTTTAGGAATCCTTGCAGTGTTGGCCTTCAGATTATTCCAATTTTTGGTTGTTGGGTTATGTTTCTTGCTCTTCCTTTAAGTCGGGATTCGCGGCCCACTTTCTCTCTTGATGTTCAGATCTGAAAAATAGTCTATGGTTTAGTGGCTTTGCTCTTTGTTTGTTGAGGTGGTTCTTCAGATTTCTAATCACATCAGATCGGCCAAGCTGTAATCCAGTTCTTATCGTTGCCTTCCCAGCCAGTGCGTCTGCTCTCTCCTTTAATGCCTGCATGTCCAGGGCAGTACACCCATATGATCGCTCCCTTCATGCCATGTCCAGGGCAGTGCACCCATATGATTGCTCCCTTCATGCCATGTCCAGGGCAGTGCACCCATATGATCGCTCCCTTCATGCCATGTCCAGGGCAGTGCACCCATATGATCGCTCCCTTCATGCCATGTCCAGGGCAGTGCACCCATATGATCGCTCCCTTCATGCCATGTCCAGGGCAGTGCACCCATATGATCGCTCCCTTCATGCCATGTCCAGGGCAGTGCACCCATATGATCGCTCCCTTCATGCCATGTCCAGGGCAGTACACCCATATGATCGCTCCCTTCATGCCATGTCCAGGGCAGTACACCCATATGATCGCTCGCTTCATGCCATGTCCAGGGCAGTGCACACCATATGATCGCTCCCTTCATGCCATGTCCAGGGCAGTGCACCCATATGATCGCTTCATGCTCGCTTCATGCCATGTCCAGGGCAGTACACCCATATGATCGCTCCCTTCATGCCATGTCCAGGGCAGTACACCCCATATGATCGCTCCCTTCATGCCATGTCCAGGGCAGTACACACCCCATATGATCGCTCGCTTCATGCCATGTCCAGGGCACACACCCATATGATCGCTCCCTTCATGCCATGTCCAGGGCAGTACACCCATATGATCGCTCCCTTCATGCCAAGCAGGGCTTCTCATACCACTCTCCACTTTCTGAAATAGGTTCATGGAGTCATGGCTTGTTGAGTTTTAAACTGGTCTGTGGATGAAAGCCAGCGAAGTGCTTGAGTCACTGCTTCTGCCTCCATTGTTAGACTTGAACTAGTTGAAGTTATTAAAACAGTGTGCACCATTGTCTTCCTGGATAGTTCAGCCATTTTGCTTTGTTGTATATTCACACCGACAGAACCATCAGTGTATATAACAACATCCTCTTTTGTGTCAAGATTTTCTACCTGCATCTGAAGTTCTCCATAGGTTTTGCTTTCTGGCCATTCTTGATAGTGTCTCTATGGGTAGGGCCTTCATTTTGAGGTAAATGTGGTACACAGAGAAGACTGCTCTACATGGATGGGGCCTTCATTTTGAGGTAAATGTGGTACACAGAGAAGACTGCTCTACATGGATGGGGCCTTCATTTTGAGGTAAATGTGGTACACAGAGAAGACTGCTCTACATGGATGGGGCCTTCATTTTGAGGTAAATGTGGTACACAGAGAAGACTGCTCTACATGGATGGGGGGCCTTCATTTTGAGGTAAATGTGGTACACAGGGACAGAGAAAAATGTTCCAGCAAAGCACAGCTACACAGGAATGGGGCTGGAATCGTGAGGACAACCTTGTGCAGACAGACAGCAATGTTGCAGAAAGTAGTCTGCACAAGAACAGGGCCTTTAAAAAAAAAAAAAAAAAGAAAATTAGCAAAATCTGTCAATGACAAATAGTAAAATATTCAATATATAAACAAGCAGAAAAAATGAACTTGACTAAAAGATTTCAGAAATCACTACTATAATCACCACAACTCCAGTGCCACCATCTCCGAACGGGAAACTGAATTATATGACATTAAGTGGAACGAAGGGCACAATGTATAATTGTGGAATGAAGGGCACAATGTATAATTGTGGAATGAAGGGCACAATGTATAATTGTGGAATGAAGGGCACAATGTGTATAATTGTGGAATGAAGGGCACAATGTATAATTGTGGAATGAAGGGCACAATGTATAACTGTGGAATGAAGGGCACAATGTATAATTGTGGAATGAAGGGCACAATGTATAATTGTGGAATGAAGGGCACAATTTATAACTGTGGAATGAAGGGCACAATGTATAATTGTGGAACGAAGGGCACAATGTATAATTGTGGAATGAAGGGCACAATGTATAATTGTGGAATGAAGGGCACAATTTATAAGTGTGGAATGAAGGGCACAATGTATAATTGTGGAAAGAAGGGCACAATGTATAAACTGAAGAAGTCCTGCATCTTACCTCAGTCAGAGCATTGAAGGCTGCTTTCATTGTCTCATACAGACAAATAGAATCACGCAGACTGTAGGGCACCTCTCTGAGACAAGCCTCATGCACTTCTCCATTCAAATGCTATAACAAACAGGAACACAATGGTGACAAAAGTGCATGGTTTATTTTGCATCAAATAAACTGAAGAGGTTTTTATACATTAAAAACAAAACATGTAGTAGATTTCAAACTCCAAATCAAATGCAACAGGGTTGGGAGGTGTGTGGTGTGAGTGTGTGTGTGTGTGTGTGTGTGTGTGTGTGTGTGTGTGTGTGGTGTGAGCGTGTGTGTGTGTGTGTGTGTGTGTGTGTGTGTGTGTGTGTACAGTTGGGATGTGTGTGTGAGCATGAGCGTGTGTGTGTGTGTGTGTGTGTGTGTGTGTGTGTGTGTGTGTGTGTGTGTGTGTGTGTGTGTGTGCGTGCATGCATGCACGCACATGCATACATGGTGTGTGTGTGTGTGTGTGTGTGTGTGTGTGTGTGTGTGTGTGTGTGTGTGTGTGTGTGTGTGTTTGCTTGCTTCTCATAGGCTGAAAACTGTAAAAGTTTCTGTTTGTTGTTGGTGTTAGATGTTCATCCTCAGCTGGAAATCTTTGCTTCACCACAGATGAGATTTTGGGCAGGGAACTGTTTTCAATCTAACATTTGCCATATGCGTTTGGGAATGATGGCTGAATCTGACATCAGCATGCATATCTAATTTTTTTTCCCTCTATATCTTTTTTTTTTTTTTTTTTTTTTGGTCATCTATCGCTCATTCATTCCACTGCCTCAAAAAAGACTACTCTTCAACTAAGGTGGTATGGGATTTCAAGAACATGCCAGATTTATTTCCCTTTTGGGGTGACAGGTTGTCTTTCTTTAATGTATACATTCAAATGAGTTGCAATGATTTAAAGTTTCACCTGAAGGACTTTCGGTGATCTTGTTGTATGTGCAGATGATGACTCTGATGACATAACTTCTAAGCTGGCCACCTCAAGCCAGCCATGAACTAAAGATCCTTAGAACAAGGTGACAACACTTTCTCCCTGAACTAAAGATCCTTAGAACAAGGTGACAACACTTTCTCCCTGAACTAAAGATCCTACACTTTTTCGCTGAACTAAGGATCCTTAGAACAAGGTGACAACACTTTCTCCCTGAACTAAAGATCCTACACTTTTTCGCTGAACTAAAGATCCTTAGAACAATGTGACAAACACTTTCTCCCTGAACTAAAGATCCTCAGGACAGTGTGACAACACTTTCTCCTCTAGAACTACCCCCTCCCCCCCCCCCCCCCCCCCCCCCCCCCCCCCCCCCCCCCCATCCTACACACACAAATAAGAGACTCACTTCAATGTGCAAAGTGTCTGGCTACCCTGCCCCCTCCCTGCCCTACTCATATCTCATCAGAGACCTTTTTTTTTTTTATTTTGCTGTCCCAACCTCTGCGCCACCTCAGAGGCAGTGCACCCACGCCGCTCATTCAGACACCCCGTCCATAGCCACAGCCTGGTCAGCCCCACCGCAACCCCGGGCACAGGCAATCCACAGGGAGCAGTCAATGTCAAGTCGTCAAGAGGCAACCCACCGGAGGAGACACTGCACTGCTGCCGAGTCACCTCCATGGTATTCAGTGGTGCCTGTTTTGATCTAACATATGCAGGACACCACCTACTAAGCCCCTACTGATGACTATAATTGCTTAGTCGTGGAGCTAGCGTGAGTGAGCTCTCCCTCCGGAGGGCGCCACCACGTCTGTCCAACAACAGCCCCCCATGGACTCGTCGATATCGGTGACCCTGACGGAACCAAAACAAAGCCACAGACGTGGAGAGGACATCGAAATTGAGGTCACCATGAGAGCAGGGCATGAAGGGCCACAGAATTTGAGACTTTTTTGTATGCAGATCAATGAGAATGAGGATGATTGAGATGATGCTACGGAATTCCATTTCAGTCTGAGACTACATGACAGGGCTGTACTCTACGCTTCCTTTCATAATATATCATGGCATCAACCAGGCCCAAGAGATACAGGCACCTGCAGTGTTGGTCATGAAAGTTGAGCAACACTCCCGGAAACGCATTCATTAAGTGGATGAAACTCGACTGTGTGGTCCCAGTATTCCCAACTGAGTCTGCAGCAAACTCAACTCTGGGTAGGAGCTGGTCAGGGCAGAAAAACCACACATGACTCTGATGGGATTCAAACCCACGACCTCCCAGCCAGGAGTCCGCAACGCTAACCACTTCGCCGCAGCGGCTGGTATCTCATCAATGACTGACTTCAATGTCCTACACACATGACATACCCTAAGTGACTTACTTCAGTGTACAAACTGCCCTACACACATACCACCAGTGACTTACTTCAACATACAAACTGCCCAACACACATACCATCAGTGACTTACTTCAGTGTACAAACTGCCCAACACACATACCATCAGTGACTTACTTCAGTGTACAAACTGCCCTACACACATACCACCAGTGACTTACTTCAGTGTACAAACTGCCCTTCACACATACCACCAGTGACTTACTTCAGTGTACAAACTGCCCTTCACACATACCACCAGTGACTTACTTCAGTGTACAAACTGCCCTTCACACATACCACCAGTGACTTACTTCAGTGTACAAACTGCCCTTCACACATACCACCAGTGACTTACTTCAGTGTACAAACTGCCCTTCACACATACCACCAGTGACTTACTTCAGTGTACAAACTGCCCTTCACATATACCACCAGTGACTTACTTCAGTGTACAAACTGCCCTTCACATATACCACCAGTGACTTACTTCAGTGTACAAACTGCCCTTCACACATACCACCAGTGACTTACTTCAGTGTACAAACTGCCCTTCACACATACCACCAGTGACTTACTTCAATGTACAAACTGCCCTTCACACATACCACCAGTGACTTACTTCAAGGTGCAAACTGCCCTTCACACATAGCATCAGTGACTTACTTCAATGTACAAACTGCCCTTCACACATAGCATCAGTGACTTACTTCAATGTACAAACTGCCCAACACACATACCATCAGTGTTCAGTGCAATGAGAATCTGATATTGTTCATTGTTTATTACACTGTTGAAAATCTAGCACATTGTGCACTTCTGAATTCAGAGAGACAAAATTGCTACGATTGCTGCAGGAAGGCACAGAATATCCAGGTACACTCACCTTCAGGTACTGTTTGTACGTTGGTTTCCTGCTCAGGTTCAGCTCTTTCCTTTCGTCAGGTCTCACGGGGGCAAAATCGTGTGCTTCTATGTTTCCCATGATCCTTCACATAGCTTCTCCTTCTCTGACTGACTCACCTAGCTGACTTTTTCTTTGTGCTGTCATGGAAAAAAAAACCCTTAGCAGTCAATCAAGAAACTTGATAAAAAAAAACACACACACACACCATATATACACACACACATGGAGACCCCCCCCCCCCCCCCCCCCCCCTAAATGTGAATGTAATTCATCACATGCTCACAGACTGCACCACACGCCTGCCAGGTTGTGTGCTGAAGAAGTCATGTGTCTATGGAAATACAGACAACTTTCATCAAACACAGATTTCTCATAGATGTTGTTATATCTGTATGGAAATACAGACAACCTTCATCAAACACAGATTTCTCATAGATGTTGTTATATCTGTATGGAAATACAGACAACTTTCATCAAACACAGATTTCTCATAGATGTTGTTATATCTGTATGGATATACAGACAACTTACATCAAACACAGATTTCTCATGGATGTTGTTTAGTGCCTGATTTTATGCGCGAGTGCTCAGTTTAAGAGTCCAAGTTGTTTTGCTGCTAAAAGGAATTCTGCAGACATCTGCACACACACACAGAGAAATGATCCTGCAAGGAACAGACCACAGGGATACTGTTTGATCATAAGGCCTTTAAGACTTTAGGGGAGGGGGTGTCTTCTTGTAAACTTTATAACTTTTTGTGGCTTTGAATACTTTTCTGTATAAATTTTACAAGTTTAAAAAGAAAAGCGTGAAAAATAGTTTGGAAGAAAAATACATTTCTTCTAAACAACTGCTAATATTGGAATGCAAGACTAACATGTGCTCCACATCTGGCACAGACAGCCATACTATCATCTGAGACCTAGAAGTGCATGCAAATTAAGGGCTTTAAGCCTCCAGTTGAATTGCTTTTATTGTCCAATCAGGATCTGCACTGCCTGATGGCAAGTTACATGACAAAGGTCCATAGCACCACAAGGCAAGCTGAGAGTGCTGGACAACCAGGACGACTGATAGCAAGTTACATGACAAAGGTCCACAGCACCACAAGGCAAACTGAGAGTGCTGGACAACCATGACGACTGATGGCAAGTTACATGACAAAGGTCTATAGCACCACAAGGCAAGCTGAGAGTGCTGGACAACCAGGACGACTGATGGCAAGGTACATGACAAAGGTCTATAGCACCACAAGGCAAGCCAGGACGTCTGATGGCAAGTTATATGACAAATGTCCATAGAACCACAAGGCAAGCTGAGAGTGCTGGACAACCAGGACGACTAATAGCAAGTTACATGACAAAGGTCTACAGCACCACAAGGTAAGCCAGGACGACTGATGGCAAGTTACATGACAAAGGTCTATAGCACCACAAGGTAATCCAGGACAACTGATGGCAAGTTACATGACAAAGGTCTATAGCACCAAGTCAAGTCAAGTCAAGTCAAGTAAACTTTATTATCTCAATTTGAGAAATTAATTTGTGGTCACACACATTCACAGCAAATAAACAATAATTTAGCCACATTACCCATTTTCTCACATATGACATACACTCATATAGAGGAATTTGGATTTCAATTAAACATCTTCTCGGTTCAAGAAATCAATGGACAGGGGAATAAAACTTTGTTTAAATCTGACACTTCTGCATTTAACCGATCGATATCTTCGTCCTGACTGACTGAAGAAGGTCATACTGATTTGCAAGGACGTGGGTCTGGTCACACGTACGTAATCTTCTTCGCTTTACAACTAACACGGCACCTATATAGCTCACTCAGACTTTTTTGTCTCTCTCACCAACGATTTTTCCTCCCACGTTCACCACTTTCTCAAGCACATTTCTGCTCTTCACAGTCAACCCACCATACCAACACATAAATGAGAAAGTTAGAACAGATTCCAAGAAGCATGAATAAAATGTCCGAAGAATGTCAGTATTCACATGAAATGATCGCAGCTTGCGAAGACAATATAATCTGGTTTGACATTTTTTGTGGACATACTCAACATGGGATTTAAAATTCAGCTTATTATCTATAAAAGTTCCTAAATATTTGTATGATTCAACACGTTCTACTTCAGCACCTTTGATAAAAAGGTGGTGGTACAGCTTTTGGATTCTTTCTAAAATCAATCAACATTTCTTTCGTTTTTGTTACATTCAGATCAAGATAGTTATGATCGCACCAGTCAACAAATCTTTGAACCTCCTTGAAGTAAACAGAATCAGAGTTGGAAAGATCTACAAGTGCTGAGTCATCTGAATATTTAATGTACAAAGTTGAATCACTTCCTGACAATCATTTGTGTACAGAGTAAAAAGCACTGGTGATAAAACAGTACCCTGGGGTGCGCCAGTTGAAATGACTCTGGAAGACGAAACAACACTTTGATATCGAACAGACTGTGTCCTCTGTGTAAGAAAATCAATTATCCAAAGAATGAGCTTGTTACCCACATTTATGTTAATGAGTTTCTTTGCCATCAGATGTGGTTGTATGGTGTTGAATGCTGATGAGAAATCAATAAAGAGAATGCGTACAAAGGAGGCAGGTTTTTCGAGGTGTGAAAAAAGCATGATGGAGAAGTGTGAGTGTGGCATCATCTGTTGATCTGTTCTGTTGGTATGCGAACTGAAACGGGTCTTGGTACTGTGTAGTATCTTTTAAAACATAACTGAGGACAATTCTTTCAAGACATTTCATTGCAACAGATGTGAGGGCAACTGGTCGGTAATCATTTAAACAGCTTGGGTTGCGTTTTTTGGGAACAGGACATACAGTGGCATTTTTCCATAAAACAGGAATTATACATTCTCTAAGTGACCAGGTAAACAAACGACTGTAAACATAGGAGAGCTGAGAAGCACACACCTTCAACAATTTTCCACAGATATTATCAGGGCCCATTGCCTTTCTCACATTTAAACGTTTGAAAAACAACTGAACATCATTTTCCTCAATCACAAGGTAAGCCAGGACAACTGATGGCAAGTTACATGACAAAGGTCTATAGCACCACAAGGTAAGCCAGGACGACTGATGGCAAATTACATGACAAATGTCCAAAGCACCACAAGGCGAGTGCTGGACAACCATGATGATGGCTGATGGCAAGTTACATGACAAAGGTCTATAGCACCACATGGCAAGCTGAGAGTGCTGGACAACCAGGACGACTGATGGCAAGTTACATGACAAAGGTCTATAGCACCACAAGGCAAGCCAGGACAACCGATGGCAAGTTACATGACAAATGTCTATAGCACCACAAGGCAAGCCAGGACAACTGATGGCAAGTTACATGACAAATGTCTATAGCACCACAAGGCAAGCTGAGAGTGCTGGACAACCAGGCCGATAGCATGTGTAAACTTTTTGCATAACAATCAAAGTTGTATATCTGGGATACAGAGAATCTGAGGAATTTACTAATATAAGTGCACTCTGTCTGTCTTCTGTCTGTGTCCAGTTCAATATATAGAGCACATTCTGTCTGTTATCTGTTTGTGTGTTTGTGGACAGAGCAGTCTTTGTTGTTGGTTATACATACAACAGTTTTGTCTGATCTCCTCCAAATTCAGCATGGTGACTCATTAGCATTTTGGGCACTTGGGGAACTACCTAAGGCTAGAAAGTCGCATCAGTCACATTCTAATGCATCCTTAAATTTATCATGGTGAAGCCCGGAGCTCTACGTCAGATCTGGACACCTCACTCATAGTGCTCATATCGATGAAAACCACTGTACTTGCCTTCAGCCCTGACCAGCTGTGTAAGGAGTGTATGTGACTGCAGATCAAAAAATGCCTGGGGTCAGTCTAGCTGTGCTAGGAGTGTATGTGTGACTGCAGATCAAAATGCCTGGGGTCAGCCTAGCTGTGCTAGGAGTGTGACTGCAGCAGATCAAAATGCCTGGGGTCAGTCTAGCTGTGCTAGGAGTGTGTGTGTGACTGCAGATCAAAATGCCTGGGGTCAGTCTAGCTGTGCTAGGAGTGTGTGTGTGACTGCAGATCAAAATGCCTGGGGTCAGTCTAGCTGTGCTAGGAGTGTGTGTGACTGCAGATCAAAATGCCAGGGGTCAGTCTAGCTGCGCTAGGAGTGTGGGTGTGATTGCAGATCAAAATTCCTGCAGTCAGTCTAGCTATGCTAGGAGTGTGTGTGACTGCAGATCAAAATGCCTGGGGTCAGTCTAGCTGTGCTAGGAGTGTGACTGCAGATCAAAATGCCTGGGGTCAGTCTAGCTGTGCTAGGAGTGTGTGTGTGACTGCAGATCAAAATGCCTGGGGTCAGTCTAGCTGTGCTAGGGAGTATGTGTGACTGCAGATCAAAATGCCTGGGGTCAGTCTAGCTGTGCTAGGAGTGTGACTGCAGATCAAAATGCTGGGGTCAGTCTAGCTATGCTAGGAGTGTGTGTGACTGCAGATCAAAATGCCTGGGGTCAGTCTAGCTGTGCTAGGAGTGTGTGTGTGACTGCAGATCAAAATGCCTGGGGTCAGTCTAGCTGTGCTAGGAGTATTTGTAACTGCAGATCAAAATGCCTGGGGTCAGTCTAGCTGTGTTAGGAGTGTGACGAGATAAAAAATTCCTGCAGTCAGTCTAGCTATGCTAGGAGTGTGTGTGACTGCAGATCAAAAATCCTGGGATCAGTCTAGCTGTGCTAGGAGTATGTGTGACTGCAGATTAAAATGCCTGGGGTCAGTCTAGCTGTGCTAGGAGTATGTGTGACTGCAGATTAAAATGCCTGGGGTCAGTCTACCTGTGCTAGGAGTGTGTGACTGCAGATCAAAATGCCTGTCAAAGTATATCAGTATGGTTCAGCGTCTAATTTGCACATAGAGCAAGGCTTTTTTATCCCCCCCCCCCCCTCCCACTCACTTCCTCCCTCTTCTCCCCCCTTCCACAATCCATACACCCATAAGCTGCTCAACTCTTACGAGTACTATATCAGCCTGTTCCATATTCCATGATCTTTGACTCCAGTGTATTGGATGTACATCTGGTCACATAGAATGGATGTTTCTGGTTATCAGTATATATGAGCCCTATGTGTGTGTGTGTGTGTGTGTGTGTGTGTGTGTGTGTGTGTGTGTGTGTGTGTGTGTGTTTGTGTTTGTGAGAGTGAGTGCATATGTGTATATGTGTGCTAGTATATGTGTGTGTGTGTGTGTGTGTGTGTGTGTGTGTGTGTGTGTGTGTGTGTGTGTGTGTGTGTTTGTGTTTGGGTATGTAAGGCTGTGGGTATGTTGTATGGAGATGTGTGTGTGTGTGTGTGTGTGTGTGTGTGTGTGTGTGTGTGTGTGTGTGTGTGTGTGTGTGTGTGTGTGCACGGGCGTGTATGTTTTCAAGTGTTACTTTTGTTCCTTTTCTATAAATTAAAAATGTTGACGTTCTGTTCATAATGTTTTGTTAAACATCAGTGCAACCACAGGTTAATCTGAAAATAAACTGGTTTCAGTCAGTCAGTCAGTGTTTACACGGAGTAGGGGGTGTAGTAGAATGGCCTTCTCCTTTCTGTGTCAATAAAAGAAAAATTGTCTGCTACGATTCTTCACAACCTATATCAGTACCAAAAATAAAAATACAACCCGAAAAAGTCAACATTTCACTTTCATTTTCAACTTGTGCATCTTTTCTCAAAGTATGGCTGTTCTTACAAGATTGGATTCATAATCTTTATTATGGAAATTATCTATTTCGCATATCAGTGAACCTCTTGCCAACTCAGCCAATACTTAAAAATTACAGTTAGGATTAGGTTACAGGCTTACAGTTAGGTTAGGATTTGGCTTAGAATTGGGGTTAGGTTTAGAAAAAATTTGTTCTGTTTATAACAAGTCAGCCACTATGAAATGCCACCAGCCTAATTTGCTGTGCGCAAGAAGTTGTTCATCATTACCATTGAAATTCTGGGAAATATTTGAGCTTATTTGATGTACCTTGGATTTAAAACAATACTTCCCAACTTTGTTTGTGCTGCTACCTATGAAGGCAACCAATCACATCATGCACCTTTCCCACAATATTGCTAGCTGCTCCAAACAAGAAGATATTAATAAATTTCATATGGAAACCACATACTCTCATGCGCATGCACATTAACTTGACTCAATGTAAGTGCTTTGGGGGTGGGGTGGAAGTGGTGGTGGGGTGTTAAAGGGGTGGGGGTTGGGGGGGGGGGGGGGGGGCGGTTAAAAGGGTTTGGTTTTGGTTTCACCAGCTTCACATCAATATGGGAGGCAGGCTGTAGAAGCGATATGCAAACTTGACAGTTGCCTGTTTGTACGCAGGCCACCAATCCATGCCATAGGTTCAAAGTGGGGCTGCTAAACTGGGACTTTGCCGTGCTAGGATCAGTTGAGTACGGCACTTCTGCATTATCACAGGTATATCACCATCATGCTCGGTCTCTCACTACACATCGTTCATGTAACTCCCAGTAAATAAGAGCATATGACATGGACTGTAATGACAGAACTTGTTTCGTCTTACCAGAGTTCAAGAGTTGTAAGCACCATCTTAGTGGCGTGCTTCTTGCTTATATTTCAGTGCAGCATGTTCACTCTGTTCGTATTTTGGCTGGGTGGCCACAAGCCACGACATCAATGTGTAAAACGTCATCAGTTTTGATATACACAGGAAGTGTATATTTTGCAGTCATGGCAGACGAATCAGCAGGGTAAGAAAGGATAAACTTTCGAAATGTTTTTATCTTGTTGAGAAAAGCCTGTGCATGTTCACTGGTAGTAAACTGCATGCGTTACAAGCATCCACATCACGAAGAGGGACAGATTTAACTAACTTTCAGACAACATCAATGTCAAACCATGGAGCCCATATGGTGCTGTCTCGGACCGATCCGATGAGTTGTACAGTGATGCACCAAGCCGCTCTTTTTCTTCCGTTTTAAGAGCCCACGATCAATCTGTTGATCAATATGGCACCTAACAGTAAAAGAGGGGGTTCGCAGCTGTCTTGAAACTCAAGTCCAGTTTTTCGTACTTTCTTGCAGACAAGATAATGGGTTGTGGAATAGGGGTAGTGGTGGAGATGGTGGAGGAGGTTGGTCATTGTGGTTTTGTACTGATAAGTCTTGTATTCTCGATACATTTGGTATGTCACAGCATCTGTTGATGGGTCATTCCATTCTCTGATTGTTCTCAGGAAGAGCCTGTCACCGACGGATTATTCTACTCCTTAATTGTTCTCGGAGAGAACCTCTCTCCCTCCCACCTTACCTTTTGCACTTCTGCATACAAACGGTTCTCAGCATGATTAATGGAAACATTTACACGGACAGAATGAGGAGAAAGTGAAAGTCTGTCATTACCTCCAACTCCTCAAAGAGTCTGGCACAATGGAATCATTAGGGAAAAAAATGGCATGGTCAATACTACCTTCGTAGCCAGAACCTGTCACAGAAATCAGGTCTGTGTCATCATGAGTGTCACAATCTTTCATGACCTCAGCTGGCGCACCCATATCTCAACATCACAAACAAGGCCATCAGCACTCTGAATTTTCTTCGAAGTGACTTGAAGGTGGGCTCCATTGCCATCAAGACAGCATACATTACTAAACCCTAGTATAACCTCAGTTGCCATCAAAACTGCATACATTACAAAACCCTAGTAAACCTAACTGAAAGTCTACCTCACCAGTCTTGGACCCCAACACTATCAAAAACATCAGCAAGATGGGTAAAGTCCAACACTGTGAAGTCTGCTGGATGATGCACCGCCATCACCATACATCTTGTGTTGATCACATCAGTATCAGAGTTTGATGACCAACTTGAACTGGGCCCCAACTGCAGCCCTTTCTGTTTCTACTGAGGAGAGGAAACTATTAGCATTATACACAGGCCAGTCCCAATCCTGAGCGAGACAGATGCAAGAATCAAGTAATGAAATGTATTTTCCTGCCAGAAAAACACTGTGCAGGAAGTTTTCTTTTTTAACAAAGAGGACTTATAACTGACATGTTTTCTACCAGAGCAATTTTATAACCCTCAGTGAAAGTCTTCAAAGATTTAACCCCTCCCCCTGTCCTCCCCACCCCCCCCCCCTCCCCCCCCCCCCCCTTCTCCTGCCAGTTTTCTCTGTCCCTCTCCCCTCACCACCAAAGGCCCAACTTAGTACTTGTCTTGTTGATTGAACCCTCCCCTGACCTATAGAGCAGATCATCCGTACAGTAGTGAGTGGTCTTTCACACTTTCACTTTCAGTACTCCTTTTGCTGATGAAACCTCCCTGACTCATAGAGCAAATCATGTGCACAGTAGTGAGTGATGTTTCAGTTTCAGTACTCTTTGTTGATTGAACCCATCCCTGACCTATAGAGCAAATCATCTGCACAGTAGTGAGTGATGTTTCAGTTTCAGTACTCTTTGTTGATTGAACCCATCCCTGACCTATAGAGCAAATCATCTGCACAGTAGTGAGTGATGTTTCAGTTTTATTACTCTTTGTTGATTGAACCCTTCCCTGACCCATAGAGCAGATCATCTGTACAGCAGTGAGTGGTGTTTTTTAGTTTCAGTACTCCTTTGGCTGATTGAACCCTCCCTGACCCATAGAGCAGATCATCTGTACAGTAGTGAGTGATGTTTCAGTACTCTTTGTTGATTGAACCCATCCCTGACCCATAGAGCAAAATTCAATCATCTGTACAGTAGTGAGGAGTGATGTTTCAGTTTCAGTACTCTTTGTTGATTGAACCCATCCCTGACCCATAGAGCAAAATTCAGTCATCTGTACAAGTAGTAAGTGATGTTTCAGTTTCAGTACTCTTTGTTGATTGAACCCTTCCCTGACCCATAGAGCAGATCATCTGTACAGTAATGAGTGGTGTCTAAGAGAAGGTTGAGGTTAAACCAATGAGTTAAATCTGCCTTCAGCTCCATAGAAGACTTTACTGAAGAACTCTGCTCAAAGATGCAGTGTGCCTCCAAGCAACATAAACCAGTCTCTTTGTAAAGAAATGAACTAAATCTGGTATGCAGAGACTGTGGCATGTCTTTGACTATATGAAGGTTTGTGGCCCAGGTAGGATTTCCCCTTCCCTCTTGAGAGAAGAAACCTTGGAATGGCCTTTTGGACACACACAAGTCTGCTCTTCCACTGCTCACTCAACACTTATGAAGTCAAACTGTTAGAGTGATAAAATACAGGCAAAACTCTCAACCACCAGCACAGACTGTATTTTCATTTGACTGGATAGTGGTCGTGAGGACATTCTGTGTTGTATTTAACACTTTCACTTATTTCTATTCCCAGACTACTGGTTTTGTTTGATCCTCTTGCGTTTGATGATTTTTTTTTTTTTTTTTTAAATTTTTGCACCAGTTTTATAAACTTCTAGCAGCAAATATTTCGGAGCTGGAAATTGACAATGGTAGCATCTTACTTTGATGACAAGCATTCTTTGTGAAACCACAGTTGGGGAGCAGCACCATTCTGGAGTATTGTTCTGTGTTTTGCAATACAACATTCTTTGCTCCCAACAAATGAGGCTGTTGTCAAAGTTACTCATGTGAGATCAGATTTCTGAAATTCATAGACAGAATCATTAGAACCTGAAAGTGTGGGTGCCACACACACACACACACACACACACACACACACACACACACACACACACACACACACACACACACACACGTACACACACACACACATACACATGCGCACACACACACACACACACACACACACACACACACACACACACACACAGAGTCACTCTCTCTATCTCTCTCTCTCTGTCTCCATCATTGATACAGATTGTCTCAGTATAGGGCTTTCCTCTTGTCTTCCTTGTAGTCTTTTTTTCACTATAAGGATAGCCTTCTTCTAGTACTGAGTTCTAGGGGAATGGGCTGGTTCGCCAGACAAGCTGTACTCCATCTTTATTACATATCTCTCTCTCTCTCTCTCTCTCTCTCTCTCTCTCTCTCTCTCTCTCTCTCTCTCATCCTTCCCATCCTTCTGTCCTTCGCACGCGTCTGGTATTATCCTTGCATACTTATTTTCGTCTTCCGTTTCAAGGATAGTTCAAGGAGAGATCCTGGCCTCTCTCTCTTCTTTTTTCTTTTTTTTTTTTTTTTTTTTTTTTTTACACATGTGTGAAAGTGTCCTACACCAAATACTAAGTGCAAAAATAAACCCTGATGTGCTGTATCAAACGCCAAGGCATTAAAGTGGGAAAAAATATCCATTGGTAGCAATGCAACATACAGACTTGCATGGTGCATGAGAGTTGGAAAAAAACAGAGGAGAAAAAAAAGAAAAGAAAAAAAAGAAAAATACTGCCTAAAAAAAGGAAGAAAAGAAAAAGATAAAGAAAAGAAACAACAACAACAACAAAAAAAGACAAAAAGTGATAGTGAAGGCGGGGGTCGGGGAGGGGGACAAAAGGGAATGTGTGGGTGTAGCCAGGAAGACACATTAGTTTTCAATTTCTCCTAAGCTTTTGGTAAAGTCAGCTACAATCTTCTGATCCACAAATTTCATCAGAATAGTATAGGTGATGGAATTAGCATAAGGTTAACAGTCTTCCATAGCAAATTGTCAGTAGAGCAAAATCACAGTCATTCAAGTAGAACCTGGTGTCTGGTAGGGTTCTGTGTTAGGGTCTACCTAGTTTCTACCTTTAGTACCACTATCAGTGACCTGCTAAGTGGACTGCTATCCTCTGACAGTTTTGTTTCGTGATGACTTTGCATGTCAGGGGGACATAACTAGCAGAAAGGATTGAGAGGACCAGGACAAACGTTGGAAAGGCGCCAGAAAATATCATTATACTTGGGTAATTCATAGTTGTTGACAAGGAGTATAGAAAATATGGCTATACCTGGGTAATTCATAGTTGTTGACAATGAATATAGAAAATATGGCTATACCTGGGTAATTCATAGTTGTTGACAGTTACATTGTCTTGTAATTTGTTTGTCTCTTTCTTTCAGTGGAGTAGTCATTAATCTGTCAGTTAATCACATGACTCACAGTGATTTTGAAACAACAGAAGTGCTCCTTACAGGGGTGCCAGTATGACTCAAGTGATCTCCAAACAACAGAAGTGCTCCATACAGAGGTGCCAGTATGACTCGAGTGATCTCCAAACAACAGAAGTGCTCCATACAGGGGTGCCAGTATGACTCAAGTGATCTCCAAACAACAGAAGTGCTCCATACAGGGGAGCCAGCATCACATGTCAGGCAGTTTAGGGCTGCCCTCAGCAGAGAGACCAAGTGGGTAACCACACATTACCACCATCAAATCCAAAGAATATCCAGACTGCCAACTGATCCTTTTCAGCATACATGCCACAGTGTTTCTCAAGGCCATTGGTGAGCCCAGAACAGGTGGACTGGGAGACATCAACACACTCACAAAGTTACAGCACCAAGCATCTTGTTGAATCGCCTCAATCTGACAAAACTGCTGTGTCAAGAAAATTTTGTGCTTGTGTATTTGATCTGGCCCATCCTTTGCACACAAGATGTAGGTGAGCACAGCTAACTTCCTTCCACAAGTTTCATCATTGCCAGATCTCCATCACTGCCAAGCACCTACCATGATCCTGTCCTCAGAAACAGGGCAGTGTCCGTCTCCCCCTCTGTCCTGTGACATTCCATTGATCAGAACCACCCACTGGCAGTAGAGCTTCCCAGGAACAGCTGAGTGCTACAGCCTGTTGCCATGGCTACTGCATCATGCCTGAGCCTTCCAGGGGAGGGTGGGACTTCCCCATTGAACTCTGTCTGTGATGCAGAGGTGAGGTGGGGACAGGATGGGTTGGAAACAGGGTCATGTTTTTGAAAGTTTTTGTTAATTCAGGTCAGGAGTGCTTGGTGTTGAAAAGCACTGCAAAATCATCAGCTTCGCCGATTGCTATTTTGCTGGAAAGATGTGATGGCTGAGTGGTTAGAACATTTCACTCCGACTCTGAGGATTGAGGTTTAAAGCTGTGCCAGTGCCTGGTTGATGTAATCTCCCAGTCCAACATGTATGCGTACCTGCCTATACCTGAACCTTCCTCTGTAAGCAGATACACAAGATTAGATACACAGATCAGTACACATGTTGGCACTTGGGGATTTACTGAAACAAAATTTCCCAGCATACAACAGGATTTCAAAAGATAGAGGAGAAGGACCTCAACAAGCATTCCCCATTAGCCACTTAAATGTGATGATGAACACTGAAGGTAGCAACTCTGTTGTTTGTCAGGACTAGAATTCCCAGATCATTTTTTTGTCATCCTGGGAACAAGTTCATGAAAAATCAGCTTGTTTCCCAGAATTTCTACTTGCCCTCCCAGATGAAAAGACAGTTAATAGATGCCAAGCCTCTTTTTAGGTTTCTCTTACTCATTGAATTGTTATTTGCTCAAAATATAAGGAACTGGAGATTTTTTTTTTTTTCCAGTTGCGTGTTTACTTTCAGTCAACCATATTATTTAACTGAATTTTTAAGCTCCCAGAAAGAAAAACTGTTCTTCCTCAGAGGTACATACACCAGAAATTTTTTTTTCTGTGCAGAAATATATATATGTACAGTTATGATATTATCTTTTCTTCTTTTTTTTTTTTCTTAGGGTTTCAAAAGGATGAGGAGGTGAAGCTCAGACGTCGTCCATTATCTGCAGGAGATGCCGAGCTGTCAGATCTGCAGACAGAAGCAGCACCAGCAGTTTCTGCTGCTCAGGTTGGCCATGGTGCAGAGTTGGCCACGTCAGGGATCGTCAATGGAATGGTGACAGAGGCTAAAGCAATCTCAGTGATGAGTGTCACAGTAGTGGAGAACTTGTCAGTGGTGCCCTGGATGAGCAGGGAATTAACGGGTCTGCAAAGAAAACTGCTGGGCCTGGTAAGGTTTATTTCCATAGGTGTGAAGCAGAAAACTGCTGGGCCTGGTAAGGTTTATTTCCATAGGTGTGAAGCAGAAAACTGCAGGCCTGGTAAGGTTTATCTTCTTAGGTATGAAGCAGAAAACTGCAGGCCTGGTAAGGTTTATCTTCTTAGGTGTGAAGCAGAAAACTGCTGGGCCTGGTAAGGTTTATCTTCTTAGGTGTGAAACAGAAAACTGCTGGGCCTGGTAAGGTTTATCTTCTTAGGTGGGAGGCAGAAAACTGCAAGTCTGGTAAGCTTTATCTTCTTAGGTGTGAAGCAGAAAACTGCAAGTCTGGTAAGCTTTATCTCCTTAATTGTGAAGAAGAACACTGCGGGCCTGGTAAGGTTTATCTCCTTAGATGTGAAACAGAAAACTGCTAGGCCTGGTAAGGTTTATCTCCTTAGGTGTGGAGCAGAAAACTGCTGGGCCTGGTAAGGTTTATCTTCTTAGGTGTGAAGCGGAAAACAGCAGGCCTGGTAAGGTTTATCTCCTTAGGTGTGAAGCAGAAAACTGCAAGTCTGGTAAGGTTTATCTTCTTAGGTGTGAAGCAGAAAACTGCTAGGCCTGGTAAGGTTTATCTCCTTAGGTGTGTGAAGCAGAAAACTGCTGAGCCTGATAAGGTTTATCTTCTTAGGTGTGAAGCAAAAATTACTGGGCCTGTTAAGGGTTATCTCCTTAGGTGTAAACAGAAAGGGAGTGGGATGGGTGTGGGTCTCTCTCTCTCTCTCTCTCTCTCTCTCTCTCTCTCTCTCTCTCTCTCTCTCTCTCTCTCTCTCTCTCTCTTCAGGAATTAAGAGAAACTACACTGAAATATTATCTGCATCCATGTGCCTTTCAATCAAATGTGGTGTTTTTTTCAAATCAAAGAATAAGAAAGAAGAAAAAAGAATAAATGGAATCTATGTAAAGCATTCACTCAGACTTCATCGCCTTCAACTCCACTATGTGGTCCGGTCTTCTTCCCATGTGAGGTTTTAGCACCTTCAAACTCCACTATGTGGTCCAGTCTTGCCATGCGAGGCTTCAGCTCCTTCAAAACCACTATGTGGTCCAGTCTTCCCATGCGAGGCTGTAGCACCTTCAACTCCACTATGTGGTCCAGTCTTCCCATATGAGGCTGTAGCACCCTCAACTCCACTATGTGGTCCAGTTTTCCCATGCGAGGCTTCAGCTCCTTCAACTCCACTATGTGGTCCAGTCTTCCCATGTGAGGCTGTAGCACCCTCAACTCCACTATGTGGTCCAGTCTTCCATGCGAGGCTGTAGCACCCTCAACTCCACTATGTGGTCCAATTTTCCCATGTGAGGCTGTAGCACCTTCAACTCCACTATGTGGTCAGTCTTCCCATGCGAGGCTGTAGCACCTTCAACTCCATGTAGCAGCTGGTCAGGCCAGAAAGTTCGGGAAATGGGGAATCAACCTGATGACCTCTTGACCTGACTGCCCATGATGCTAATCAAACTGATGACCTCTTGACCTGACTGCCCATGATGCTAATCAGACTGATGACCCCTTGACCTGACTGCCCATGATGCTTATCAACCTGATGACCTCTTGACCTGACTGCACCATGATCCTAATCAAACTGATTACCTCTTGACCTGACTGCCCATGCTGCTAATCAAACTGATGACCTCTTGACCTGACTGCCCATGATGCTAATCAAACTGATGACCCCTTGACCTGACTGCCCATGATCCTAATCAAACTGATGACCTTTTGACCTTTCTGCCCATGATGCTAATCAAACTAATGATGACCCCTTGACCTGACTGCCCATGATGCTAATCAAACTGATGACCTCTTGACCTAACTGCCCATGATGCTAATCAAACTGATGACCCCTTGACCTGACTGCCCATGATGCTAATCAAACTGATGATCTGTTGACCTGACTGCCCATGATGCTAATCAAACTGATGATCTGTTGACCTGACTGCCCATGATGCTAATCAAACTGATGATCTGTTGACCTGACTGCCCATGATGCTAATCAAACTGATTACCACTTGACCTGACTGCCCATGATGCTAATCAAACTGATGATCTGTTGACCTGACTGCCCATGATGCTAATCAAACTGATGATCTCTTGACCTGACTGCCCATGATGCTAATCAAACTGATTACCACTGACCTGACTGCCCATGATGCTAATCAAACTGATTACCTCTTGACCTGACTGCCCATGATGCTAATCAAACTGATGACCTCTTGACCTGACTGCCCATGATGCTAATCAAACTGATGATCTGTTGACCTGACTGCCCATGATGCTAATCAGACGGATGACCTCTTGACCTGACTGCCCATGATGCTAATCAAACTGATGACCTCTTGACCTGACTGCCCATGATGCTAATCAAACTGATTACCTCTTGCATGTTTGCCCATGATGCTAATCAAACTGATGACCTCTTGACCTGACTGCCCATGATGCTAATCAAACTGATGACCTCTTGACCTGACTGCCCATGATGCTAATCAAACTGATTACCTCTTGACCTGACTGCCCATGATGCTAATCAAACTGATGACCTCTTGACCTGACTGCCCATGATGCTAATCAAACTGATTACCACTTGACCTGACTGCCCATGATGCTAATCAAACTGATGACCTCTTGACCTGACTGCCCATGATGCTAACCAAACTGATGACCTCTTGACCTGACTGCTTATGATGCTAATCAGACGGATGACCTCTTGACCTGACTGATGCTAACCACTACAGCGGTGTAGCTTGTGAGATGGCAAAACTTATTCTCTTGACTGACTGATGCTAAACTTATTCTCCTTCAAAAAATAAAGTACACTGTGTGATGGCAAAACTTCTTCTCCTTCAAAAAATAAAGTACACTGTGTGATGGCAAAACTTATTCTCCTTCAAAAAATAAAGTACACTGTGTGATGGCAAAACTTATTCTCCTTCAAAAAATAAAGTACACTGTGTGATGGCAAAACTTATTCTCCTTCAAAAAATAAAGTACACTGTGTGATGGCAAAACTTATTCTCCTTCAAAAAATAAAGTACACTGTGTGATGGCAAAACTTATTCTCCTTCAAAAAATAAAGTACACTGTGTGATGGCAAAACTTATTCTCCTTCAAAAAAAAAAAAGTACACTGTGTGATGGCAAAACTTATTCCTTCAAAAAATAAAGCACACTCTGTGATGGGAAAAGTTATGCTCCTTCAAAAAATAAAGTAGACTCGCCTAAACATTTGGGGAGGAGGGGGTAGATCATGATATGGACATAATTTACATTCTTTGGTGTTGAGGTATTTCTGTGAATTTTCTTGCCTTTTGTCTGAATGTGCTGTATGAGAGGTGTTTAGATTTTTGTGTGTGTGTGTGTGTGTGTGGATAAAATGAGGAGATTGGAATCGGGGATATGGATTCTCAAAACCTTCCTCCGCCCACCTTCCTGTTATTCATGTTCGCATACACACACACACTCACACATACACACACACACACACACACACACACACACACACACACACACACACACACACACACACACACACACACCACACCTTGCTGCCATCACCCTAACACCATCATCCCTCTTCAGTACAAGAACAACTGTCATTCAGTCATCAACAAATGATAAATCTGAAGTTTGGTCACAGTATCTCTTTTGTACAACCTATGTAATGAATGCCCAACCAGCAGAACGTTCCGGACCCCTTGACTATGATGATGAGGAAGAGGATGAGGACGATGAGTGGGTGAGTGAGGAAGGTGACGAATCGGACATTGAAGACAATGTTGAACTGGCTTTTCCCCTGCGGCGACGAGAATCAAACCCTGTCCTGCCAGACACGGTGACCACTTTGGAGGCCCCCGAAGGAGGCAAAGTGTATGTAGTGGGAACTGCTCACTTCAGCATGGAAAGCCAGGAAGACGTGTCCAAAGTAAGTGTCCAGGGTAGAGATCTAGCAAGGTAACATTATCTGGAAAACCATCAAGAATTGAGTAGTTCACCTTACTCTGCCTTAATTCAAAATTCACTTTGGAGTACCTGACTCAGTCAGTCAGTTTGAATACCCTTCCCAATATGATTTCATTTCAAACATATGTAAATGTTAACAACTGTGCTTACCATGTAGCTGTAGTGTAGTGTTGGTGAGTGTGTGTGTATGATGTTACAAACTGTGCTGGCAAGAAAAATGGGGGAAAAGGGTGTGTGGTCTGATGTGTGTTCATTCATCAATAGAGATGTGATGTGTGTTGATGTACACCCATTTGAGATGTGGTGTGTGTTGATACACCACTTGAGATGTGATGTGTGTTCATACGCCAATAGAGATATAATGTGTGTTCATACACCGTTGGAGATGTGGCGTGTGTTCATACGCCAATAGAGATGTAATGTGTGTTCATACACCATGGAGATGTGATGTGTGTTGATACACCACTTGAGATGTGATGTGTGTTCATACACCGTTGGAGATGTGACGTGCGTTCATACACCGTTGGAGATGTGATGTATGTTCATACACCAATAGAGATGTGATGTGTGTTGATACACCACTTGAGATGTGATGTGTGTTTCATACACTGTTAGAGATGTGATGTGTGTTCATACACCACTTGAGATGTGATGTGTGTTCATACACCAGTAGAGATGTGATGTGTGTTGATACACCACTTGAGATGTGATGTGTGTTCATACACCAATTAGAGATGTGATGTGTGTTGATACACCACTTGAGATGTGATGTGTGTTTATACACAGTTAGAGATGTGTGTGCATACATTGTTAGAGATGTGATGTGTGTGCATACACCATTAGAGATGTGATGTGTGTTCATACACTGTTAGAGATGTGATGTGTGTTCATACGCCGTTAGAGATGTGATGTGTGTTCATACACCATTTGAGATGCACGTTCATCTCCAGATTTTAGACAGAAATAGTCACAGCAACTGAGTTGTATTCTGTGTCATTCTTTTTTTTCTTTGATCAACCCAGTTGACACTGTTTCTGTAAGTGTTGCCAAATTAAAAACTTTATGATAAGAAAATCAGGCAGGGTTGCCTTAGTTGTTTCTTCATAAATGGAGTAAAATGGGTAAGAGAAAAATGCTGTTAAACCTTGAAGAGAGGTGTGTGTGTGTGTGTGTGTTGTGTGTGTGTGTGTGTGTGTGTGTGTGTGTGTGTGTGGTGTGTGTGTGTCAGCACAGTGAAAGGTCGCAGAGGAATCAAGTCAAGGACCCTGACATTCTTTCTGATTTGTTCAAGGACATACTAAAATCTCTGGTTCAGCCTGAAGTTCAAGCTTTACATATGCCTTTTCCCAGCAAACCTGGAGGTTTTGAGGGATTGCTGATAAGTGAACGAGAAACAGAAATGAGAAATAAAACAAAGAAATGTTACAGTGTTAAACCTCATAGAGGTATTGCTGATGTCTGAAACACCTCCCTCATGCCCCTCTCTCTCTCATTCCACCTTCTTTTCTTCACCCTCCTCTCCCTTTCCTTCTCTTTCACCTTTCCTCCCTCTTCCCTCTCTGTTGAAACTTTACAGCCTGGTGTGATCTGTTCAGATGACTTTCTGTACTAGCATGTTTGGGCTCCAGCCAATTAAGTCAATTCCAGAATTTTATATATATATATATATATATATATATATATATATATATATATATATATATATATATATATATATATCTCAAAATACTACTAAAACGCCTAATAAAATTCTTAAAGTGCTCGACCCCTTGGGGAGCAACATCTGTTAGAAATAGTATGGTAAAAGGAAGTTTTAAAATCAACAGATCTGTTTCAAGCGCTGACTCTCCTCAGGATCCTGAGGAGAGCCAGCGCTCGAAACAGATCTGTTGATTTTAAAACTTCCTTTTACCATACTATTTTTACCAAATATATATATATATATATATATATATATATATATATATATATATATATATATATATATATATATATATATATAATTATAAACAAAGCTTGCTCTTATGTCTTAGATTGTAGAAATAGGGGGGTGATAAGCCTTCATATCTGCAGTGGTAGATGATTCTGCCTAACTGACAGTATGTGCTTGAGTGGGTGAATGGGGAATAATAAATGCTTATCAAAATGAACTTTCAGCAAGCTTATAGTCTTATAGTACCGAGCACTATTCCAGGAAAATGTAGCTTGTTTTTGCTCTTTCATGATTTTCTTTTGCTTCTTAGGTGGCACCTTTGGTTGGTTTTTTTGAAAACTCAACAAACATACCACAGTATTGCACACCAGCCTTTTCTGGTATAGCATTCTTAAAACGAAAAAGGTAGAGGAGTCAAATTACCACTTTCCGCAGTCACTGAGGAGAAAACTATCAGGTTTCGAAATACCGGTATCTGACCAGGAGTTATATGTTAGTGAGTTTCCTCCCCATTGGAGATTGTCTCCCGCTTCGGAAACTATAAGCTTGCTGAAGGTTCATTTTGAGAAGCATTTATTATTCCCCATTCACCCACTCAAGCACATACTGTCAGTTAGGGCAGAATCATCTACCACTGCAGATATGAAGGCTTATCACCCCCCTATTTCTACAATCTAAGACATAAGAGCATTTGTTTATAATTTAATATTTCTTGCAGTCATTGCAACACCAAGCTGCTCTGTAAGTTGCTGGAATGGTGCTTGCTATTTATTCTTGGAATTTATTAGTTTATTGTTATATATATAACAATGTGTCGCCTGCTCCGAGGCCTCCGAAAGGCCTCGGAGCAGGCGACACATACAGATCTGTCTTAGAGAGGGATTGCAATAGTTTCCCCATGCAGCTAGTGAAGGGGTTTTCATACTTATGATGTACATTTTCCCATTTACTTCATCTTCAAAATTTTTTTTTTTTTTTTCTCAAATTCAAATCTTTGCCAAGTCATTACTGTAATGACGGAAGAATTGTTAACCTGCACTTGTTTTCCCCCCACTACTTAATTGTTCAGCATTATGTATATATATATATATATATATATATATATATATATATATATAATTATAAACAAAGCTTGCTCTTATGTCTCAGATTATAGAAATAGGGGGGTGATAAGCCTTCATATCTGCAGTGGTAGATTTTCTTTTGCTTCTTAGGTGGCACCTTTAGTTAGTTTTTTGAAAACTCACAAACATACTATGGTATTGCACACCAGCCTTTTTCTGGTATAGCATTCTTCTTAAAACCGAAGGGGCAGAGGAGTCGGGTTACCACTTTCCGCGGTCACTGAGGGGAGGCAGTCGGGTTTTCGAAATGCCGGTATCAGACCAGGAGTTATATGTTAGTGAGCTTTCTCCCCACAGGAGATGGTCTCCCGCTTTGGAGACTATAAGCTTGCTGAAGGTTCATTTTGAGAAGCATTTATTATTCCCCATTCACCCACTCAAGCACATACTGTCAGTTAGGCAGAATCATCTACCACTGCAGATATGAAGGCTTATCACCCCCCTATTTCTACAATCTAAGACATAAGAGCATTTGTTTATAATTTAATATTTCTTGCAGTCATTGCAACACCAAGCTGCTCTGTAAGTTGCTGGAATGGTGCTTGCTATTTATCTTGGAATTTATTAGTTTATTGTTATATATATAACAATGTGTCGCCTGCTCCGAGGCCTCCGAAAGGCCTCGGAGCAGGCGACACATACAGATCTGTCTTAGAGAGGGATTGCAATAGTTTCCCCATGCAGCCAGTGAAGGGGTTTTCATACTTATGATGTACATTTTCCCATTTACTTCATCTTCAAAATTTTTTTTTTTTTTTTCTCAAATTCAAATCTTTGCCAAGTCATTACTGTAATGACGGAAGAATTGTTAACCTGCACTTGTTTTCCCCCACTACTTAATTGTTCAGCATTATGTATATATATATATATATATATATATATTGAATTATAAACAAAGCTTGCTCTTATGTCTCAGATATAGAGAAATAGGGGGGTGATAAGCTTTCATATCTGCAG
Organism: Conus betulinus; assembly: GCA_016801955.1. Classification (NCBI taxonomy): domain Eukaryota; kingdom Metazoa; phylum Mollusca; class Gastropoda; order Neogastropoda; family Conidae; genus Conus; species Conus betulinus. The sequence continues at coordinate 661,930 of JADBJO010000232.1, read as the reverse complement.
TGGTAGATTTTCTTTTGCTTCTTAGGTGGCACCTTTAGTTAGTTTTTTGAAAACTCAACAAACATACTATGGTATTGCACACCAGCCTTTTTCTGGTATAGCATTCTTCTTAAAACCGAAGGGGCAGAGGAGTCGGGTTACCACTTTCCGCGGTCACTGAGGGGAGGCAGTCGGGTTTCGAAATGCCGGTATCAGACCAGGAGTTATATGTTAGTGAGCTTTCTCCCCACAGGAGATGGTCTCCCGCTTTGGAGACTATAAGCTTGCTGAAGGTTCATTTTGAGAAGCATTTATTTATTCCCCATTCACCCACTCAAGCACATACTGTCAGTTAGGCAGAATCATCTACCACTGCAGATATGAAGGCTTATCACCCCCCTATTTCTATAATCTGAGACATAAGAGCAAGCTTTGTTTATAATTCAATATTTCTTGCAGTCATTGCAACACCAAGCTGCTCTGTAAGTTGCTGGAATGGTGCTCGGTACTTATCCTTGGAATTTATTGTTTCATTGTAATTTAGTCCCTTGCGGATTCATTCCAAGAACTGGCCCTCAGCACTTGTGTCTTAAGAGGTTATCTTTTTATATTTTCTACTTTTCACAAGAAAATGTAGCTTGTTTTGCTCTTTAATGATTTTCTTTTGCTTCTTAGGTGGCACCTTTAGTTAGTTTTTTGAAAACTCAACAAACATATACTATGGTATTGCACACCAGCCTTTTTCTGGTATAGCATTCTTCTTAAAAAAACCGAAGGGGCAGAGGAGATGAGATGTAGACATATGTCTGCAGGAACCTTGTCCTTAAGGGCCTCAGGCCGATAGGACGTAAATCTCACCCTTAACAGTAACAGAGTCGGGTTACCACTTTCCGCGGTCACTGAGGGGAGGCAGTCGGGTTTCGAAATGCCGGTATCTGACCAGGAGTTATATGTTAGTGAGCTTTCTCCCCATTGGAGATGGTCTCCCGCTTTGGAGACTATAAGCTTGCTGAGGTTCATTTTGAAGCATTTTTTTTTTCCCCATTCACCCACTCAAGCACATACTGTCAGTTAGGCAGAATCATCTACCACTGCAGATATGAAGGCTTATCACCCCCCCTATTTCTATAATCTGAGATATAAGAGCAAGCTTTGTTTATAATTCAATATTTCTTGCAGTCATTGCAACACCTAGCTGCTCTGTAAGTTGCTGGAATGGTGCTCGGTACTTATCCTTGGAATAATTATTTATTGTTTCATTATATATATATATATATATATATATATATATATATATATATATATATATAGAAGGAGTCATAAGACCCAGACCACTGCTTTTCCAACATTTATTTCCTTGTGAATTTTCGCCTGACTTGGGCTTCTTCAAACAAGCTTCTGATTGTAACACAAGCAGGGCAAAGCAACAATATCCACACCCAGAGAACAACTCACAGGTAAAAAAAACACACACACGCACTCACCACCTCAACACCCCATCTAACATACATTCTCGCTCTCACTCTCTCTCTTGCTCTCACTCTCTCTCTCTCTCTCTCACTCTCTCTCTCTCTCTCTCTCTCTCTCTCTTCTCTCTCTGTCTGACTCACAAAAGACACTCAAACACACGCACGCATGCACGCACACACACACACACACACACACACACACACACCTACGCACACACACCTACGCACACACATACACACACACAGGCAATTTATACCCCTCAATCAACATACATGTTCCCCCTTTGCCTATTGTGGCACACTTCACATCAAAATCAGAATAAGTAGCTAAACTTACACAGAAAGGAATCCTACCAATTGGTCACACATCTCAAGAAATGAATACATGGGAAAAAGAGCCACCCCTGTAGACCGGACGTCGATGAAAACAGGACTGCGGCTATGCACAGGCCTCACAAGCCCAAAACAGACCAACCACCATGCCTCCCACAAACCACAAGATGCATACCCAAAATCCAAACAGGCATAAGCACCTGAACATATGCAGAGAAAGTTACACACATAATCTTATACATACTCTCTATAAAAGGGGGGGGGGGGGGGGACTGTCATTAAGGAGGAAGAGTGGGGGCGGATGGAAAAAAAATGGGGGAGGAGGAACAGGGGGAAGGGGGGGGGTGTTAGGGTTGGGGGTATCTCTCTCTCTCTCTCTCTCTCTCTCAAATATATATATATATATATATATAATGCTGAACAACTAAGTAGTAGTGGGGGAAAACAAGTGCAGGTTAACAATTCTTCCATCATTATAGTAATGACTTGGCAAAGATTTGAAATGAAAGGAGGAAAAAAAAAAAAAAAAAAAAAAAAAAATGAAATAAATAGGAAAATGTATATCGTAAATATAAAAACCCCTTCACTAGCTGAATGAGGAAACTATCGCAATCCCTCTCGAAGACAGATCTATATGTGTCGCCTGCTCCGAGGCCTTTCGTCCGCTGGATCGGACTCATCAGGGAGACACGGCTGATTGTGTCTGTGTTCTTGGCGTCAGATAGAGACACACCACAGTCCATAATTCTGTGGTGTTCCGACCGCCAAGGGTTCGAAAAAGAATGCAACAGCACCCCCAAAGCAGCCAGCGAAAGGTAGTAGGAAAACAAAAACGAAAGTTTAGAGAGGAAAAAAGTTGTTGAAAACTAAAAACATTACCAAACAGTATAAATATATATATATATATAGGTATATATATGTTGAATAATTTCACTGGCAAAAGGGTGATGATGGCCACAATTTTGATGGAGTTATCCCTCCTTATTTACCTCAGTATGGGGACAGGGAGGGGTGAATAATTATCCACATTTCAGGTGATGATGGCTACAATTTTGATGGAGTTATCCTTCCTTATTTACCTCAGTATGGGGACAGGGAGGGGTGAATAATTATCCACATTTCAGTAGCTTATTTTATTTTGCTGCAGGGATTCTTTTTAAATAATGGCTAGTGATCATGACATGCAAAGGACCCTTACGTATTCAAGAACAGTAAGTCAGCCATTTTTTCAAATTGATAAGTGTTCTGATGATAAAAGAATCCTACATGTTTGAAATTTGGAAATGAAAGCTATCCTTGCTGTTGTGGCAATGACAGCCATTGGAACAGATATGGCTTATTCTGACAAGATATGTAAAGAATATCTTTGTTATTTTTTCATGTGCAGTGTATAACAGAAACAGAAACATGCATGTTTCATATTTATACATTGATACACACGCATGCACGCATGCACACACACACACACATGAGGCAAGCAGAAGGGGAGGTAAGCAGACAGCTGGGCAGGCATGCACTCATGCATTACCCTCACCCCACCCCCAACCTCAACCCACTCCACACACACACACACACACATACACACTCACACACACACACACACACACACACACACACACACACACACACACACACACACACACACAGAGGCAGGCAGAAGGAGAGGTAAGCAGACACATGGGCAGGCATGCACACATGCATTCCCCTCACCCCACCCCAACTTCAACCCACTCCTCATGCCCCATGCCACATCCCACACATACGCACACACATTCACATGCATTGTGTTTCTGTCACATCTTTGATTTGAATAGTCTTTCTGATTTGCAGTATGTTTTGGTTTACATTTCTGTTTAGATGTGTGTAAGGAAAGGTGATGCAGATTGACCACAATCTTCGCTGCATTGTAATTCATGACATCAGCTTGTAGATTTTATTGCAACTTAGCTTCTTGAAAAAGTGAAAGGTTCACCTGGTCTTGGACATAGCATCATGGAAGGTTGAACCTAACTGTCTCCTGTGGCTGCCTTAACCTTCACTGAACTGAATCAGGTGCCTGTTTGAGCACGTTGAACAGAAAGGGTTCTCAAGCCAAAAAAAAAGTCCACCCTATGAGTGGTTTGAACTGACAGTGGTCAGTAACGATATTGACTGCAACCCTTGATATTGTTTGTTGTTGACCTGTACACCATTCCCACCGTCTGATCTTCCCCATTACATTTGTGCTGAGACTGTATCACTGCCTCTTTGTCACACTGTGTCTGCCTGTCTGCCTGTCTGTCTGTCTGTCTGTCTCTCTCTCTCTCTCTCTCTCTCTCTCTCTCTCTGTGTGTGCGCTCCAACTTACACTACATTCCTTTTCAAAGCACCTTTTGCAAATTTGTTTCCAGTGCAGAGAATAGATGCAAATTTCCTTTCAACATAATATCCCCACAGCCACCCCCACCCCACCCCCACTCCCACCCCTGCTTCCTTCATCTCTTGTTTTTAAAAAAAGTCTTTTTGTTTTGCAGATCTGATGGAAATATGTTGCCCACCTTTCTTTCATCACACTGAAATAGTTTGCCCATCTTTTTACACTGTATTCTGCTGAAGTATTTTGACCATCTTTTTACATTGCATTCCTTTGAAATATTTTGTCCATCTTTT
>JADBJO010000232.1:527500-655000 GCA_016801955.1 Conus betulinus | reverse complement strand
ATCCCTCACTGGTCTTGGGCTTTGATTGGAGTGTTCATGATGATCTACATGGAAGTGACCATTTTCCAGTAGTCATGAGACATAAAACTTCAGAACATATTAGTTTACTAGAACATCTTAACTTTAGGAAAGTCAGCTGGGATCTTTTTGCTACGAACATACAAAAGAACTAGGAACTAGTGGAAGATAAGGTTCTTCAAAGTCCTAATCCTGCTGAAACCTTTACCCTTATCATCATCAACTATGCCAAAAAACATTGTTCCAACTATTAGTACCAAACTTCAGATGCCTAAAACTCCCTGGTTTAATACTGAGTGCCAACAAATCCAAAATCAACACCAGAAGGTTCAACGTGTTGTCTGTTGCAGGCCATCAGTACCTTATTCAGATTCAGATTCAGAAAACTTTATTACCTCTCGTTAAAAGAGAAATTACATTCTTGACCGCTGCCCTAAAAGTTAAGACATCTTCTATAATGATCTCATCTTCTATCTTTGCTTTGATTTCCTCTTTTATCACTCCCAGTCCATCGGTGAAATCATGAGCATCAAAACGACAGTAAAATTCGTTGAGTTCATCAGAGAATTGTTGTTGCTGTTCTTTGATAAGGCACAATGATGATGGGATTTTGTTTGACCAGCTAATTTTTTTAGACATTGCCATGCATTTCGCATATTACCGCACTGAAACTGCAATTCAACCTTCTCTTTGTACTTTGTTTGGGCTGAGCGAGCGTATTCCTTTCTGTTTTATTTGGACTTTTTTACGTTCCATTTTGTTTTCTGTTTGAAAGGCAATTTTCTTTTCATTTAACACTGTTTTAAGTGGCTTCATTACCCATGGTTTGTTATTAGGGAAAATTTTGATTGTTTTTGATGGAATGATTAAATCTTGACAAAACATAATATATTCTGATATGACATCTGTTGCTTCATGGATATTGACAGAAGATTCAAAGAAAAGGTTCCAATCAGTACAGTCAAAACATCCTTGTAATTCCAAAATACTGCCAGGCTCCCATACCTTAACCTTCTTTATGATGGGTTCTGTCTGAATTTTAGGTCTGTACGCGAGGGCCCCCAAAATATCTGCCAAATCTAGCAATATTTTCAAAAAGTGTAAACATCAGTCTTGGAAAGATTTCTGCTCCAAGTTGGCTGCAAAGACCTCCAAGAAGAGAGTACTGAAAATAATCAGGAAAATTAATGGAAAAAATGCAAAACCTGTCCATCACCTGAAACTCGCAGAAGCCCTGATCACAGATAAACAAGCTGTAGCTAATCTGCTGGCCTCAGCTATTGAAAAGAACTCTTCCTCCACAAAAAAAAACAGCTGCTTTTCTGAAAAACAAACTTCCTAAAGAAAAATCTCCTCGTAATTTATCGGACATCACTGAAGCCTACAATCTGCCACTTTCAATCAATGAATTGAAATCAGCTCTGCAAGTCTTGAACGATTCTGCTCCTGGCCCTGATGAGATCCACTATCAGTTCTTGAAACATCTTCCAGAAAGCTTTCTTCAGACCCTCCTGAAAATCTACAACCATGTCTGGACCGCAGAGTGCTTTCCACCCTCCTGCCGGAAGCCCTGATCAACGTTAGACTGATGTGGAAACTTGAAACCAACGGCCTTTTGGCGAAAGAACAGATTGGTTTCCGCAAACATCATCGAACTACAGTGAACCATTTGATCCATCTCAAATCTACGCTTCAAAACGCCTTTATAAATAAACAACATGCAGTAGCTATTTTCTTTGACTTGGAGAAAAGCCTACGATACCACCTGGAAATCTGGGATACTTCATGATCTCCATGCTCTTGGTTTTCGGGGTCATCTTCCACTTTTTATTAAAAAATTTGTTTGGCAGAACGACAGTTTCAGGTTCGGGTTGGCATCACTCTCTCTGATGTTCACGAGCAGGAGTTGGGTGTTCCACAAGGGAGCATACTCCTACCCTCTTTAGCATCAAAATCAACAACATTGTGAAGTCAGTTCAACAGTGTTCTGACTGCTCATTGTTGTGGATGATTTTGCTGTCTGTGCAACTGGAAGCCTGTACCCGAGTGTTCAGTGCTGGCTCCAGCTCTGTGTGGATAACATTCATCAGTGGGCAGAAGAAAATGGCTTCACTTTTTCTGCTACTAAGATGCAGTGCATTCACTTCCATAATTTTTGTCACTTTTTGCAGATCCTGAAATCTAAGTAGGGAAATCTTTCATGCCAACTGTAAAAGAGGTCAAATTTCTAGAAGTTATTTTTTTACCAAAAGCTCAACTTTTTTAGTCACATTAAAAACCTAAAAACTTCTTGCTAGAAAGCTCTGAACATTCTGTGGGTTGTAGCACACACTGACTGGGGCACTGATATGAAAACTTTGCTGCACCTCTACAGAGCCTTGGTCCGTTCTAAACTGGACTATGGTTGTGCTGTGTATGGCACTGCAAGACCCTCTTACCTGAAACTCTTGGACCCTATTCACCATTAAGGGCTTCATCTCGGTCTTGGAGCATTCCGCACCACCCCTGTGCACAGCCTGTACGCAGAGGCAGGAGAACCCTCACTATAATAATAATAATAATGATAATGAAATTTCAGATGCGCCCCATCTCTGATGAGCTCAAAGCGCTTACGAAGTGTGAATAAAAGCATAAACTACAATAAACAGCTGTATCCATGGCAAAGATAGAAAGAAAATAGAGGCAAACTTCATAAATATTGAGCAAGAAATAAACAAGTCATAAATGTCTCACATAATTAAAATCACTCAATGACATGATGAATCTCTAATATACAAATTGCAAGCATAAGAGCGCACGCACACACACACACATACACACACACACACACACACACACACACACACACACACACACACACACACACACACACACACACACACACACACACACACACACACACACACACACACACACAACATTTCATGAACAGCATGTCAGAAGATATTTTGAAAAAGAAAGGACACAGAAATGCAAGGAAAAATAAACATCGCATCATTTTAACATAGGCTTAATAAAAATTTCTGTTGGAAACAAACAAAATCTTGTAAGCTATTAAACAAGAAGGCATAAGAGAGTAAGCAACGCACACACACACACAAAGGCTGCACATGCACCCACGCACCCCGCTCACACAAAGACTCGCATGCGCACGCACACACACACACACACACACACACACACACCGAGATACTCGGACAGACCTGCACAGACACACGAACAGACGGACAACACTACACATAACTATCCAACTGCAGGCTGAAACTATCCTTGAACTACTATCTCAGACTGTTCTCTGAACCGGAAAAACCCTGCATATGACGGTGTTTTTAACCCTCAGTTTCAAAGTAAATTAAAAAACAATCCCAACTGTATTCCTTAGTTTGGTCTTTGAATGCAGCCTAGTGCGCAGAATGCAGGTCTTGATCTAGGTCTCTGGAATACAAGGCATTGTTTGTTGATCTCTGTTCAAATTTCCTATCCTTTCAGAAAATATTCACTGATGGTTCAAAGTCTGAAGATGGAGTGGCCTGTGCAGCCTGTTGCCCTGGTGCTGCTTCTCAAATATTATTAGAACACATTACATCAGATACTTCTGTTTACTCTGCTGAACTTACAGCTCTGGTTCTAGTACTTAAAATGATCTCTTGATCTCTCAGTCTACAAAGAAGGACTTTCTGGTTTTGTCTATATTCGCTGTCAGCTGTAGGCCATAGCTGGCCATAACCTCCATCATCCCAGACTTCTACACGTTTTTGAACTTTTTACCACGTTGAAAGCGGAAGATCACAACATCATTCTGGCTTAGGTTCCCAGTCTTGTTGGCATCATAGGGAATGAAATGGCTGATCGCTTGGCCGAGAATGCCACAACAGGGAAACTGTCTAACATATCTATCCCCTGCACAGATCTAAAACCAAAATTTAACAATTATGTCAGAGAGCTCTGGCAGGAGGATTAGAATACACAGACGGATAACAAATTCTTCAGATCCGTCCAAACTTAAAAGAGTTCCTCTCTCTCATCTACTTCAGGTGGTCGCAAAGAAGAAACGATTCTATGCTGGCTGCACACCGGCCATTCGTATTTTACTCACTCATTCATACCTTTTAAAGAGTGAAGAAGCTCCATGGTGCATTCCCTGTCATGTGCCACTCACAATGAAACATATTCTTTTAGAATGTTGGGACTTCCATGATGTGAGACACAACATTTTTACAGTAGATTTGATGAAAACCTTCAGAGATGTTCCTCCTGATGCTATCTTTGAATTCTTGAAAGAGATTAACATTTTTCGTCGGATCTGAGATTTTATAGTGGAGAGATTTTTAACAAAATTTTGGGTGGGTTTTTAGAAGATGTATTTTACAGAGTTGTGTGAAGAAATTCTTGAAAGAGATTAACATTTTTCATCGGATCTGAGATTTTACAGTGGAAAGATTTTCAACAAAATTTAGGGAGGGTTTTTAGAAGATGTATTTTAAAGAGTTGTGTGAATAAATGACTTGTGAGTTGACTTCAACGCGGTGGCAGCCCTGATGTGGCCCTTTGTGGCCGGCTGGGCTATGAGCAACATTACCTTACCTTACACACACACACTTTTTGCTATCATGCTCAGGATTAGTGCGTGTAGTCTGTGTGTGTTTGTGCATACAAGCATTCTGTGTGTTCAGAGTGGGGTTGTGCAAGGCATCATGCACCTGCTGTTACTCAGCATGTCGGCTCACCTGACCAAACAGCTGGGTATGGCACCGGGAGGGGAGTTCAGGCGAGCCTTCCATGAGGTCAGTGCACATCTGTGTGTTTATAGCAGAATGGTCATGACAGTTATGAATGATCAAATCAGAATGTTGGTAATGTTTTAGAATGATGTTAGGGTGTGTGTGTGTGTGTGTGTGTGTGTGTGTGTGTGTGTGTCGTTGTGTGTTTGTATGTTTGCAGCAGTAAGGGAGTATCTTTGCTTGTGTGTGCCTGCTTTTGATGTAGATAAGAACAGGTCTTCAGCTAATGCACGTATGTGCATCCTGACTCTAAAAACTGGAAAGATGCATCTAAAGTTTGGTTTGCTGGACACACTAACTATGTTAACTTACACAGATTGAAATCTTTACAAGTTCTGTTAATCAGTTTTAGCATTGCATTTGAGTGTAGTCTGTATGTCAGTTTCCACTTCCAATTTCGACTCCCTTTACATGAAGGTTGAATATTACCCAGGTAGCCATTTCCAGTAGCCCCAGCTGTTCATGGACTATCAAAGATGTCATGATGACTCTTTGCATCATCCTCAGTTTCCAGTAGCTGTTCATGGACTATCAAAGATGTCACGACGACTCTTTGACATCCTCAGTTTCCAGTAGCTGTTCATGGACTATCAAAGATGTCATGAGGACTCTTTGACATCCTCAGTTTCCAGTAACCCCAGCTGTTCATGGACTATCAAAGATGTCATGACAACTCTGACATCCTCAATTTCCAGTAGCCCCAGCTGTTCATGGACTATCAAAGATGTCATGAGGACTCTGACATCCTCAGTTTCCAGTAGCCCCAGCTGTTGTTCATGGACTACCAAAGATGTCATGACAACTCTTTGACATCCTCAGTTTCCAGTAGCTGTTCATGGACTATTAAAGATGTCATGAGGACTTTACTGACATCCTCAGTTTCCAGTAGCCCCAGCTGTTTCATGGACCTCCTGAGGTCTCATGAGGACTTTGACATCCTCGAGTGAGGGATCTAGGGGCTCCCTGAGTTAACCAGCTACAGGAAGCACTAAAGATTGTGAACTTGCATGCACGGTTTTATTGTGTGTGTGTCTGTGTATCCATGTCTGTAAACAAGTGAGTTTGATGCTTGTGTGTAAACTTTATCTGTCTGTGTCTGTCAGTCCCTGTCTCTGTCTGTCCATTTTTGTCTCTGTCTGTCTTTCTCTGCTTCTGCTGCTTTGTCTCTTTGTCTGTCTGTCTGTATCTCTCTCTGCAAATGTGACAGATGTCAAAGCATACATGTCACTCTCTGTTTTTCTTTCAAAAGCTTCTGCTCACAGGAACAAGTCTACTGTTCATGATAACATACCCACTCTTTTCTTTCTGTCTCTGTCTTTGTCTTTGTGAATCTGATGAGTTATGAATGATTTGTATTTATGTATCCATGAGTATGAGAATGCCTCATGACAGTTATTCAGTGTTCATCTCTTCGTCTTTGTTTATGTGGTTGTGGAGTGGTTGTTACCAAGACAGTATGTCATTGTCATGTGTTACCCTACCCCCACCCTACCTGTTTTGACACAGGCAGAAATGGCCTAATCATTACACCATATTTACCCTGATTCTGACACTTTCTCTTTCTCTGTCTGTCCGACTTGTTTGGTGTCTGTCCCCCCCCCCCCCCCCCCCCCCCTCTCTCTCTCTCTCTACTCTCTGACTTTCACTTACATCCCTTTCGGGGCACCTTGTTGCACTTTGTTCCATGCAAAAAAGGAGGAATGGCAACTGTTTTCAGGCACATTTCCCCTACCATCCCCCTCTCCTTTTTTTTGTTTCGTCTTTCATCTGGAAATGCATTGCCCACCTTTTTATGTGCATTTTGCCTGTATGCTGTGTACTTTTAGTGACACCTTGTTTGTGAGGTTTTCACTGTGTGCGTGGGAGGATGTGGGGTGAGGGTGGGTGGGTGAGTGCATGTGTAAAACTCTGAGGGTGTTGGCAGGACTAAATACAGATATATCAGGTACTCTTCATGTGTGTAAAACTCTGAGGGAGTTGGCAGGACTAAAACACAGATATATCAGGTACTCTTCAGTTGTGTAAAACTCTGAGGGAGTTGGCAGGACTAAAACACAGATAGATATATCAGGTATTCTTCAGGTGTGTTAAAGTCTGAGGGAGCTGGCAGGACTAAGTACAGATATATCAGGTATTCTTCAGGTGCGTAAAACTCTGAGGGAGCTGGCAGGACTAAAACACAGGTATATCAGAGTCAGGTGTGCATCACAGTGCTCAGAAGGGCTGGGTTCAGGTGGCTGTAGTAAGTTTTCACAGATCTGGAAGGTGGAAGAAATGGGTGGATGGTAAACAACTTGAGAGTTCTCTGCCCCTCACTCCTCACAATTTGGTTGCAAACTTTTGGAGATTTAAGCCTTGATCAGGGAAGCCAAAGAAGTAGGTGTTCATGTTCAGGCAGAAGGAACAGATCGATACTGTCCTGGAGGCTTGTGGGTGTTCCTGTTCAGGCAGAAGGAACAGATCAGTACTGTCCTGGAGGCTTGTGGGTGTTCCTGTTCAGGCAGAAGGAACAGAGATCAGTACTGTCCTGGGAGGCTTGTGGGTGTTCCTGTTCAGGCAGAAGGAACAGATCGATACTGTCCTGGAGGCTTGTGGGTGTTCCTGTTCAGGCAGAAGGAACAGATCAGTACTGTCCTGGAGGCTTGTGGGTGTTCCTGTTCAGGCAGAAGGAACAGATCGATACTGTCCTGGAGGCTTGTGGGTGTTTCCTGTTCAGGCAGAAGGAACAGATCAGTACTGTCCTGGAGGCTTGTGGGTGTTCCTGTTCAGGCAGAAGGAACAGATCAGTACTGTCCTGGAGGCTTGTGGGTGTTCCTGTTCAGGCAGAAGGAACAGATCGATACTGTCCTGGAGGCTTGTGGGTGTTCCTGTTCAGGCAGAAGAAGAACAGATCGATACTGTCCTGGAGGCTTGTGGGTGTTCCTGTTCAGGCAGAAGGAACAGATCGATACTGTCCTGGAGGCTTGTGGGTGTTCCTGTTCAGGCAGAAGGAACAGATCGATACTGTCCTGGAGGCTTGTGGGTGTTCCTGTTCAGGCAGAAGGAACAGATCGATACTGTCCTGGAGGCTTGTGGGTGTTCCTGTTCAGGCAGAAGGAACAGATCGATACTGTCCTGGAGGCTTGTGGGTGTTCCTGTTCAGGCAGAAGGAACAGATCGATACTGTCCTGGAGGCTTGTGGGTGTTCCTGTTCAGGCAGAAGGAACAGATCGATACTGTCCTGGAGGCTTGTGGGTGTTCCTGTTCAGGCAGAAGGAAACAGATCGATACTGTCCTGGAGGCTTGTGGGTGTTCCTGTTCAGGCAGAAGGAACAGATCGATACTGTCCTGGAGGCTTGTGGGTGTTCCTGTTCAGGCAGAAGGAACAGATCGATACTGTCCTGGAGGCTTGTGGGTGTTCCTGTTCAGGCAGAAGGAACAGATCGATACTGTCCTGGAGGCTTGTGGGTGTTCCTGTTCAGGCAGAAGGAACAGATCGATACTGTCCTGGAGGCTTGTGGGTGTTCCTGTTCAGGCAGAAGGAACAGATCGATACTGTCCTGGAGGCTTGTGGGTGTTCCTGTTCAGGCAGAAGGAACAGATCGATACTGTCCTGGAGGCTTGTGGGTGTTTCTGTTCAGGCAGAAGGAACAGATCGATACTGTCCTGGAGGCTTGTGGGTGTTCCTGTTCAGGCAGAAGGAACAGATCGATACTGTCCTGGAGGCTTGTGGGTTCCTGTTCAGGCAGAAGGAACAGATCGATACTGTCCTGGAGGCTTGTGGGTGTTCCTGTTCAGGCAGAAGGAACAGATCGATACTGTCCTGGAGGCTTGTGGGTGTTCCTGTTCAGGCAGAAGGAACAGATCGATACTGTCCTGGAGGCTTGTGGGTGTTCCTGTTCAGGCAGAAGGAACAGATCGATACTGTCCTGGAGGCTTGTGGGTGTTCCTGTTCAGGCAGAAGGAACAGATCGATACTGTGCTGGAGGCTTGTGGGTGTTCCTGTTCAGCAGAAGGAACAGATCGATACTGTGCTGGAGGCTTGTGGGTGTTCCTGTTCAGGCAGAAGGAACAGATCGATACTGTGCTGGAGGCTTGTGGGTGTTCCTGTTCAGGCAGAAGGAACAGATCGATACTGTGCTGGAGGCTTGTGGGTGTTCCTGTTCAGGCAGAAGGAACAGATCGATACTGTGCTGGAGGCTTGTGGGTGTTCATGTTCAGGCAGAAGGAACAGATCGATACTGTGCTGGAGGCTTGTGGGTGTTCATGTTCAGGCAGAAGGAACAGATCGATACTGTGCTGGAGGCTTGTGGGTGTGTTCATGTTCAGGCAGAAGGAACAGATCGATACTGTGCTGGAGGCTTGTGGGTGTTCATGTTCAGGCAGAAGGAACAGATCGATACTGTGCTGGAGGCTTGTGGGTGTTCATGTTCAGGCAGAAGGAACAGATCGATACTGTGCTGGAGGCTTGTGGGTGTTCATGTTCAGGCAGAAGGAACAGATCGATACTGTGCTGGAGGCTTGTGGGTGTTCATGTTCAGGCAGAAAGGAACAGATCGATACTGTGTGGGAGGGCTTGTGGGTGTTCATGTTCAGGCAGAAGGAACAGATCGATACTGTGCTGGAGGCTTGTGGGTGTTCATGTTCAGGCAGAGGAAGATACTGAACAGATCGATACTGTGCTGGGCTTGCTGTGGGTGTTTCATGTTCAGGCAGAAGAACAGATCGATACTGTGCTGGAGGCTTGTGGGTGTTCATGTTCAGGCAGAAGGAACAGATCGATACTGTGCTGGAGGCTTGGGTGTTCATGTTCATGCAGGCAGAAGGAACAGATCGATACTGTGCTGGAGGCTTGTGGGTTGTTCATGTTCAGGCAGAAGGAACAGATCGATACTGTGCTGGAGGCTTGTGGGTGTTCATGTTCAGGCAGAAGGAACAGATCGATACTGTGCTGGAGGCTTGTGGGTGTTCATGTTCAGGCAGAAGGAACAGATCGATACTGTGCTGGAGCTTGTGGGTGTTCATGTTCAGGCAGAAGGAACAGATCGATCGATACTGCTGCTGGAGGCTTGTGGGTGTTCATGTTCAGGCAGAAGGAACAGATCGATACTGTGCTGGAGGCTTGTGGGTGTTCATGTTCAGGCAGAAGGAACAGGCAGAAGGAACAGATCGATACTGTCCTGGAGGCTTGTGGGTGTTCATGTTCAGGCAGAAGGAACAGATCGATACTGTCCTGGAGGCTTGTGGGTGTTCATGTTCAGGCAGAAGGAACAGATCGATACTGCCCTGGAGGCTTGTGGGTGTTCATGTTCAGGCAGAAGGAACAGATCGATACTGTCCCTGGAGGCTTGTGGGGTGTTCATGTTCAGGCAGAAGGAACAGATCGATACTGCCCTGGAGGCTTGTGGGTGTTCATGTTCAGGCAGAAAGGAACAGATCGATACTGTCCCTGGAGGCTTGTGGGTGTTCATGTTCAGGCAGAAGGAACAGATCGATACTGTGCCTGGAGGCTTGTGGGTGTTCATGTTCAGGCAGAAGGAGGAACAGATCGATACTGTGGGAGGCTTGTGGGTGTTCATGTTCAGGCAGAAGGAACAGACGATACTGCCCTGGAGGCTTGTGGGTGTTCATGTTCAGGCAGAAGGAACAGATCGATACTGCCCTGGAGGCTTGTGGGTGTTCATGTTCAGGCAGAAGGAACAGATCGATACTGTGCTGGAGGCTTGTGGGTGTTCATGTTCAGGCAGAAGGAACAGATCGATACTGTGCCTGGAGGCTTGTGGGTGTTCATGTTCAGGCAGAAGGAACAGATCGATACTGTGCTGGAGGCTTGTGGGTGTTCATGTTCAGGCAGAAGGAACAGATCGATACTGTGCTGGAGGCTTGTGGGTGTTCATGTTCAGGCAGAAGGAACAGATCGATACTGTCCTGGAGGCTTGTAGGTGTTCATGTTCAGGCAGAAGGAACAGATCAGTACTGTCCTGGAGGCTTGTGGGTGTTCATGTTCAGGCAGAAGGAACAGATCGATACTGTCCTGGAGGCTTGTAGGTGTTCATGTTCAGGCAGAAGGAACAGATCAGTACTGTCCTGGAGGCTTTTAGGTGTTCATGTTCAGTCAAAAGGACTAGACTGATAGTCTCATTGAGAGTTGTGATCAGAATTCTGAGCCCTGTCACCAATGTCCTCCCTCAATGTAATCTGGCTGAAGCAATCAGAGGTGGGGCACATTGCTGTGTAGCCAGTGACAACATGATCCACAAGCAAGATTTCTTTTCTGTTGTCATATGAGAATCGGACATTTCAATCCTCCAGTTATGCTCTTTCTTTGTTTAATAATTTTTTGGTTAGTGAATTGCATGCATGCACACATGCAGGCAGACAGGCAGGCAAGCACGCACGCACGCATGCACGCACGCAGGCACACACGCACACGCACGCGCGCGCACACACACACACACACACACACACACACACACACACACACACACACACACACACACACACACACACACAAAGTATTGACATCTTTGTGCATACATATTTAGAAAAATTTGCATTGTCATTTGGATCAAATGATAGGAAGTTCCTCATTTGCTGAAATCATTGAGCCAAAAAACTGATTTTTAAAGTGTATACCTATGTTGTGTGGACAGGTATTGTGTATGCTCTTTTCTGTCAGGTAAAACCAGCTTAGTGGTGCGTGTGGTGTTTCAGGCCCGGCAGGTACCGGGCTGTCGGCTTCAGCTGGTGACCGGCCCATTCAGATCACACTGAAGCGTGCTCTTGGGCACTGTCCATATGGCAGAAGATCAAACTGGCCTGGTATCTCATCACCACCAAAGATCCTATCAGGTGCATAGAGTGGACACTATGTTTGGTGTTTGTGTGTGTATGTATATGTGTGTGCATGTTCCTGTGTCCGTGTGAGTTTATCTGTGTGTTATATCTGTGTGGGGGAAAAACTTGGCAAGTGCAGCACCCATCTGTTCCTGTGTCTGTGTAAGTATGTCTGTGTGTTGATGGGGAAAAAAAAACTTGGTCAGTGCAGCACACATCTGTTCCTGTGTCTGTGTAAGTATGTCTGTGTGTTGATGGGGAAAAAAAACTTGGTCAGTGCAGCACCCATCTGTTCCTGTGTCTGTGTAAGTATGTCTGTGTGTTGATGGGGAAAAACTTGGTCAGTGCAGCACCCATCTGTTCCTGTGTCTGTGTAAGTATGTCTGTGTGTTGATGGGGAAAAAAAAACTTGGTCAGTGCAGCACCCAGATAATGGTAACTCAAACCCTGTTGATGGGAAAGTCATGGAATACTGTAACTGCACAAGGGCTTGGACACAGTGGTCATGGAATACTCTACCTGTATAATGTCATGGACACAATGGTCATGGAATACTCTACCTGTATAATGTCATGGACACAATGGTCATGGAATACTGTTCCTGTTTAATGTCATGGACACAGTGGTCATGGAATACTGTACCTGTATAATGCCATGGACACAATGGTCATGGAATACTGTACCTGTATAACGCCATGGACACAGTGGTCATGGAACACTGTACCTGTATAATGCTGTGGACACAATGGTCATGGAACACTTTAACTGTATAGGGGCATGGACACAATAGTCGTGGAATACTGTACCTGTATAATGCCATGGACACAATGGTCATGGAATACTATAACTGTATAATGCCATGGACACAGTGGTCATGGAACACTGTACCTGTATAATGCCATGGACACAATGGTCATGGAATACTATAACTGTATAATGCCATGGACACAGTGGTCATGGAACACTGTACCTGTATAATGCCATGGACACAATGGTCATGGAATACTATAACTGTATAATGCCATGGACACAGTGGTCATGGAATGCTCTACCTGTGTAATGCTATGGACACAATGGTCATGGAATGCTCTACCTGTATAATGCTATGAACACAATGGTCATGGAATGCTCTACCTGTATAATGCTTTGAACACAATGGTCATGGAACACTGTACCTGTATAATGCTATGGACACAATGGTCATGGAACACTGTACCTGTATAATGCTGTGGACACAATAGTCGTCGTGGACTACTGTACCTGTATAATGCTATGGACGCAATGGTCATGGAACACTGTACCTGTATAATGCTGTGGACACAATAGTCGTGGAATACTGTTACTGTAACAGATTGCAAGCCTTTGTAGAAGAGAAAAACTGATTAAAAGAGTATGTGCAAAAAAAATGTTGCAACAGAATTTCACCAGTAGAATCAGTTTTCAGAAGTTTTCAGTTTACTCGTAACAGTTAACTGAAGATGAAGTTTGGAAGCTACATCGAAGGATTTGAATCATGGGGTTTGCACTGTGGAATTGACCTTGTGGAGTTGACATTATGCAGTCTTCATCACCGAGCATGCATAATGGAGACTACATCTTCAGCACAAAAAAAAAGGAGTTGGCAGGTATAACTTATGTCACTGTTTTGAATCAGTGTGCTTATGGGATGTAGGCATATCAAGACTACTGTAAATGGGAGGAAAAAGGTTCAAACTGACATGAATGAGGTAGCTGGTCCTTTGGGTGAGATTTTTATCCCCACGTTTCGGGTCCTAGCCCCCTCTTCATGGGGAGAAAAGTAAAGAATGAAGAAGAGAAGAGAGCAAAACCGAGACAGAGGTAAAACTAAAAATGGTGAGAAGTAATCAAGAAGAAATGAAAAAGAAAAAAAGGCCGAGAAGAAAAAGGTGAGTATAATTTACAAGAGAAAGGGATGGTTGAACAGTTGCTTAAAAAAAAAAGAGGGGGAGGGGGGGGGGGGGGTGGTAAAAAGAGAGAGGGGGAAAGGAGGGTTGTGGTTTACTTAAAGATAAAAAAGTGTAACAGTGTGTGTGCTGGTGTGTGTATGTGTGTGCATGCGTGTGTGTGTGTGTGTGATACAGGGGGAGAGAAAGAGAGAGGGAGGGGGAGAGATAGGGAGGAAGAGGGAGAGAGAGAAAAAGAGGGGAGGAGAGAGGGCGTTGGGGAAGGGGGAAGAGAGATACGGATACGGATACAGAAAATTTAATCATGATTAGGCCATTGCCCCTCATGATGGGGGTGCATAGACACAAACATTTGTCCAATCTGGCATTCATAAACAATGACATCATCCATAACACACTTAGCAGTAATATTAAGAAATGAGAATAGAACGTAGCTTTAAAGCCTTATAAATATAGATTGACAAATTTCGAACTGTTTTCTCAAGTGTGCACGTCATGAGCAATACTAATTTAAACTGACTTGGAGTGTTATAATATTTCGACGGAATGTATTGTGCTCTTAAGTCATGTAGAGCAGGACAGCATAAAACAAAATGCATCTCATTTTCTTTCTCTCTTTGACAAAGTGGACATATTAAGTCGTTTTCACTGTGTTTTCTATAATGATTATGATGTACTGCAATTTCGGAAATGCCAAGCCTAAATCTTATCAAATTAAACGTTAAATGTCTGTCTAAATTGACTAACAAATATGTTTTAACATCAGGGATAGTGCAGAAGGTTCTGTACACACTAAATCTGTCACTGTTATTGATATGATAATTCCAGTCTTGCCATCTGCAACAAATTAACCTTTCCCTGAAAGCTTTTAGAAACTCGCTAATCCCTTCCACACCTTGATTCAGCCATACATATCCAAAGCCAAACATGTACAGTTTACAGCGAATATTTGAAGCCCAGTTTTTCTTATCACGCAGATCCAAATCAAAAAGCATTCTATAGGCCTTGTAGGGTAGTCTACGTTCGTCCATTCTCGTCAATTTTAGCCAGAACTTAACACATTTTACAGCTGAGTTTATATAAATAGGATATAGGTTTGTTTAGGGGGAAGAGAGAGGGGGAGAGAGAGAGTGTGTGTGTGCATCTGGAGGTGGGCAACAGGGGGACAGAAGCAGTGAAAAGAGAGAGAGAGAGAGAAGAGTCCCAGGCCCACTAAGGGTCCATCACTCTGGTGTTGATGCCTGCAGGCTGGATGGTTCCAAGCACCTGATCACGTGGGATGGTTCCCAGCACCTGATCACGTGGGATTCCATGTGCTTGCGATATGCTCTGTCGCCTGGGTTCTGCCATACAGCTGCCACCTTTGCATGCGTGTAGCCATGCAGTGGACCATTGAAGTGTTGGCCTATTGGGTCACTGTAGTTCAGCTGCATTGAGCGAAGATGCTCTGTGAATCACTCACTTAGTGTCCGGCAGGTCTCACCCACGTATTGCTTGTGGCACAGAGTGCAGGTCAAAATGTACACAATGTCTGTTGACTTGCAGATGTAATTTGACTGAGGGATGAACTGGCCCTGTGGACCCACAAAGGTTGTGGAGGCGTCAATGTGGGCACAGGTCTTGCACCTGGCCTCGCGCCGCTCAGGCTACATCTTGTGGGGGCAGGGTTACCAGTCTGGTGGCTGATTCTGGCCCTCACAAGCAAGTCACAGAGATTCTTCTCTCTCTCTGGAACACAATCAGGGGGAGTTTCCTAAAAACCCATCCCAGGTCCGGGTCATTCAGGATGATGTGAAAGTCCCTTTGGATGATGTGACAGATGGTGAGATTGTGAGGGTGGAAGGGGATGACTGATTGTGAGGGTGGAAGGGGATGACTGATTGTGAGGGTGGAAGGGGATGACTGATTGTGAGGGTGGAAGGGGATGACTGCTACTGGTCGGTTTTCTTGTTCCTCCCAGTCGACTGGGGTGAGAGCTTCCTGTCTGGACACCTTGCGTGCTCTCTCCAAGGCTCTTTGAACTGTCTGCCTTGGGTACTGCTGTTTCTCAAAGAAGGCACACATCCTCAGCGCCTGTTCCTCGAAGTCCGAACAGCTACTGCAGATGCACTTGAGTCGAAGGAAATGGGAGTACGGGATGCTATTTATGGTGGCTGGTGGGTGACTGGAAGTGAATAGTAGTAGGAATGAGAGTCAGAGGGTTCGTAAAAGATGGACGTGGCGAGTGTGGATCTGTTAGGCTCTATGGACATAGTGAGGTCAAGAAAGTTGGTTGAAATGGTAGAGACTTCAAAGGTGTACTGGAGGGCGGGGTGATATGTGGACTTGTGGTTGGTGAAGTGAAGGAGATCATCTCTTGAGCAGGTGGCGACTCCCAGGCAATCGCCGATGTATCTCTTGAACAGGGTGGATACTGTTCCTTCGAATGCCCTGAGGGCTTGTTGTTCCATATAGCCCGATGAAGAAACAAGCGTAGCTTGGACCTATTTTTCCCCATGGCCACCACACCTCTGGTCTGCTGGTAGTGGTTGTCTCACAAAAGCGAAAGAACTCAAGGTGAGCACAAGCTCTACCAGCCATAGAAGGGTGAGCACGTGGAGTCCACTGCTGTTGTTCTGCAGGAAGTGTTTGAGAGCCTGCAGGCCATCTCCATGAGGGATGCTCATGTATTAAGATACTATGTCCATTGTGAACAAAAACATTCGGAGTTGTCCCCATCCTGGAATGAGAAACCATCAAGCAGCCGCAGTGCGTGGTTGGTGTCTTTAATGTAGGTTGGTAGTTTGGCCACAATGGGTTGAAAGATCCTGTCAAGTCTGTCTGAGATGAGCACAGTGCTGAGACTATCGGTCTGCCTGGTGTGATGGCTTTGTGGATCTTCGGAAGGAGGTAAAAGTTGGACTCTCTGGGTTCATTGCAGACTGTGTTGGTTGCCTCTGAGGAAGGTGACCTGCGTTGACAGCAGTTTTGATGATGGTTTTTAGAACCAGCATGTTGTCTATGCTCTTATCATTGGTTTGGTGATCTGGCGGTAAGAGTCCGTGTCAGCTAGTTGTCTTCTTCTGCTTTTTCGAAGTACAGGTCTTTTCTCCACACAATGACAGCCCCTCCCTTGTCTACAGGCTTGACCACAATGTCCATGCATCAGCGGAGGTCCTCCAGGGCTTTGAGTCAAATTGGAGTACCTGAGTGGTTTGGAGTGTACCCGGGAATCTGTTCCCATCAGACCTTGATATAATGATCCAGTGCCGCGAACTCCCCAGCTGCAGGAGTCCGGGAACTCGGCTGTCTCGAGAAGAGCTTGGCAAGGTCCTCATCTTCAGTAGGCAGAGCGGATTCAAGGGGAGACGCTATGGAGAAATGGGCAGCAAGCCTCAGTCTCCAAAAAAATTGCTTGCATTGGAAGAGGACGTACATGCGGTTGATAGTAGGTTGGAGGGGAATGAACTTTAGTCCCCTGGAAAGAACTAGGCGCTGATCGCTGGGCAAGTTTAGGTCCTGAGGAATGGTGACAACCAGATTGGAGGATGCATAATCAGGTGTGGGTGGGCAGTGTGTAAGCTGGGGTTGAAGACATTCCATTTTCCATCTTTTTCTCTCATTATTGCTCCAGTGGAGTTGTCTTCACAGTGTTGATGATGAAACTTGACATATTCTGGTTGAAGTGGCTGTACACCTGGACTCTTCAATGATTTATCAGGTGAGAGGTGCTGTAAGTGTGCTGCGTGTAGGACCAAACGGATGCCCACATCAGTCTGATCTCAGCATGTTGCAAGAGCTTCCTGTTTGTGGAGCTTAAGCGTTTATCAACCTGGGGCAGTAAATGATTTAATTGAAATCAATGTGGTTGGAGAAGTGGGTCTTGGTAAGGGTGCTTTTCAGATATGCTACAGCAAGACTTCAGGGAATGGTGGGAAGTGTCCTGAGTTTGGCCAAAAGCTGCGCCGAGAAAAGGAGAGGCAAGAGGCATAGTGAAGTTCACAACTAAACAGATAGCACAGTTGCAGTCCAATCACAGGGTGAAATTCATAGAAGATGAAGAGGAAATCTTGACTGCAGGACTTGAACAGGAGGAAAAAGGGTCAAACTGTAAATGCCCACGAGTCATGGTCAGTGTTTGTTAATCTTCTCCAAATGTTGACTAGATTTTGCACACCATATATCATGGGTCTGAGACCCCATGCTTGTTGTGAAGGAATTAAGCTCTGTCCTACATTGTGGGACTTGAGGTTCCCATGCCTGTTGTGAAGGAATAAAGCTCTGTCATACATTGTGGGTCTTGAGGTTGCCAGAGGAATAAAGCTGTGTCATACATTTGTGGGTCTTGAGGTCGCCAGAGGAAAAAAGCTCTCTCATACATTGTGGGTCTTGAGGTTGCCAGAGGAATAAAGCTCTGTCATAAATTGTGGGTCTCCAGGTTCCCCTGCTTGTTGTGAAGGAATAAAGCTCTGTCATACATTATGGGTCTCAAGGGACCCTTGCTTGTTGTGAAGGAATAAAGCTCTCACATTGTGGGTCTCTAGGAACTCCTGCTTGTTGTGAAGGAATAAAGCTCTGTCGTACATTGTGGGTCTCTAGGGATCCCCGCTTGTTGTGAAGGAATAAAGCTCTGTAATACATTGTGGGTCTCCAGGTTCCCTTGCTTGTTGTGAAGGAATAAAAAACTCTGTCATACATTGTGGTTCTCCAGGTTCCCATGCTTTTCTAAAGAAATAATCTCTTGCCAAAGTCATGGTCCTCAAGTAAGTGATCTATACTTATTTCTGATGGAATAAAGCATGACCATGGTTTTGTTTATTCTTTTGTCATTAAAAGCATACACTTTTTGGTATAGACATGGGGGCTGTGCTTTTTTTGACAAAGTCATAGAATTGTCAGCTTAGCCTAAAACTGACTCTGTTATGAAGTAGAAATCATGATTGTGGATCATTTGATGCACATAATCTTCAGTGATAGTTAAACTAGGAGTTTAATTCTGGTCAGAGGCAGTGGGCGTGAGGGAGGAGTATAGGGGTTGGTCAGACTAGCTGCAACGGACTGCACCCTCCAGAAACCTTGAAGGTCTCGGTACCTGAGGGGAGTGCAAAAGATGGAGAATTATTTAAGGATGGTAGGATTAGAAAACATGCATCCTGCTTGTATTGGAACTGTTGTTCGCTTTGTTTTCACACTGGCTTCTTGTTTACACTGCCATGTTTACTGGTAAATGATGTGTTGACAGCAAGGGAGGACATGAAGTGTTTACATTGCCTTTATTACTGGTAAACAATGTGTTGACAGCAAGGAGGAAGTGAAGTATTGACACTGCCGTTGTTACTGGTAAACGATGTGTTGACAGCAAGGAGGACATGAAGTGTTGACACTGCCATTGTTACTGGTAAACGATGTGTTGACAGCAAGGAGAGACATGAAGTGTTGACACTGCCATTGGTACTGGTAAACCTTGTGTTGACAGCAAGGAGGAAGTGAAGTATTTACACTGACATTGTTACTGGTAAACGATGTGTTGATAGCAAGAGGACATGAAGTGTTTACATTGCCATTATTGCTGGTAAACGATGTGTTGACAGCAAGGAGGAAGTGAAGTATTTACACTGCCATTATTACTGGTAATCGATATGTTGATAGCAAGGAGGAGGTTATAGTTTACATTGCCATTATCACTGGTAAACAATGTGTTGACAGCAAGGAGGAAGTGAAGTGTTGACACTGCCATTTTTACTGGTAAACAATGTGTTGACAGCAAGGAGGACATGAAGTGTTTACACTGCCATTATTGCTGTTGAACGATGTGTTGACAGCAAGGAGGACTTGAAGTGTTTACACAGCCATTATTACTGTTGAAAGATGTGTTGACAGCAAGGAGGACATGAAGTTTTGACACTGTCATTATACTGTTGAATGATGTGTTTTCAGTAAAGAGGACATGAAGTGTTGACACTGCCATCATTATTGGTAAACCATGTGTTGACAGCAAGGAGGACATGAAGTGTTGACACTGCCATCATTACTGGTAAACCATGCGTTGACAGCAAGGAGGACATGAAGTGTTGACACTGTCATTATTGCTGTAAACCATGTGTTGACAGCAAGGAGGATGTGAAGTGTTGACACTGTCATTATTACTGGTAAACCTTGTGTTGACAGCAAGGAGGATGTGAAGTGTTTACACTGCCATTTTACTAGTAAACAATGTGTTGTACTGCCATTATTACTGGTGAATGGTGTGTTGACAGCAAGGAGGAGGATATGAAGTGTTTACACTGCCACTTTTACTGGTAATTGATGTGCTGACAGCAAGGAGGACGTGAAGTGATTACACTGCCATTATTACTGGTAAACATTGTGTTACACTGCCATTATTACTGGTAAATGATGTGGTAATAGCAAGGAGGATGAAGTGTTGACACTGCCATTTTTACTGGCGAACGATGTGTGACAGCAAGGAGGACATGATGTGTTGACACTGCCATTTTTACTGGGGAACAATGTGTTGACGGCAAGGAGGATGTGAAGTGTTGACACTGCCATTGTTACTGTGAACGATGTGTTGACAGCAAGGAGGACATGATGTGTTGACACTGCCATTTTTACTGACGAACAATGTGTTGACAGCAAGGAGGACGTGAAGTGTTGACACTGCCATTGTTACTGGTGAACGATATGTTGACAGAGCAAGGAGGACATGAAGTGTTGACACTGCCATTTTTACTGGTGAACGATGTGTTGACAGCAAGGAGGACATGATGTGTTGACACTGCCATTTTTACTGACGAACAATGTGTTGACAGCAAGGAGGACGTGAAGTGTTGACACTGCCATTGTTACTAGTGAACGATATGTTGACAGCAAGGAGGACGTGAAGTGTTGACACTGCCATTTTTACTGGTGAACGATGTGTTGACAGCAAGGAGGACGTGAAGTGTTGACACTGCCATTTTTACTGGTGAACGATGTGTTGACAGCAAGGAGGACGTGAAGTGGTGACACTGCCATTTTTACTGGTGAACGATGTGTTGACAGCAAGGAGGATGTGGAGAAGTGCAAGCAGCGGATCTGCTGGAGCAGCTGCTGAAGGAGATGACAGGAGAGTTCCCTGCCCTTAGTCAGGTGTTTGTGGAAGAGCGTGACATTTTCCTCACCCACTCACTTAAAGTGGCGTCCAGGCCTCGAGAACATCCCAACCAACCTGAAGGCAAGATGAAGGAATTGTGTTGGTTCACTTACCAGTGATTCATTCATGAAACTCCTGATGTTTCTGGAATGAGGTCACCTACAGAGATTGCTTATGTAGATGCTATGATGATAAAGTGATTGAATGTCACATCATTCTGTATGTAATATGATGTAATGTGGAAAGATAATATCATACAATATAGCATACCACATAACATAATGCAAGATAGTGCAGTGCAACACCGCACTGACAGACTGTAATGTATACTATAATGTAATGCTGTATAACACAGTGCAACAGAGCACTGACAGACTGTAATGTATACTATAATATAATGCTGTATAACACAGTGCAAAACAGCACCAGAAAAAGATAAGTGCAACAGACATACAAATTGACTTAATTGTTGAAAAAATATGTGTGAGAGTGACAATTAGATTTTTTTTTTTCATAAAAAATAAGTGAAAGTCACCCACTGAAATAACAACCAGCTGATGAAGTGATGAATGATCTTTTTTGTTGTTTGTTTGTTTTTCTGGTGAATGATCTGTTTAGTCACCATTAATCAGTGAACCATGCATCATAGGATGATAACTAAAAAGAAAATATCAAATGCAACAGAAAAAGGAATTTGACTTCTTAAAGTAGTTCAATGATATTCTTACCTGTCCAAACAAGTGGCTTATCTCCGCTAGGTATTGAACACACCATACATGATAGGGATTCTTATAGAAATCGAAGTGGAGAGCGAGGGAGCTTGCCCTTCATTTAGCAATGAGGCAAATGGAGTAGTCTCCCTTAGGTCATACTCCTTTCACCCTTACAGTTTGAATTCCGTTTTCGCTCCTTTTAACCCACTGCAGGAAGGGGGGAGGATGTCGTAGCATTTAGACCAGTAAATATATCATAAAAAATACTGATAGTAGTAAAATTCCTTTCCTTATGTCCAAACAAATGCCTAAATATTGAAAAGAATAGTGGGAATTCTCTCCAGAGAAACCAGTCCAATCCTCAGACTCAGGTATGCAAGAGGTTGACCATAACTCATCTTACAGCTCAGCGCCAAACAGCCAACTGGCCCATAGTCTCAGCTGTCTCCTCGAGTTTAAGGATTGTTCCCACCTCTTCGTCATGGCTCCACTAGCATGCGTGAAATATGAGAAAAGAAAATGAGCCAGGATCAGAAGATTCAACCAGTCAGACTTCACCTGTCAATGCAAGCCATTGCTGCCTAACAGGCAGGGTTGTTGCACACACTCAGACACACAGTAATATCAAGAAATATGATAATGGCTGGGCAAAAGATGGCAGTAACACAGTGGGTGTACCACAAACACCAAATTAACGTGGTAAAAGGGCCAATACATGTGTCATCATCAAGTGCATAGTGCACGCTACTGGTCGCCCTTATTAAGTGGCTTTGATGTAAACACATAAAAAAATTGGACCACCTGAGACTCACTTGTGGGCAAATATGTACAAGCAAGACCAAAAGAGGGAGTAACATAAACATCAAATTCAAGTAGTAAAAGATTCCGTGATCCAAATGTAAGGGGACAAATAAGGGATGTGCCAGAAACACCCGCGATACTTGGCTAACATGGAACAAATAAAAAGGCTGCAGCACCATTTCCTAGATGGCCATACCAACAAAAATGCTTCAAGTAATTATGAGAGGCGGCTAACCCAGACAAGCATTCAGGCTCTTGTGTAGGTAATGCTGCATGTAAACTAAGTAAAGTGGTATGCCACGACCACTCAAACATCACATAGCGAGAGATGGTATCCCCACTGGAGTCAGTCCAAGAGTGTGCCATGTACACTCCAACTAAGGTGGGGAAAGGCAACCTCTGTGAGCGAGTAAGTAAGGACACAGCCACAGCCCCCTGGTGGCTAAACAGTGTGTCTCAGTGTTTCTTGCCAAGTTTCTCTCTTTTTCTTTTAAATGTGACACATAAAAGAGAGAGGGGGAGGCAAGACTTTTACTGTGGAAAAGTAGCTTTACAAACTCCACTGTTCCCCCTAGATAGTCCAGTGCTTCCATGTCATCTGCTATGTCTCCTGGTTAAAACCTGCCACTTAAGTGAAACCTGCAATATGCCACTTAGGTAAAATCTGCCATGTAAGTAAAACCTGCCACTTAGGATAAACCTGCCATGTAAGTAAAACCTGCCACTTAGGATAAACCTGCCATGTAAGTAAACCTGCCACTTAGGTAAAGCCTGTGGTAAAAAATTAATACTTAAGTAGGACCTGCGCTTAGGTAAAGCCTGACAAAGGTGGCCATCCATCTCCAGCCAGCAGCCTGACATGTCAGTCGTTGGTGACTGCAATGCTCCATCAGAGGCCTACATGGTGGAAAGAGCCTGGGCTTCATGTGCCCTGGTATCCTCTCTGGGAGAAAGAGAGTTTTTCTGGTCAAGAACGTAAGCCTGGTGGATGTTCTAACTAAATCAGGAGCTTATCATCTGAGGTTTCACAGTGGCACCCAGCCTGTCACACCATAGGAACATGTCACAGGAACCTGGCTCTGTTCTCAGAAGATTTCAGTGCTCTGACAGGAGAGTTAACCTGCTCCACCTTTGCTTGGGACAGGACAACAAAGATGTCAGTGGCGGCCTCACAGGGCTCTCTTAAGGCTTTGTGGTTTTGGCAGGAAAAATTGTGCATGTGGACAAAGTGATGGAATCATCACCATGCCACTTCAAGTACCATGGGTCCCTGGAGAGGGCTTGAACCTCACTGACCCTGCATGCTGAAGCCAGGGTGACCAAAAAGCAGGTCTTAAGGGTGAGGCTTGCGACAGAGCTTTCAGTGATGGGTTCAAAGTCTCCTGAGTCCAGTTACTCCAGGACTAAGGGAAGACTCCATGTGGGACGCCTGCTGAGTCTAAGGTGATCCAGTGCAACATACTAGATCAACCCAGTCAAGAAAGGATCATGGCTAAAATCAAGATCTCAGTCCATAGCCTGAAGGTTTTGCAAAAGCCCCCCGAAGCATCTCAAGGTGCTGGCTTTCCCTTAAGACCTGGAGTCCTCAAAGTGATCAACATCCTTAACCGCAGTCACTGCTGGGAAGACACCAGCCTGCGAGCACCACTTTGCAACGATTCTCCTATTATTGTCGTACACTCTCAGAATGGATTGTCTTGGTCAGCCAAGATTTTCTCCATGCATGGAGGGCAGAAACGTCTCTGCTCAGAGACGTCTTGCCTGGTATGAGACTTGCATGAAGACAGAGGGATGCTGGATGTGTGTGCCATCTCCTTGTCCTGGGCTGCAAAAGGAGATCTTTGTGAGAGGCACAGTGGCTGGGACCTTCCCAGCAAAGATACTAGAAGGACAGTCCAAGTCTTCGTCCATTTCAGTGCGGAGAAAAGTACCAACAGGCACTCTTTGACACTTTTTAGAGTAATGCTGCTTTGAGTGGAGATGAAGGAATCGTGTGCTGATGTCCCCTCCCAAGAGGTCGACAGCGCATTCACAGTTAACACCAGCGGATTTGATATTGGTGAAACAAAGACCAGAAGCTGATTGTTCCATCTGGTCACAAACAGATCTGTATTAGAGGTCCCAGACACTGACACGTGGAGTGCAAGGTACTCTTGTGAGCACCACCCTTATGGTAGCACCTGGCCTTCCTGGACAGAGTGTCCACTTGTCCATTCAGCTTGCCTTGGATGCGCCTTACAAGGACTCATTCTCATCCACTGACAAGAAAGCAGAGACACTGCCAGATTGATCAACGATCTGGAGTGAGTATCCCCTGGGTTCTTCAGATATGTGACATGTATCAAATTGTTAAAGCACACTGTCACTGTCCTGTTCAAGATT
Organism: Conus betulinus; assembly: GCA_016801955.1. Taxonomy (NCBI): domain Eukaryota; kingdom Metazoa; phylum Mollusca; class Gastropoda; order Neogastropoda; family Conidae; genus Conus; species Conus betulinus. Next base: position 630,450 of record JADBJO010000232.1, on the reverse strand, counting down.
TGAGACCAGGTACGCAAGGCCAGTAGTGCTGCCTACAACTCTAGATTTATGTGCTCGGAGTGCAAGTCTTCCTAAAGATCATTGCACTCTAGAAAGAAGTGGTAAAGGTGAGCTCTCTGACCTAGCTCGCTCTCACCTGCACAGATTGTGTCCAGAACCCTCACCAGACTGACATTCATCAGAAGTGCATCCTTATCAGAAAGAACTGTGAGAAGGGACCCTGTCATCCTCCAGATTGCCTTGCAATTTGGAGTTTCTGTTATCTGGAGGCATGGTAATTTTCTTCAAAGTTTATATACAGACTGATCAGATGGGGTTAGGTGAGAGAAGCTGGTGCCTACCGCTCCCTAGGACCACAGCAGTAAGACTTTCTTATCGGATGGTCAGGGTACATATATGTGAACCTCCTTCCCAAAATACTGCCAGGCCACCCACAGTAAAAGCTGCCAGGTCAGCACAATAGGCACAAAACTTGAGAGCTGGCTGTTCTGTCTGGAGACCAAAAGGTCCACATGAGAAGACCACAGAACCTGGCAAAAAAGCGAAACACCATCTGGATTGTCATCGAAATGAAGGGGAGAGTCATTCAAAAGATCTGTCCCTCGGAGCCATCCACACTCCAATGTATTCAATAGGGGAGCCAAAAGGAAATCCTTGAGGTCCCAAAGCACAGGTGGTCACCCAAATTTCATACGAGATAGTCTCCTACTGAGAGAAAGGAGGAGCTGAAGACACAAGGGGTAATAGACCCAGCCACCTAAAACTTCTAGAAATCGTCAGAAGAGGAATTTCCAAACGGCCAAAAAGGCACCTGTACTCCTTCCTCAAATTCTGATTTCATTATGAATTATTCTTCACACAAGTAAAATCACCATCATGAGAAATGGAAGCAAAAGGAAGAAAATATTCAGCAGGAGAAGAAAAAATTCATCGACATCTTCAAAGTTATGACCAAGATCATCACTGCAGGAATTCCTGAAGGATAGCATGCTAAAGAACTTGTTGAAGAGCAAGAATAAACTACGGGACAGAAAGCAGATGTCAGCAGTATTTAAAATGCAGGCTGTACAGACAGTGGTTTATTCCCTCAAGATAGAAGCAAGATGAAAATGGACACAGAACATGGGACAGCTATAAACCACATTTCCATACACACCTCAAAAACCAAAGGCTTGGAAATGTAACAGGAGACGGAGGCATGAGGGCAAATAGTGTGTGTCCAGATGACTGTGTTCAACCTGCAGATGACTGTGTTCAACCTGCAGATGACTGTGTTCAACCTGCAGGTGACTGTGTGTTCACCCTGCAGGTGACTGTGTTCAACCTGCAGGTGACTGTGTTCAACCTGCAGATGACTCTGTTCAACCTGCAGATGACTATGTTCAACCTGCAGGTGACTGTGTTCAACCTGCAGATGCAGAAGCAAATCTTTAAAGGTTGGTATGTTTCCCAGACACATTGCACTTACATGGGGATAGCCGGAACGAGCAAAATGGGAGTTGTGAAAGGCTTCAACAATGTGTCACGAAATTGTGACGCCCTCTCTGATGCTTATGGAAGAGAAATGGAATCATAGTACTGGACTCTTGAAAGAGAGAAAGTTAAACCTGAAACTAGCGGGATGAGGGGGCAGATGAATCAAGACAAGAAACAGCATGAGAACTAGTCACAACAGCTGACCGCCTCTCTAGCCAGTGAAAATTCTGAGCAAGGAGCCGAAACAGCATCATCATATTATCCATCAGCACAAACACCATCATTACCTAACTCTACAGACTCCAGTTTCCTGAACATACCTTAAAACACATGGTCAGAGTGCCACCAGTTCTTCCTGCCTGTAAAACCTGGGGGGGTTTCCCCATCTACGTCAGTGACTTCCCACCCTACCCCCCTTGGAGTCGCCCCTTCCTGGTCACTGTCCAGGCCAGTGCCTTGCCAAGGTGGCAGACTCAATCGAGACCTACCTGGAAAATGTTCAGATACCAGTGGCTCCTCATCACCAGGTGTCCGGAGGGTTCAGTTCAGTTCAGTTCAGCGGTTTTATTTTAACATCTTTTCATTGCCAGATGATATTAGACAGTGTCCGGAGGGTAAAGGGCGCAGAGTGCACTGGTGGGAGAGGCTGTCCTGTCTTCACTGGACCCGGGACTGAAGGTTGAACAGTGAAGCAGGAAGCATCGGTCAGTGCCCTCGCCAAAAACCAGCAGATCAAGAGAGACGTTCAAGAGGTGAGCCAAAAATGTGCACCATGTTGAACCGGTCCAACTCTCCCCCAAGTTGCATGGAAAGAATGGAGACAGTTGCAGCAGTTGAAACAGGTTTCATGAAGGTTGAGGTCAGGGACAGCTTTTGACCTGACAAGTAGGCTGTGGAAGTATAAGGAGGAGAAGAAATGCCGGTCGACTTGGTAGATAGATGTCAGAGCATTCCGTTACGATGGCAACCGTAGTGGCAAAGACAAGTATAGTTTGGTAGTATTCTCTTCATTGGCCAAGACGAACTGTTTTCCTCCTCAAAGGTAAAGGCCAACTCAAACGACTGCTTCAGAGAATCCCATGATGGAAATAGAACTTGAGAGGTCCAGTCAACAGTGTGTTTCCTTGCCAAGGAAAAGAATTCGGACTGTAAGGGTGAATGGAGTATGAACTCACTAAGGGAGAGTACTCTTATTTGCCTGATGGTCAATGGAAAACCTAGCTCCCCAGCTCTCCATTTCAATCATTTTCATGGGAATCTGATGTATGTGTGTCTTTCATGCCTAGGGGAGATAAGGCATTTGTTTGAACAGGAAGAACGTAGAAAAGCAATTTTCTGTCACTGTATGAAAGTGCATCCCTTTTGGTGTGTCAAACCAGACTCATGAGTTGGAGCAAAGCAGCCTGATTTTCCAGGTTTTTCTTTCTTTCTGTGTACGCAGGCTGATACTCCTGTATAGACAGGCAGTGGAGTTTTTTTAAATCCTGCCATTAAGGCAGCCATACTCATCTTCGGGGAAATTTTCCAGCTGAGAGATGGCAGATTTGGAAGGTCGTTCAGCCATGGGCTTGTAAAGCTTAACCCTTTGAATACAACACACTGATTTATCAATGAGGCTAAAAAGTACCTTTGATGTGATAGGGAGCTAAACCAGCGAGCTCCCAACCCTTCCCACCGTCCTGCCGGCTGGTTTTTCGGCAATAGTGGGACCTCATGAGGGTTCTTTATATACCTGTCCACCTGCTGGTAATTCCTCCTAGCGCTACTGCCAGACATGTTCAGATAAAACTAGTGCTGGCTTCCACTTCCCATGAGACAGTTTCTGAGTTTCCTGGTTTCATATCTGTAAGTATGGGTGGTAGTTTTGCTTTGTCTCATTTGACACTCTAAATGTCAGGTTTGTCATTGTCTGTCTCAGCATGGATTCAAAACTTTGACTCTCATGAAAATGTATGTTCAATTCCGTATACAATGGTATATAATAATGAATTTTTTTTAGATGTAAGAAAAACCAAAGTTGGGTTCAAATAAGCCTCTTTCCTATGCTGAAATTTTCCTCAGAAACCCAGAAATGAAAAGAATAGTACTCTAGTAAGAACTCTGGAACCAAAGGAAGCAATAACAGCCTATATTCAGTACTCAAAGAGTTGAGGTTCAGGAATGACTACATTCCTTTTCAGAAGCTGAAGTGTTAAAAAGATGGAGGAAGAAAAGTAGAGAAAAGCTGATTAGTACAGCTGCAAAGACCATACATTTGTATGTCTCATACACAATGATTATGATTTTATAATTTCACCTACAGAGAAGAAGCTTGAGCAATTAGTACATGCATGCACGCACACACGAACACATGCATGCGCAACACGCATGCACATACACACGCACACATGTATATGCACACATGCATGCAGTGCACATGCACGCGTGCGCGCGCATACACACACACATACACACACGCACGCACGCACGCACACACGCACACAAATACACATGTATTTGAGTGGTTTGTGATGATGAACACAGAGTTAGACCTGGTGATTTTTTTTCCAGAGACAACTCCAACGGTTGTGGTAGGGGTGGTTGGCATTGGGCATGTTCCGGGCATCATTGCTAACTGGTCCAAAGAACAAGACATCAAGGATATTGTCACGTGTGTATACAATGTTTGCCTGCTTGTCTTGACCACGCTTCACTCTTTCACACTGTCTGTCACTCTTTCTCTACTTTTATGTCTTTTGACATCTCTCTCTCTCTGAAAATCAGCTGAAGAATGTTATAGTCGTTGTTGCTCTAGTATGTCTGTTGTAGGATTATTGTTTCACATTATAAGTATCTTAAACATCTTCTGCAAGATATGTGTTACAGGCAGAATTGAAACATAAGGATTCACAAACTGTCATAGTACTTCTTCTTCTTCTTCGTACACCCAGACAGGAACCCCAGAGAGACTCTGACAAAGGCCGCTGTATGGCAGAGGCCCTCCAGTGATCCATAAGCTTTTCCCCTCATCGATGTGTTGGCAGGCCAGGTCTCTGCACTTTTGATGTGTGGGACAGTCCTGCAGGAAGTGTGTTCCACTGTCATTGGGGCTGTACCGCATGGATACCCTGAAGACTCGCCAATGTGGAATTATGTGAACATGTGGTGCCCTGTCCTCAGTCTCACAATGTTCACTTGATCTGGTCTGGGCAGCAGGTAGTGTGCATCCTTCTTGTTAAGGTCTAGGTGTTGCTAAAGCCATCTTTTCTGCTTCTCATTGATGATGCTTTTGGCTTCTTGAAAGGCAACTTCCTGCTCCAGCTGGGGCTGTTGTCCACCTTCTGTAGCCAGTTGTCCAGCTTCCTCATTGCCATATATGTTGCAGTGTGAGGGTATCCACTGATGACGGTATTCTCAGTGCACTGCTGCAGAATGGCCAAGGCAGAGACAATGGTGTTGATTTCCTTCTTCCAAGGTTTTTTGACAGCCTGCAGTACTAAAAACGTATGGGAGAAGATGGTGACTCAGGAATGTATGGCCCCCCTATTTTCATACAGCGTTCTGGCTGCTAACTGTAGTGCATCTGCCTCAGCCTTGAAGTTTGTAGAGAACTTGCCAGTCGGGATGGCTTGTCGGACACGAGTTCCATCCATCAACTTCAGGAAAATTCCTGCATCTCTGTTTCTGGTAGCCTCTTCTGCTGAGCCATCTGTATATACATGTGTTCAGAACTCTGTGGGATATGCTTGCTTTACTTAGTCAAACGTTACACTGTCCTCATTGGTTCTGACTGTGTGCCCTGTGTCATATTGCCAGGAATGGTGACACTGATTTCTGGGAATTGATATCTTTTCCAGGATGGTACTGAACTGTGTGATGGAATTGTGTTGTTTCCTTGTTGCAACAGTTCAGGATCCTGCCTCCCAAGTTGTTACAGTACTGCATTTGACATTACACCATCAATTTCAGTTATTGACTTTCCTCACAAAGACATGATGGCTTTACGTAGGAAATACTCAGCAAAGGTTCAAGAGATATCGGGGCAAAGCATGAAGGACATGATGGCTTTCAGCAAAGGTTCAAGAGATATCGGGGCCAAAGCATAAATGACATGATGGCTTTATGTAGAAAATACTTGGCAAAGGTTCAGGAGATATCTGGGCCAAAGCAGGCAGGAAAATATTCACAGGAAAATATTGGTTCAAGAGCTGAAGGAAAGTTCTCCCTCACCTACATGTATCCAGGTGCAGTCTCCTTTGCTAAGTGGATTTTCCTTAGAATGAATGGCAACACACAGAACACAGCACAAGGTCAGGTTAACCATGACAGTCTGTGCTGTGAAGTGGTGAATGGCAATAATGATGATAGTAATAATGATGATTATTTATGGCGCTGTATCTTACGTCATAAGCCCCTAAGCACTTACAAATACAGAAAAAAGGTTAAAGGAAACCTAAATGAAACCAATAACAAGATGAGTATTGGAATAAGTACCATACACCTACAAACAAGGGTGCATATTCACACACACACACACACACACACACACACACACACACACACACACACACGGACACAGCATAAGGTTAGGGTTAGCCATGACAGGCTGTCCTGTGAAGTGGTGAATGCAATACAGGCTGATGAAGAGCTTCAGAGCACAGAGTGAGTGAGTGTGGTCCACTGTCAGTATGGCTCAGCACAGAGTGAGTGAGTGTGGTCCACTGTCAGTATGGCTCAGCACAGAGTGAGTGAGTCTGGTCCACTCCCAGTATGGCTCAGCACAGAGTGAGTCTGGTCCACTGTCAGTATGGCTCAGCACAGAGTGAGTGTGGTCCACTCCCAGTATGGCTCAGCACAGAGTGAGTGAGTCTGGTCCACTGCCAGTATGGCTCAGCACAGAGTGAGTGCTGTCCACTGTCAGTATGGCTCAGCACAGAGTGAGTGGTCCCACTCCCAGTATGGCTCAGCACAGAGTGAGTGAGTCTGGTCCACTGCCAGTATGGCTCAGCACAGAGTGAGTGAGTCTGGTCCACTGTCAGTATGGCTCAGCACAGAGTGAGTGAGTCTGATCCACTGCTAGTATGGCTCAGCACAGAGTGAGTGTGGCCCACTGTCAGTATGGCTCAGCACAGAGTGAGTGAGTGTGGTCCACTGCCAGTATGGCTCGCACAGAGTGAGTGTGGTCCACTGTCAGTATGGCTCAGCACAGAGTGAGTGTGGTCCACTGTCAGTATGGCTCAGCACAGAGTGAGTGTGGTCCACTGTCAGTATGGCTCAGCACAGAGTGAGTGTGGTCCACTGTCAGTATGGCTCAGCACAGAGTGAGTGTGGTCTACTGTCAGTATGGCTCAGCACAGAGTGAGTGTGGTCCACTGTCAGTATGGCTCAGCACAGAGTGAGTCTGGTCCACTGTCAGTATGGCTCAGCACAGAGTGAGTGTGGTCCACTGTCAGTATGGCTCAGCACAGAGTGAGTGTGGTCCACTGTCAGTATGGCTCAGCACAGAGTGAGGGTGGCCCACTGTCAGTATGGCTCAGCACAGAGTGAATGAGTGTGGTCCACTGTCAGTATGGCTCAGCACAGAGTGAGTCTGGTCCAGTGTCAGTATGGCTAAGCACAGAGTGAGTCTGGTCCACTGTCAGTATGGCTCAGCACAGAGTGAATGAGTGTGGTCCACTGTCAGTATGGCTCAACACAGAGTGAGTGTCGTCCACTGTCAGTATGGCTCAGCACAGAGTGAGTGAGTCTGGTCCACTGCCAGTATGGCTCGGCACAGAGTGAGTGTGGTCCACTGCCAGTATGGCTCAGCACAGAGTGAGTGAGTCTGGTCCACTGTCAGTATGGCTCAGCACAGAGTGAGTGTGGTCCACTGTCAGTATGGCTCAGCACAGAGTGAATGAGTGTGGTCCACTGTCAGTATGGCTCAGCGTAGAGTGAGTGAGTCTGGTCTACTGTCAGTATGGCTCAGCAGAGAGTGAGCCTGGTCCTCTGTCAGTATGGCTCAGTGTAGAGTGAATGAGTCTGGTCGACTGTCAGTATGGCTCAGCACAGGGTGAGTCTGGTCCACTGTCAGTATGGCTCAGCACAGAGTGAGTGTGGTCCACTGTCAGTATGGCTCAGCGCAGAGTGAATGAGTGTGGTCCACTGTCAGTATGACTCAGCACAGAATGAGTGTGGTCCACTGTCAGTATGGCTCAGCACAGAGTGAATGAGTGTGGTCCACCGTCAGTATGGCTCAGCACAGAGTGAGTGAGTCTGGTCCACTGTCAGTATGGCTCAGCACAGAGTGAGTGAGTCTGATCCACTGCTAGTATGGCTCAGCACAGAGTGAGTGTGGCCCACTGTCAGTATGGCTCAGCACAGAGTGAGTGAGTGTGGTCCACTGCCAGTATGGCTCGGCACAGAGTGAGTGTGGTCCACTGTCAGTATGGCTCAGCACAGAGAGTGAGTGTGGTCCACTGTCAGTATGGCTCAGCACAGAGTGAGTGTGGTCCACTGTCAGTATGGCTCAGCACAGAGTGAGTGTGGTCCACTGTCAGTATGGCTCAGCACAGAGTGAGTGTGGTCTACTGTCAGTATGGCTCAGCACAGAGTGAGTGTGGTCCACTGTCAGTATGGCTCAGCACAGAGTGAGTCTGGTCCACTGTCAGTATGGCTCAGCACAGAGTGAGTGTGGTCCACTGTCAGTATGGCTCAGCACAGAGTGAGTGTGGTCCACTGTCAGTATGGCTCAGCACAGAGTGAGGGTGGCCCACTGTCAGTATGGCTCAGCACAGAGTGAATGAGTGTGGTCCACTGTCAGTATGGCTCAGCACAGAGTGAGTCTGGTCCAGTGTCAGTATGGCTAAGCACAGAGTGAGTCTGGTCCACTGTCAGTATGGCTCAGCACAGAGTGAATGAGTGTGGTCCACTGTCAGTATGGCTCAACACACAGAGTGAGTGTCGTCCACTGTCAGTATGGCTCAGCACAGAGTGAGTGAGTCTGGTCCACTGCCAGTATGGCTCGGCACAGAGTGAGTGTGGTCCACTGCCAGTATGGCTCAGCACAGAGTGAGTGAGTCTGTCTGGTCCACTGTCAGTATGGCTCAGCACAGAGTGAGTGTGGTCCACTGTCAGTATGGCTCAGCACAGAGTGAATGAGTGTGGTCCACTGTCAGTATGGCTCAGCGTAGAGTGAGTGAGTCTGGTCTGGTCTACTGTCAGTATGGCTCAGCAGAGAGTGAGCCTGGTCCTCTGTCAGTATGGCTCAGTGTAGAGTGAATGAGTCTGGTCGACTGTCAGTATGGCTCAGCACAGGGTGAGTCTGGTCCACTGTCAGTATGGCTCAGCACAGAGTGAGTGTGGTCCACTGTCAGTATGGCTCAGCGCAGAGTGAATGAGTGTGGTCCACTGTCAGTATGACTCAGCACAGAATGAGTGTGGTCCACTGTCAGTATGGCTCAGCACAGAGTGAATGAGTGTGGTCCACCGTCAGTATGGCTCAGCACAGAGTGAGTGTGGTCCACTGTCAGTATGGCTCAGCACACAGAGTGAGTGTAGTCCACTGTCAATATGGCTCAGCACAGAGTGAGTGTGGTCCACTGTCAGTATGGCTCAGCACAGAGTGAGTCTGGTCCACTGTCAGTATGGCTCAGCACAGAGTGAGTGTGGTCCACTGCCAGTATGGCTCAGCACAGAGTGAATGAGTGTGGTCCACTGTCAGTATGGCTCAGCACAGAGTGAGTGTGGTCCACTGTCAGTATGGCTCAGAACAAAGTGAGTGTGGTCCACTGTCAGTATGGCTCAGCATGGAGTGAGTGTGGTCCACTGTCAGTATGGCTCAGCACAGAGTGAGTGTGGTCCACTGTCAGTATGGCTCAGCACAGAGTGAGTGTGGTCCACTGTCAGTATGGCTCAGCACAGAGTGATGAGTGTGGTCCTCTGTCAGTATGGCTCAGCACAGAGTGAATGAGTCTGGTCCACTGTTAGTATGGCTCAGCATAGAGTGAATGAGTCTGGTCCACTGCCAGTATGGCTCAGCACAGAGTGAGTCTGGTCCACTCATGGGTGGCCACTCTTCTGTCAGGGTGACTGAAATCCATTTTCTCTGCAAGGTCTCAGATGGAAAGTCCGTTTTTCAAAGTTGGTTATTCAAAAAAAAAAAAAAAAGTTTTTTTTTTTTTTTGAAAAAACAGTTGAATTGGCGGTATTTTGACCGAAGCAGCACTGTAACAGACGACCGGAAATGAGGAAGCTCTCTCTATCGTTGAAGACAACACAGGTCCAGCGATCTTTGTTGGTCTACGTCGCGCCATTGTGCTGGTAGAAAAGTTTTTCCAGTGGCACTGCCCCTGCACCCCGCTGGGGCCTGGGCGGCCCCTGGACCCCTGCCTCATTTTCAGTTTTTTCAGATTTTCAAAGTGTCACCCTTGGGTCCAATGTCGGTATGGCTTAGCACAGAGTGAGTGTGGTCCACTGTCAGTATGGCTCAGCACAGAGTGAATGAGTGTGGTCCACTGTCAGTATGGCTCAGCACAGAGTGAGTGTGGTCCACTGTCAGTATGGCTCAGCACAGTGAGTCTGGTCCACTGTCAGTATGGCTCAGCACAGAGTGAGTGTGGTCCACTGTCAGTATGGCTCAGCACAGTGAGTCTGGTCCACTGTCAGTATGGCTCAGCACAGAGTGAGTGTGGTCCACTGTCAGTATGGCTCAGCACAGAGTGAATGAGTGTGGTCCACGTCAGTATGGCTCAGCACAGAGTGAGCGTGGTCCACTGTCAGTATGGCTCAGCACAGAGTGAGTCTGGTCCACTGTCAGTATGGCTCAGCACAGAGTGAGTGCTGTCCGCTGTCAGTATGGCTCAGCACAGAGTGAGTGTGGCCCACTGTCAGTATGGCTCAGCACAGAGTGAGTGTGGTCCACTAACAGTATGGCTCAGCACAGAGTGAATGAGTCTGATCCACTGTCAGTATGGCTCAGCACAGAGTGAATGAGTGTGGTCCACTGTCAGTATGGCTCAGCACAGAGTGAGTGTGGTCCACTGTCAGTATGGCTCAGCACAGAGTGAATGAATGTGGTCCACTGTCAGTATGGCTCAGCACAGAGTGAGTGTGGTCCACTGTCAGTATGGCTCAGCACAGCCACAGTCCAGCCATCCTGCCATAGCCCCAGCACTAGCAATCCATAGGGAACAGTCAGTGTCATGTCAAAAAGAGGCAACCCACCAGAGGAGACACTGCACTGCTGCCTCGTCACTTCTGTGGTGTTCGTTGGTGTCTGTTCTGATCCAATATAGGCAGAACACCACCTACTAACCCCTCCACTGATGACAATTATTGTTTAGTCGTGGAGCCGGCGTAAGTGAGCTCTCCCTGTGGATGGTGCCACCACCTCCTTCCATCAACAGTCCCCATGAATTTACCAATACTGGTGACCCCAGCGGAATCAAACCAAGACCATAGATGCAGAAAGGACATTGGACTTAGGTTACCATGAGTGTGAGGCATGAAGTGCCATAGAATTTGAGACCTTTTTTTAAATGCCGATCAATGTGAACAAGGATCATGAAGATGATGCTTTGGATTTCCATTCCAGCCTGAGACTGCATGATAGGGCTGTATGCTATGCTTATTTCATAATATATCTCGGTGTCAGGTAGGCCCAAGAGATACAGACACCTGCAGTGTAGGTCATGAAATTTGAGCAACACTCTCAGATACGCATTCATTTAGAGGATAAAACTAGACTGTGTGATCCCAGTCTTCCCTATTGAGCCTGTAGGAAACTCAACTCTGGGTAGGAGCCAGTCAGGGCAGAAAAATCCCACATGGCTCTGATAGAAATCAAAATCCACAACCTCCCAGCCAGGTGTCCACAATGCAAACCACTTTGCCACAGTCACTAGGTCTCTTTCACTTTCTCTCTTTCACTCTCCTCCTCTGTCTTTCACACATGCACACACACGCGCGCACACACACACACACACACACACACACACACACACACACACACACACACACACACACACACACACACACACACACACACACTCACTCATACACACTCGCACACACACACACACACACACACACACACACACACACACACACACTTGCACACACATAGCTGTCGAGTTGCAACACCTGAGCTTTGCCCATTCTGATTGGATGTGCTGTTTTCACAGAATACCTTCGGGCTCAGTTCTGGGCAAAATGCTGAAGTGGAGCATACGTGCCAGTCTGTTGTGCGTGCTTTCCTACGGCTGCTACCGTCTTTATCGCTGGACCTCCCATGCCTTGATGTGAGACCATGTACTGAAGTTGTGCGGGAGCTTCGTTCGTGCATCGTGTTCTCACTGGATGAGAAAAGGGGTTTCTGTGTTGTTAAATGTTACAGCCAGCAGCTGATTGGGATGATGTATAATTGATCACTTTTCTCTTTTGACTACAAGTATGTATATAAAACATTTCTGTCTGACAAATAAGAGGTTGGTTACTAGGGTTTTCATTTGTTATGGTGATTATTGAGATGTGTGTGAATGACTATGAATGCTTGTGTGAGGGATTTAGAATTGTGGGAGATGTGACTAGCTGTCTGATGACACAGTGCTACTGGTCACTCCTGTTCTGTGTGGCTGGCTGTCTGATGACACAGTGCTACTGGTCACTTCTGTCCTGTGTGACTGTCTGATGACACAGTGCTACTGGTCACTTCTGTCCTGTGTGGCTGGCTGTCTGATGACAATACTACTGGTCACTCCTGTCCTGTGTGACTGGCTGTCTGATGACACAGTGCTACTGGTCACTCCTGTCCTGTGTGACTGGCTGTCTGATGACACAGTGCTACTCGTCACTTCTGTCCTGTGTGACTGGTTGTCTGATGACAGTACTACTGGTCACTCCTGTCCTGTGTGACTGGCTGTCTGATGACACAGTGCTACTGGTCACTTCTGTCCTGTGTGACTGTCTGATGACACAGTGCTACTGGTCATTTCTGTCCTGTGTGACTGGCTGTCTGATGACACAGAGCTACTGGTCACTCCTGTCCTGTGTGACATGGCTGTCTGGTTACACAGTGCTACTGGTCACTTCTGTCCTGTGTGGCTGGCTGTCTGATGACACAGTGCTACTGGTCACTTCTGTCCTGTGTGGCTGGCTGTCTGATGACACAGTGCTACTGGTCACTTCTGTCCCATGTGACTGTCTGATGACACAGTGCTACTGGTCACTCCTGTCCTGTGTGACTGGCTGGCTGATGACACAGTGCTACTGGTCACTTCTGTCCTGTGTGACTGTCTGTCTGATGACACAGTGCTACTGGTCACTTCTGTCCTGTGTGACTGGCTGTCTGATGACACAGTGCTACTGGTCACTTCTGTCTGTGTGGCTGGCTGTCTGATGACACAGTGCTACTAGTCACTTCTGTTCTGTGTGACTGTCTGATGACACAGTGCTACTTGTCATTCCTGTCCTGTGTGGCTGGCTGTCAGATGACACAGTGCTACTGGTCACTGCTGTCCTGTGTGACTGGCTGGCTGATGACGCAGTGCTACTGGTCACTTCTGTCCTATGTGACTGGCTGTCTGATGACACAGTGCTACTGGTCACTTCTGTCCAGTGTGACTGGCTGTCTGATGATGCAGTGCTACTGGTCACTTCTGTCTGATGACACAGTGCTACTGGTCACTCCTGTCCTGTGTGACTGTCTGATGACACAGTGCTACTGGTCACTCCTGTCCTGTGTGACTGTCTGATGACACAGTGCTACTGGTCACTTCTGTCTGATGACACAGTGCTACTGGTCACTCCTGTCCTGTGTGACTGTGATGACACAGTGCTACTGGTCACTTCTGTCCTGTGTGACTGGCTGTCTGATGACACAGTGCTACTGGTCACTTCTGTCCTGTGTGACTGTCTGATTATACAGTGCTACTGGTCACTTCTGTCCTGTGTGACTGTCTGATGACACAGAGCTACTGGTCACTGCTGTCCTGTGTGACTGTCTGATGACAGTGCTGTTGGTCACTGCTGTCCTATGCCTGGCTGTCTGATGACATAGTGGTCACTCCTGTCACTCCTGTACTGTGTGACTGGCTGTCTGATGACACAGAGCTACTGGTCACTCCTGTCCTGTGTGACTGGCTGATGACATAGTGCTACTGGTCACTCCTGTCCAGTGTGACTGGCTGTCTGATGACACAGTGCTACTGGTCACTCCTGTCCAGTGTGACTGGCTGTTTAATGAAAAACAGTGCTACTGGTCACTTCTGTCCTGTGTGACTGTCTGTTGACACAGTGCTACTGGTCACTCCTCCAGTTTGCATGATGTCTGTGGCACATTTTCTGTACATCATGTCTTTCTGTAAAAGTTGATTTTATTTGAGTGCACCTTTATGTTGCTTTGCTTGTACATGCCTACCCCTACGGAACTTCCGTATTTTCTACGGCAATTAACAAAAAAACGAAGTAGCTACAGCAATTACGGACATTTATTTTTCATTACGGTAAAAAGATTTTTCAACAAAATTTACTTGAAACGATTGTGAGTTGAAGCAGACGATGCTTTTGAAAGCAGAAGCAGAACACTGATGGTAAAAGGACGTAAAGCCCGGTCTTCATCAAGCAGACGAATAGCGTATGTCTCCAACGGCTTCTGCTATAGAGGGACGTTAAAACTCAGTTATTCAAATCTTAAATAAATGTCAGCGAACCGCCCAGAGAAACGTGGACAAACAAGTCACAAGACAAAACACAACGCGTTTCGACCTCTTAGGTCTTCTTCAGGTGAAACAAAAATGAAAATGAAACAAATAACAAAAATGCACTTAGCTTTGATCGCTTCAGATTGCTTCTGTGTTCAGCGCAAGGAAGGCCTTCCTTCTTCCTTGTGCTGAACACAGAAGCAATCTGAAGCGATCAAAGCTAAGTGCATTTTTGTTATTTTTTTCATTTTTGTTTCACCTGAAGAAGACCTAAGAGGTCGAAACGCGTTGTGTTTTTGTCTTGTGACTTGTTTGTCCACGTTTCTCTGGGCGGTTCGCTGACATTATTTAAGATTTGTTTAGATTTCCGCCTGCAGTCGTTTCACTTTGCAACTAGATCAGTTATTCAAGCAAAAGATGCTTTTGAAAGCGGAAGTACTAAACCGGATATCGCAAGTAATTGAAGTTTTTGAGAAACATGGCGTTTAAAACTAAGAGAAAGCGAATGGATGTGCCAACTAGTGATGCCGATGAATTTGCATCAAAAAAGCGTCAGCCGTCACAGAAGTTCGTGGACAAATACAGTGGCAAATTTCCTTCATTGTGAAAATTGGACTCTGACAATTCAAAAGCAAAGTGCGTGATTTGTGACAGCACATTTTCTGTAATAAAAACATCACGGTAAAGTTTAGTCTTATTCTATGCATAGGTTGAGCAGATTATGACACCCTGACCAACTCTTTCCACAAACTGTTTCAAAAAAAAAAAAATGAATGCTACTGATTTTGAGTCCGTGCTACTGAAATTTGAAATCAGTGCTACTGAAATTCATTTTTAGGGGTAGGCATGTATGTTTGCTGCAACAACATAACTCCTGTTGTGTAATGGGACATGCTGTTGGTTTAGTCCTGTCATGCAGTGTCTCAGATCAACACAGCCCATGATGTGTTGGTTTGTGCAGTGGATTGGTTGGTTGTGTGTTCGGAAGCCTGTGAACACGCTTGTGCATGTCTGTTGAAGATTGAGGACACATTATGTTTCTTGTTTAAGGGAAGAATGGGTGTTATGGTGTACATGTGTGTGTGTGTGTGTGTGTGTGCGTGTGTGTGTGTGTGTGTGTGTGTGTGTGTGTGTGTACATGGAATGAAAGGGATAGCGAGTGCTAAACTCGAATGTCAATAATTTGCTTAAGAGCTGCTGTGCCTCCACATTAAAATTCAGCTCTGTTGGTGCATTGAGATTGTACATATTACAATTGACATTACTGAAGAAAAGTCTTTATTTCTCAGATTACCCCAGTCCTACTCAACAGAATACCCCAGTCCTCAGTATTTGATTGTTTGAGTAGCAATACCCCTGGGTACACTAGTGACTCAGACTGCAGTGTTTTGTCATGAATTTGAGTCTTAAACGACACCCGTTATGTAGACCCTGGACATAAGTCAGTCTGTAATCAGGCTGTTATGAAAAAATGGCCCACTCTCTTCCTATATTATTTAACATTGTATGCATAGGATATTTGATTCATTGGTGATTTGCTCTACCCATAGATCAAGACATTCACTGTGATTCTCCTTTTCTTTAAGCCTGTATCTAATTACGTTCTTGCTGTCTTATTTGCGGGGATATCAACACGTTTTGTGTTTGGAATTATGATAAAAAAATCACAATGCTTCTGGAGTGGGTTATGCTATCAGTAAGAAACTTTTTTGTTGTAAAAATCATGAAATGACATTGACAAATGCAGAAAAACTGGAAAAGAACAAGTGTGAAATAGTGGTGTTTCTTTGACCTGCTGGGAATGGTTTTTTCTTTCATCATTATGGATAGAATTGTGTGTGTGTGTGTGTGCAAAACAATATTCTGTTTGTGATTCTCTGAAATTTCATCCAGTTTTTCATTCATTATCTCCAAATTGTTTGAAAGACATGTCATGTGGACTGTTGCTTTGTTTCTGTCACTTTTGAGAGAATAACATTGAGTGTATGACCTTTTCTTGTTTCCTGAAGACTGGACCCATTGTCGTTCATACAACAGCGGGCCATGAAGTGGCAGTGTTTGTTTAGTGTCATTACATGTGTGTGAGGAGGAGAAAAAGGATAAGACAGGTTATGAAGTTGTTTCTTCATGGAAATACAGACGTCTCCATGAAGTGGCAGTGTGTTTGTTTAGTGTCATTACATGTGTGTGAGGAGGAGAAAAGGGATAAGACAGGTATGAAGTTGTTTCTTCATGGAAATACAGACGTCTCCATGAATCTGTGCAAGATCCATTTGCATTTCAGTGGTGAGGGAGGGGTGAACGGGATCAGATCGTACAGAACAAAGTGGAGATAAAGATGTGAGGACTATTACTAATTCTATTGTAACTGAATTGAAATGAAAAAGCAAAGTTGTATTCACAGAAATCAGGATTGTTCTTTTTTATAAGTGGGAACAATTTTTCTAAGAACTTAAAAGAATGCTGTTAGGCTCACACAACAAAAACGAAGGATGTGTACTGTAAATCTTTTGTTTGTTTGTTTAATTGATTTTTTTTTTATAAAATGTATGACATTTATTCTTTTGTTTGTGGTCAAGTATGTGAATGTATATGTGTGCATGAAGAAAAAAAGGGTTCATGAATTAGAGGTCACGGCATATGGGATATACTGAGCAATTTTTTTTTTTTTTTTTAATGAGATCCATGTCAAAGCAACTGAAAAACTTTGAGAAAGTATGAAAACACTGAACAAATGTAACCAGAAAACTTTAAATATTGACATGTTGCCAATTAGAGAGTTTCAGTTTCATTACGGTGTCACGTTACGGTTACATAGTGCAGTGGTGTTTTTTTTGTTGTTGTGTGTTTGTAATCAGACATAACACACAAAAATCTCGATGGCTCGATGATCTTTTTGGTAACAAGACATAATGAAACAATACACAAAAATTCCAATGGCTTAATGGTCTTCAATAAACAGAAAGTTGAATGACTAATGATGTCAACTTGACAAAAAATAGTGAGAAACTTGGATAACTTGTTCATGCCAGTTTGAAACTATACGAAGCGATGGGAAAGTGAACTGGATCAAAGTTGTTCATCATCATCAGAAGGCAAATTAGACTTTGAAATGTTGAAGTTGGTTCACTGCCATATAATACAGAGTTTTACAAGCAGTGTACAGGAGAAATAGCGACACAGTGAACAGAAAATCTCATGACCAGATCCATTTTGACAAGCAGTGTACAGGACAGAAATAGCTTCATGACCAGATCTGTAGGACACTGAGTGACTGCAGAGCTGGTAAGGCATGCAAGGCAATGGTCGATATCCTTTACAGCACATTGGGAAAAAAAAAAAAAAGAACAGAATATTGTCAAGCACTTTTCTGTCCACCAGTGTCACCAAGAGGCACTGCGTGAAGAATTCATGTTACCAATGATATGATGTGAATATTCCTTTATTATACTGATTGGTTACAGAGTGTAAATAAGCAAGAGAAGTGAAGTGCCATATGAAATATTTTAGGGGCAGGGAGGATTTTGGGGGGGGGGGTGTTAGTCATCTTATATAAGGTGGAAGGTGTCTTGATTTTCAGTTGTTTGTTTGAGCAAAAATGTTTGGAGAATGTTTAGGTTGTACTGTCTAGCAAAGTTGGAAGTAAACCAGGATTAGGAAAGATCTTGACAAGAAAGCTGTGCTCAACACACGTGTGTCGGAATTTGGGACCTGGCAGGCAATATCAGCTAGAATCGCAGCTGGCAGTCATTTGGTTTGTGTGTGTGTGTGTATTTTTTTCTCCTAAAATATTGCATTAACTTTTGATTTACTTCATTGCATAAAAGCTGTTTGGGCTTTATTTAGATGAAGGATGGATAAGTGGACATGAAGTTGATCTTTTCACAGGCCTACAGTAACATGGCTTGGTTTGCAACCATGGAAAGGAGACTTTTGCTTTCATGATCGGTGAGAGGCAGTTGCAGACCAAACTCTAGGCAGTCAGAGTTATTTTGTTGGCTTCAAACTTTCTGGACGTTCAGAAGGTGATTTGTTCTCTTCAGATGTGCTCTATGAAAATTGTGCCTTTTGTCTGTCAGTGGAGAAAAAGTTTCCCCGATTCATTTCAAAGCGTACCAGAAACTGAGGCAAGAAGAACAATGTTGTTGCTGAGAGAATCATGAGCATTTACGCCTACATTCCATTTCTGTAACAATAGTTAACATCACATTTAGCTGTGTGCATGTATGAATACAAATTACAAATCACATTTAGTTGTGTACATGTATGAATACAAACGAAAAATCACATGTTGTTGTGTACATGTATGACTACAAATGACAAATCACATTTAGTAGTGTACATGCATGAATACAAATTACAAATCAGTTACAAACATTCATTGCCACATTTTAAGGTTTGTGGGGCTTTGTTCAGTCTTCCACTAAACGTCTTCACACTGAACATCTGTCTGAACCTATCCCCATTGTTAAAGCATTTTATAAATATCTGCTTCTTGTCATCTATGACCCGAGATCCAAGTTGATGACTTGAAGAATGAATCCGTTACAGACGGAGT
Organism: Conus betulinus; assembly: GCA_016801955.1. NCBI lineage: Eukaryota > Metazoa > Mollusca > Gastropoda > Neogastropoda > Conidae > Conus > Conus betulinus. Next base: position 611,757 of record JADBJO010000232.1, on the reverse strand, counting down.
CAACATGGATGAGTGTACCCAACTCTCATATCATTAATGTCAATATTAAGAAAACTGAATTATGCTTGTAATTTTCCTACTTGTTGATTTCTTGTGGAATCAGAACATGTAAGTACTGGTGGTATATAAATCTGAACAAAAAGGTAAACACCAAACCAGTTATTTCATGTTTTCTTCTGGGCCTCTAATGTGGTCTGCTGTTTCCCAAATTTAGATTTTCATATCCAAATAGTCGTGCTGTTTCAGGCAAGCACAGTTTTCACAGGCTGTGCACCCCATAAATCCTGGTAAAAAAGTGAAATTAGGCACAATTATTTAGTAAAAAGCTGTCTGGTTTTCGTCTCAATGTGAAAGGAACGTAGGCTGGTATCAGCACACCAATGTTGAATACAGTAATAAAAAGAATAGAAATTTTATATCATGTCAAAATATGCAATGTTATTTTCTTACTAGTCCTTAACATGTATTGAATTTCATCATTTTGAGCACAAGAAAAATTACCTCTGACAATGTTGTCTCTGGTATTTATGTACAAGTGCTCATTATGTTTATACCTCTGTATGAAGTGGGAAGGATTTATAGATGTTAACAAATGAAAATCAGATTTCCTTCCTCTCTGACATGGTGTAAGAATGTGTCTGGTTAATCTTACGAATACCATGACCATATGGTTAGAAATTTTATGCATATGCCACCACCCCCTCACACCCCTTGAAAAAAACAAAAATCAATTGACAACCCTCATCATAACTGGAATTGATTTGCAACATGAATTTTAATGTTGCTGTCTGTGAGTGTATGTTCCGCCGACGTCGCCATTCGGCGACAACATGGCTCACCGCCAACATCACTGAAAGGCGACCAATTAGGGTAACCTAACTCCCGATACTCTCAGGATCCAAGTTCATGAGACAGAAAGCAAGCAATAAACGTCATAGTTGGGGGATGGTCTGGCCCGGGCTCACAGCCATTTGCTTTGTCAGAACACTGTTCAGTTAAGTGTTTTTATTGAAGTGGTTTCGATTGTTTTTCCATTCACTATGACGTCATAACCAAGTACTTTACATACTTGACCTTGCCGTACATTTACCACAGATCAAGTGCTGGAAATATTGAACAGACGGTCAGTTGTTCCTAATTCAGATGATGAAGAAGACCCAGATAGTCGCGAGGAAACATGTGATAGTGATGCTTGACCGAAGTATTGCAACATGAGGCGTTGGACCATGGCCAGTTAGTTGAGAGAGACGAGCTGACAAGAAATCAGACTAGATGCTGGCTCACCGTGTGTGCCGAGTGTTTTGGCGTTGAGCCAGCCAGCAGTGACTGACTGTTGACTAACTGTGTGAGGGAGCGAACTAAGACTTTAGGCAACAAACTTCACACACAAGTTGTGGGCTGACACTAGCTGGTCGAGGTTGAAGGGGGTTGGCCAACTAACACGAGTCAGAGGTGAGCAGCAGTGACGTGTTTGAGTGGGATTTATGTCAGCTGGACTGGCTCTCAAGTGTTCAGAGACCACCAGGCACATGAATGACTTTTGTTTTCATAAAAAATATTGCTTTCAACAGTGAAAGGGATTGTGTGTGTGTGTGTGTTTGTGTGTGTGTGTGTTCCCTTTTTCTTTCTTACATGTGTACCCAGTTTAGGCATAAGAATGTGTGCGTGTGCCCTGCTATTGGAGTAGTTGGATTTATGGCCGTTTCTTCCATTTTTCTATTGGATATACCATACTTTCTGGTCTTCAATTGTGTGTGGAGTATTTTTCCTCCCTTGTTGAGAGCTTGTTGGCTTGTTTTTTCTTCATTTTGACATTGAGAAGAAACATAACATTCATTTTTTTTTTATTTTGCATTTTTTTAGCACTTGAAATTACTAAAAATTTGAAATTGTTGTTGACTAATATAATAAAAGTACAGTGTATCTCCTCCATTTTACAAAAAATACCATGAGAACTGGTTGTTTAGTTCCAGAGATATCTGCGTTTCACATATGCTGCTATAAAATAATAGTTTTTGGAAAAAATGGCTGGCGATGGGGATTTATGCAAAATAGAATGTCTAGCGGTGAAAGGGTTAATGTGCCAAAATCATTGGAACTGAATAGGTCAAGAAATAGTGGCATGTATGAAACCTGCACAATTCTGCTTTCTCTTGTTCACCTCTCAGGTAGGATATGCTTAAGTGGTTGCCCATGGATTTGTGTGTACACATGCTAGTACATGTGACTGGATCCATGGCAGTGAGTGAGTGAATTTTTATGAGGTTTTTATTTTCGTTCAAAACCTGTCATCTACAGTATAAAGCTGTTTCTGTATGTCTCTCTCTTGGTTCTCAAATCCACATTTTTCCACTGATCTTTTCTAAATTTGGCATTGTGACTCATCAGCATACAAGGCAAACCAAGAGCAAACCATGTTGTGCATTTCAATGCGACAATATTGCAGTGTTGGGAAGTGAAGCTGGTCCATGTGAAGTGACTATGACCAAGCCCATGAAAGAGGTGATTTCACTCCCCTGACTTTCCCAGCAGTGACATGGGGAAGTTTTGGGGGGGGGGGGGGGGGGGGGGGGGGGGGTGTATAGGAAGGAGTTAACATGGTAGATTAATGGAGGGTGATAAAACACGAGGTGGATGGAGGAGATCAGAAACGACTGAGAGATAGAACATTTAGAACATTAACAGAACAGCCAGTTAACTCTGTGATTTCATAAGGCTGAGTGTAACGGCCATTTCTTGTTCTGTAAAACATGGAGGAGATCAGAAACAACTGGGGAGATAGAACATTAACAGAACACCTAGTTATCTCTGTGATTTTCATAAGGCTGAGTGTAATGGGAGAGATAGATTAAGATTAAAATATAGTCCCGTCAACAGCAGAGGTTATCTCAGGACTGTCACCACACGTTAGAACAGAACAGCTAGTTAACTCTGTGATTTTCATAAGGCTGAGTGTAATGGCCATTTCTTGTTCTGTAAAACATGGAGGAGATCAGAAACAACTGGGGAGATAGAACATTAACAGAACAGCTAGTTAACTCTGTGATTTTCGTAAGGCTGAGTGTAACGGCCATTTCTTGTACTGTAAAACATGGAGGAGATCAGAAACAACTGGGGAGATAGAACATTAACAGAACAGCTAGTTAACTCTGTGATTTTCGTAAGGCTGAGTGTAACAGCCATTTCTTGTTCTGTAAAACACCGGTGGATGGAGGAGATCAGAAACAACTGGGGAGATAGAACATTAACAGAACAGCTAGTTAACTCTATGATTTTCATTAGGCTGAGTGTAATGGGGAGATAGAACAGGACAGCTAGTTAACTATAATTTTCATAAGGCTGAGTGTAACAGCCATTTCTGTTCTGTAAACCATGAGGTGGATGGATGGAGGAGATCAGAAACTGGGGAGACAGAACAGCTTGTTAACTCTTTAATTAGTTTTTCATAAGGCTGAGTGTAACAGCCATTTCTTGTTCTATTTAACCGAGCCTTTTGTAGTCATGAAATCAGAGAGATTTATTCTTGTGTTCGTGTGACTGAGTTTGGGGTTGGAGACTGTAATGCAGCTTTGAGCTGTCGCTTGCAGTCATTTTGGGGGATTAATTTCCTAGTTGATTCATTATTGTTCATTAGGTCATATCCAAAGTACTTTAAATAGATATAGTGCACTTTTAGCTCAATTTAAGAAAAGATGCTCAACAAGTCTTATTATAGTTTTGTCAGTTTATCATCTGTTTATCAGTAATGTAGAAGTGAATGACAATCAAGCTGTCAAACATGCATGCCTTGCATTTGTAGGGCGCAAAGAAGTCAAAGGATACATTACTTCCTTGAATATGCAAACCAGCAGACCTTCACAGTGCCCTATGGTTCAAGGCTCGAAGGATCTATACCAGGACCTTTGTGCAGGTTTTAGGATATGTTACTCACTCACACTAAGAAGAATATTACATCAGATACTGTTATCTGATGTTACTAGAGTATATGGGTTTGTTAGGTGATTCTAGAAATTAAATGAGAAGTGATGGAAGAATTTGCTTTGTTGTTTTATTCACTGGCTGTCAAGGTATGTTTCTAGCTTGTCTATCAACCCACTGAGAGTGTGATTTTGCAACATATTCATCAAAGATTTTTCTAAACATAAAGATTAAAAACAAACAAACAACATTGATTAAACTAACACATGATGATCTCTTCTGTTCTCTTCTAAGAATTTTTTTCACCTCAGTAACACAACCAGCAAGGAAAATTACAACTTACAGAAGCCAACACATGTCTGATTGCTTGTGTTCCCGTTTAAGCATTTTTGACCTCACTAGCTCAGCTCAATTGGCAAGGAAAATTACAACTAAGACAGGCCTACACATGTGTCTGATCTCCTCTGCTCTCTTTTAAGCCTTTTTCATAAGTGGCAAGGAAAATTACAACTAAGAGAGGAAACTTTTCCTGCCATGAAGAACAGCACTATTTCACCTGGCACAGGTTCAAACACACAGCATGCCCCAAACAGCAAACATCCTCTGCCATGAACAGCACTATTTCACCTGGCACGGGTTCAAACACACTGCATGCCCCAAACAGCAAACATCCTCTGCCATGAAGAACAGCACTATTTCACCTGGCACAGGTTCAAACACACAGCATGCCCCAAACAGCTAACATCCTCTGGAGAGGAAAAGTGAAGAGTAAAAGTCCAGTCTTGTTCACGCACACTGTCCTGTGGACACCTGTCTTCTTCAGGCACACTGTCTGTAGACACCTGTCCTCTTCAGGCACACTGTCTGTAGACACCTATCTTCTTCAGGCACACTGTAGACACCTGTCTTCTTCAGGCACACTGTCTGTAGACACCTATCTTCTTCAGGCACACTGTCTGTAGACACCTATCTTCTTCAGGCACACTGTCTGTAAGACACCTATCTTCTTCAGGCACACTGTAGACACCTGTCTTCTTCAGGCACACTGTAGACACACCTATCTTCTTCAGGCACACTGTCTGTAAGACACCTGTCTTCTTCAGGCACACTGTCTGTAAGAGACCTGTCTTCTTCAGGCACACTGTAGACACCTGTCTTCTTCAGGCACACTGTCTGTAAGACACCTGTCTTCTTCAGGCACACTGTCTGTAAGACACCTATCTTCTTCAGGCACACTGTCTGTAAGACACCTGTCTTCTTCAGGCACACTGTCTGTAAGACACCTATCTTCTTCAGGCACACTGTCTGTAAGACACCTATTTCTTCAGGCACACTGTCTGTAAGACACCTATCTTCTTCAGGCACACTGTCTGTAAGACACCTGTCTTCTTCAGGCACACTGTCTGTAAGACACCTATCTTCTTCAGGCACACTGTCTGTAGACACCTGTCTTCTCCAGGTACACTGTCTGTAAGACACCTATCTTCTTCAGGCACACTGTAGACACCTATCTTCTTCAGGCACACTGTCTGTAGACACCTATCTTCTTCAGGCACACTGTAGACACCTATCTTCTTCAGGCACACTGTCTGTAAGACACCTGTCTTGTTCAGGCACACTGTCTGTAAACACCTGTCTTGTTCAGGCACACTGTAGACACCTGTCTTCTTCAGGCACACTGTCTGTAAGACACCTATCCTCTTCAGGCACACTGACTGTAAGACACCTATCCTCTTCAGGCAAACTGACTGTAAGACACCTATCTTCTTCAGGCACACTGTCTGTAAGACACCTATCTTCTTCAGGCACACTGTAAGACACCTGTCTTCTTCAGGCACACTGTCTGTAAGACACCTGTCTTCTTCAGGCACACTGTCTGTAAGACACCTGTCTTCTTCAGGCACACTGTCTGTAAGACACCTATCTTCTTCAGGCACACTGTCTGTAAGACACCTATCTTCTTCAGGCACACTGTCTGTAGACACCTGTCTTCTTCAGGTACACTGTCTGTAAGACACCTATCTTCTTCAGGCACACTGTAGACACCTATCTTCTTCAGGCACACTGTCTGTAGACACCTATCTTCTTCAGGCACACTGTAGACACCTATCTTCTTCAGGCACACTGTCTGTAAGACACCTATCTTCTTCAGGCACACTGTCTGTAAGACACCTGTCTTCTTCAGGCACACTGTAGACACCTGTCTTCTTCAGGCACACTGTCTGTAAGACACCTGTCTTCTTCAGGCACACTGTCTGTAAGACACCTGTCTTGTTCAGGCACACTGTCTGTAAGACACCTGTCTTCTTCAGGCACACTGTCTGTAAGACACCTGTCTTCTTCAGGCACACTGTAGACACCTGTCTTCTTCAGGCACACTGTAGACACCTATCTTCTTCAGGCACACTGTCTGTAGACACCTATCTTCTTCAGGCACACTGTCTGTAAGACACCTATCTTCTTCAGGCACACTGTCTGTAAGACACTTATCTTCTTCAGACACACTGTCTGTAAGACACCTGTTTTGTTCAGGCACACTGTCTGTAGACACCTGTCTTCTTCAGACACACTGTAGACACCTGTCTTCTTCAGGCACACTGTCTGTAAGACACCTGTCTTCTTCAGGCACACTGTCTGTAAGACACCTGTCTTGTTCAGGCACACTGTCTGTAAGACACCTGTCTTGTTCAGGCACATTGTCTGTAAGACACCTGTCTTGTTCAGGCACACTGTCTGTAAGACACCTGTCTTGTTCAGGCACACTGTAGACACTATCTTCTTCTTCAGGCACACTGTAGACACCTATCTTCTTCAGGCACACTGTCTGTAGACACCTATCTTCTTCAGGCACACTGTCTGTAAGACACCTATATCTCTTCAGGCACACTGTCTGTAAGACACTTATCTTCTTCAGGCACACTGTCTGTAAGACACCTGTCTTGTTCAGGCACGCTGTAGACACCTCTTCTTCAGGCACACTGTCTGTAAGACACCTGTCTTCTTCAGGCACACTGTCTGTAAGACACCTATCCTCTTCAGGCACACTGTCTGTAAGACACCTATCTTCTTCAGGCACACTGTCTGTAAGACACCTGTCTTGTTCAGTCACACTGTCTGTAAGACACCTATCCTCTCAGGCACACTGACTGTAAGACACCCTATCCTCTTCAGGCACACTGTCTGTAAGACACCTGTCTTCTTCAGGCACACTGTCTGTAAGACACCTATCTTCTTCAGGCACACTGTCTGTAAGACACCTGTCTTCTTCAGGCACACTGTCTGTAAGACACCTGTCTTCTTCAGGCACACACTGTCTGTAAGACACCTGTCTTCTTCAGGCACACTGTCTGTAAGACACCTATCTTCTTCAGGCACACTGTCTGTAAGACACCTATCCTCTTCAGGCACACTGACTGTAAGACACCCTATCCTCTTCAGGCACACTGTCTGTAAGACACCTGTCTTCTTCAGGCACACTGTCTGTAAGACACCTATCTTCTTCAGGCACACTGTCTGTAAGACACTTATCTTCTTCAGGCACACTGTCTGTAAGACACCTGTCTTGTTCAGGCACGCTGTAGACACCTATCTTCTTCAGGCACACTGTCTGTAAGACACCTGTCTTCTTCAGGCACACTGTCTGTAAGACACCTATCCTCTTCAGGCACACTGTCTGTAAGACACCTATCTTCTTCAGGCACACTGTCTGTAAGACACCTGTCTTCTTCAGGCACACTGTCTGTAAGACACCTATCTTCTTCAGGCACACTGTCTGTAAGACACCTATCTTCTTCAGGCACACTGTCTGTAAGACACCTATCCTCTTCAGGCACACTGACTGTAAGACACCTATCCTCTTCAGGCACACTGTCTGTAAGACACCTGTGTCTTCTTCAGGCACACTGTCTGTAAGACCACCTATCTTCTTCAGGCACACTGTCTGTAAGACACCTGTCTTCTTCAGGCACACTGTCTGTAAGACACCTGTCTTCTTCAGGCACACTGTCTGTAAGACACCTGTCTTCTTCAGGCACACTGTCTGTAAGACACCTATCTTCTTCAGGCACACTGTCTGTAAGACACCTATCCTCTTCAGGCACACTGACTGTAAGACACCTATCCTCTTCAGGCACACTGTCTGTAAGACACCTGTCTTCTTCAGGCACACTGTCTGTAAGACACCTATCTTCTTCAGGCACACGGTCTGTAAGACACCTGTCTTGTTCAGGCACACACTGTCTGTAAGACACCTGTCTTCTTCAGGTACACTGTAGACACCTATCTTCTTCAGGCACACTGTCTGTAAGACACCTATATTCTTCTTCAGGCACACTGTCCGTAGACACCTGTCTTCTTCAAGCACACTGTAAGACACCTGGCTTTACTTTTCAGTGTCTCTTGTAGACCACAAGACACCTGACCTTATCTTTCAGTGTCTCTTTTAAACATCCAAAGAAACAAGAACACACATTTCACCAGTGTTTCTTTTAGACAGTCTTATTGTGCTGTGTTTTTTCTCCCTCTGTGCAATAACCATGAAGTAACATTGTTGGACTGTGACTTTGAAGATGTCCTGATGAACGAAGGGTGGAACCTAATTTTTTTTTTTTTTTTTTTTTTTTTTCTGTCCCAACTTCTGCTCCACCTCAGAGGCAGTGCACCCACGCCGCTCATTCCGACATCCCGCCCACAGCCACAGCCCGGCCGGTCCCGCCGCAGCCCCGGCACCGGCAATCCACCAGGAACAGTCAATGTCGAGTCGTCAAGAAACAACCCACCGGAGGAGACACTGCACTGCTGCCGAGTCACTTTGGTGGTGTTCAGTGGCGCCTGTTCTGATCTAACATACGCAGGACACCACCTACTAAGCCCCCTACTGACGACAATAATTGTTTAGTCGCGAAGCCGGCGTGAGTGAGCTCTCCCTCTGGAGGGCGCCACCACGTCTGTCCAACGACAGTCCCCATGGACTCGCCGATATCGGTGACCCCGACGGAACCAAACCAAGGCCACAGACGTAGAGAGGACATCGAAATTGAGGTCACCATGAGAGCAGGGCATGAAGGGCCACAGAACCTGAGACTTTTTTTTTAAAATGCTGATCGATGAGGATGATGATGATTAAGATGATGCTACGGATTTCCATTTCGGTCTGAGACTACATGCCAGGGCTGTACTCTACGCTTCCTTTCATAATATATCCCAGCGTCAACCAGGGCCCGAGAGATACAGGCACCTGCAGTGTTGGTCAGGAAATTTGAGCAACACTCTCAGAAACGTATCCATTAAGTGGATGAAACTCGACTGTGTGGTCCCAGTCTTCCCAATTGAGTCCGCAGCAAACTCAACTCTGGGGTAGGAGCCGGTCGGGGCAGAAAAACCCACATGACTCTGATGGGATTCGAACCCACAACCTCCCAGCCGGACGACGCTAACCACTTCGCCACTTCGCGGGTGGTAGGGTGGAACATCTGCCTCCCAGGTTAACACCTGTACAGACCCAGACAAGGATCCAGGCTGATCCAACTGTGGGCCTACATTCTGACAAATTGTCTATGATCCAGTTGTGGGCCTACATTCTGACAAATTGTCTATGATCCAGTTGTGGGCCTACATTCTGACAAATTGTCTATGATCCAGTTGTGGGCCTACATTCTGACAAATTGTCTATGATCCAGTTGTGGGCCTACATTCTGACAAATTGTCTATGATCCAGTTGTGGGCCTACATTCTGACAAATTGTCTATGATCCAGTTGTGGGCCTACATTCTGACAAATTGTCTATGATCTAATGGTGGGCCCAGATCCTGACAGATTCTCATGCACAATGAATAATCCATAGTCTCACTCTCTGCTCTGGAGAAGTTCTCAGGCACTAACTTCACTTTCTGCTAAAAAAAAGATCATGGCCATGGTAGTAGCTTAACCCACTTTGTGAGCAAACTTACACACAACAGCTGATATGCATGATATACGATAGCCGTTGGTGGCTTATGAACATTCTAATATGCACCAGGTATTCTGACATACCTGGAGAAGTGATAAGCATTGCCACCTAACCCCCACTGACCTACCCCAACAGACAGCAACCACCACCATGCTACTGACTGCTGAAGACACTTCAGTCTCTGCATGGTTATGACAAATGGATTATGGCATGACAGGACATGCTGATCTGTATTGACCTCTGTGTGCTAGACATACACACATCCATTCTAACCAGTGTGAATCATACTCACATCCATTCTAACCAGTGTGAATCATACTCACATCCATTCTAACCAGTGTGAATCACACTCACATCCATTCTAACCAGTGTGAATCATACTCATATCCATTGTAACCAGTGTGAATCATACAGCCATTGTAACCAGTGTGAATCATACACACATCCATTCTAACCAGTGTGTATCGTACACACAGCCATTCTAACCAGTGTGTATCATACACACAGCCATTCTAACCAGCTTGAATCATACACGCATCCATTGTAACCCGTGTGAATCATACACACATCCATTGTAACCTGTGTGAATCATACACACATCCATTGTAACCCGTGTGAATCATACACACATCCATTGTAACCAGTGTGTATCATACACACAGCCCATTCTAACCAGTGTGAATCATACACACATCCATTGTAACCCATGTGAATCATACACACATCCATTGTAACCAGTGTGTATCATACACACATCCATTCTAACCAGTGTGTATCATACGCACATCCATTCTAACCAGTGTGAATCATACCAGGGAACATATCGCCACAACTGAAGTCATATTGTTCCAACAATCTGGTTGTCATGAAGACATGAAATGAAACCAAGAGTAAAAAGTATTGACCCCTAGGGTGACCCATGTACAATCACACCGGATAATGTATGGTCTTTATTACCTAGGGTGACCCATGTACAATCACACCGGATAACGTATGGCCTTTACCTAGGGTGACTCATGTACACTCACACCAGATAATGTATGGCCTTTATTACCTAGGGTGACCCATGTACAATCACACACCAGATAATGTATGGCCTTTATTACCTAGGCTGACCCATGTACAATCGCACCGGATAATGTATGGCCTTTATTACCAAGGGTGACCCATGTACAATCACACCGGATAATGTATGGCCTTTATTACAGGACAAATCTTTAACAGTCCAGGAGTCTACCCATATACAGCCACACCAGATAATGTATGGCCTTTATTACAGGACAAGACTTTAACAGTCCAGGAGTCTACTCATGTACAGCCACACCAGATAATGTACAGCCTTTATTACAGGACAAGACTTTAACAGTCCAGGAGTCTGGCCTGAGATACAGCAACAAACCACGGTCAAATCTCATCTAACACCATCACATACACCGACAAACCACGGTCAAATCTCATCTAACACCATCACATAACTGACAAACCACGGTCAAATCTCATCTAACACCACCACATAACCGACAAACCACAGTCAAATCTCATCTAACACCACCACATAACCGACAAACCACAGTCAAATCTCATGTAACATCACCACACTCCCAAATGAGCGAGAGGAGTCAGAAAAAATCCAGCCAAGAAGTTGCTGCCCCTTTCTGATAGGAGGCAACTCTCCCTTCATGTCACGTTTCCCACTGCTCTGACCAAACCTTGTCCCAAATCAACTGACAGGATGTAAAGCTTCCAGTCATGACACCTTTGACTTAGAATGATAACTCAACACAAAAATCATCATTAATTCAACACAAAATCATCACACAATGTGCAAAATCTGTTTTGGCTAAGGCTCAAATATTTTGCACTCTGCCCCAACACAGTGGAAATGAACTGCACACAACATTAATTAAAAAAAAAAGGTCAGTGTTAAGCAGACGCCTCCATTACTATGCTGTCCTGAAACAACACTCAGAGTCTTTTTGTCAAACTCTGGCTGAAATGTTTAGAAAATTATAAAGAAAAAAAACCATACAAACAAAATATGAGTAGAAACACAGCAAGCTGAAAATAACAACAACAACAACAACAAAAACAATGGCTTACGGAACTCTGTACGAAACTGACTGGAAAAAATTCAAGTTATGGGAAGTCTGCATCTTCATTGTTCAAATCATACAATCCACAGTTTCAAGATAAAAAAAAGTTTTTTCTTCTCCATGTCTTCACTTTAAATGGACACAGAAGTCTGTAAAAGATTGCATACAAAGTAAGCCCAAATTGTCCACTGATGAACTAAGTGATACTGCATCAACCAATATTACAAGATCAACTCTTCACTGTTGAAATAACAAATCTCAGACTGCCATGCATACATGGATTAAAACACCATGAGGTCCATTAAAATCTTTTGTCAGGTATGTACACTGTTCCATTCTGAACACCCTCTTACCATGCTTGGCTCATCCTCAGTAAGCCTGCCTCACTGGATCAGAGTCTGAAGTCAGACAGTGTTTACAATCTTACCACACCTTGAGCTTGGCACAAACAGGGCATGCAGGACTGCGGAGCAATGGAGAGGACATGCAGGACTACAGAACAATGAGAGAACATTCAGGACTGTGGAACAATGGAGAGAACATACAGGACTACAGAACAATGGAGAGAACATGCAGGACTGTGGAACAATGGAGAGGACATGCAGGACTACAGAACAATGGAGAGAACATGCAGGACTGTGGAACAATGGAGAGAACATTCAGGACTGTGGAACAATGCAGAAGGCATGCAGGACTACAGAACAATGGAGAGAACATGCAGGACTGTGGAACAATGGAGAGGACATGCAGGACTGTGGAACAATGCAGAAGGCATGCAGGACTACAGAACAATGGAGAGGACATGCAGGACTACAGAACAATGGAGAGAACATGCAGGACTGTGGAACAATGGAGAGGACATGCAGGACTGTGGAACAATGCAGAGAACATGCAGGACTGTGGAACAATGGCGAACACTTTCATACAGGGTGATAGCAGACAGCAGCTTTATACAATGACATATCAAAGCCTGAATACCAATGTATTCTTAAAGATAACAATAAAGTGACATATCAAAGCCTGAATACCAATATATTCTTAAAGATATTACAGTGAAATATCAAAGCCTGAATAAGAAATATCAAAGCCTGAATGCCAATGTATTCTTAAAGATACACAATAAAGTGACATATCAAAGCCTGAATAAAAAAATGTATTCTTAAAGATACACACTACAGTGACATATTGAAGCCTGAATACCAATGTGTTCTTAAAGATACACACTACAGTGACATATTGAAGCCTGTATACTGATGTATTCTTAAAGATACACACTACAGTCACATATCAAAGCCTGAATAAAAATGTTATTCTTAAAGATACACACTATAGTAACATATTGAAGCCTGAATACCAATGTATTCTTAAATATACACACTACAGTGACATATCAAAGCCTGAATACCAATGTATTCTTAAAGATACACACTACAGTGACATATTAAAGCCTGAATAAGAATGTATTCTTAAAGATACTCACTACAGTGAAATATCAAAGCCTGAATAAGAATGTATTCTTAAAGATACACAGTAACGACGGTAAACACCTGACCAGTGACCTTCAGTGACCTAATGCATTCAAATACGCACTGTCACATATACCCCCTCCCAGTTTCCTATCGTCCTGTGCCCCACCCATCCATCATCCTCCCTCAAGCGCAACATTAAACAACCCAACACCCTGTCTCCAACCCCAAAGGCATGGTCAGAAGTATTTCTAACAGCAGGTTTTCAGTTCAGATTTTCATTTTAAGGCATAATCAGAAGTATTTCTAACAGCAGGTCTTCACTTCAGATTTTCATTTCAAGGCATTGTCAGAAGTATTTCTAACAGCAGGTCTTCACTTCAGATTTTCATTTCAAGATCACAAAAATGACCGCTAGACAATCAAAACAAACATAATAGAACAGGTCAGTTTATGTCATTTGGAAACATTCTGTGAATGCAAAAAAAAAAAAAAAAAAAAAAGTGTGCATCATGAGAAACACTGCTTTGCTTGTAAAAATTTTCTTGTAAAAATTTCTCTCTCCTCCCTATCCCCCCCCCCCCCCCCCCCCCCCTCTCTCTCTCTCTCTCACTCACTCTCTTTTTGCTGCTGGGGATTTCATAAACCTGCATAAAAACTGAGGTTAAGAAAACTCACATCAGGCAAAACAGTCCCATGTAACACCTGAAATGGTACAAGACAATCAAAGTCCCAACTACATGTCTTTGAGTCAAAAAAAAAAACAAAAAAAAACCAGTAACAGATAGCACCCCTCAAAGAGATTCCACTTCATAACAGTGTGGACTGCAATCTTCATTGACATTCCACTTCCTAACAGTGTGGACTGCAATCTTCATTGAGGTTCCACTTCCTAACAGTGTGGACTGCAATCTTCATTGAGGTTCCACTTCATAACAGTGTGGACTGCAATCTTCATTGAGACTCCACTTCATAACAGTGTGGACTGCAACCTTCATTGACATTCCACTTCCTACAGTGTGGACTGCAATCTTCATTGAGGTTCCACTTCATAACAGTGTGGATTGCAATCTTCATTGACATTCCACTTCATAACAGTGTGGACTGCAACCTTTTGAGATTCCACTTCCTAACAGTGTGGACTGCAACCTTCATTGAGGTTCCACTTCATAACAGTGTGGACTGCAGCCTTCATGGAGACTCCACTTCATAACAGTGTGGACTGCAACCTTCATTGAAATTCCACTTCCTAACAGTGTGGACTGCAACCTTCATTGAGGTTCCACTTCATAACAGTGTGGACTGTAGCCTTCATTGACATTCCACTTCATAACAGTGTGGACTGCAACCTTCATTGAGATTCCACTTCATAACAGTGTGGACTGCAATCTTCATTGAGATTCCACTTCATAACAGTGTGGACTGCTATCTTCATTGAGATTCCACTTCATAACAGTGTGGACTGCAGCCTTCATTGACATTCCACTTCATAACAGTGTGGACTGCAACCTTCATTGAGACTCCAGTTCATAACAGTGTGGACTGCTATCTTCATTGAGATTCCACTTCCTAACAGTGTGGTCTGCAGCCTTCACTGAAATTCCACTTCATAACAGTGTGGACTGCACACCTTCATTGAGATTCCACTTCCTAACAGTGTGGTCTGCAACCTTCATTGAGACTCCACTTCATAACAGTGTGGACTGCTATCTTCACTGAGGTTCCACTTCCTAACAGTGTGGACTGCAGCCTTCATTGACATTCCACTTCATAACAGTGTGGTGTCACCCTGATCAGTTTGAGTATGAAATTATTCAACTGGTTGCAGGTCTTACATGGTGGTCGTGTGAGGGAATAAAAGGAAATCTTTCTCCAGGCAGACGTAGGTTGACAGGTTGTAGGGGAGTGTTAGGGGTGGCCAGATTTTATAGCCATATCAACTTGTAAAATCACATGAGATGTATGCAGAAGAGATTTTGCTTCAAATAGTCCAGGTGTATTCCAGCTCTTCATGCATTTCCACTTTACAACAGTCCATATGTATTGCAACCCTCAATGAGATTCCACTTCTAACAGTGTGGACTGCAATCTTCATGAGACTCCACTTCATAACAGTGTGGACTGCAATCTTCATTGACATTCCACTTCATAACAGTGTGGACTGCAATCTTCATTGACATTCCACTTCATGACAGTGTGGACTGCAATCTTCATTGAGACTCCACTTCATAACAGTGTGGACTGCAATCTTCATTGAGACTCCACTTCATAACAGTGTGGACTGCAATCTTCATTGACATTCCACTTCATAACAGTGTGGACTGCAACCTTCATTGACATTCCACTTCATAACAGTGTGGACTGCAACCTTCATTGAGATTCCACTTCATAACAGTGTGGACTGCAATCTTCATTGACATTCCACTTCATAAACAGTGTGGACTGCAATCTTCATTGACATTCCACTTCATAACAGTGTGGACTGCAACCTTCATTGACATTCCACTTCATAACAGTGTGGACTGCAGCCTTCATTGACATTCCACTTCATAACAGTGTGGACTGCAACCTTCATTGAGATTCCACTTCCTAACAGTGTGGACTGCAATCTTCATTGAGATTCCACTTTCATAACAGTGTGGACTGCAGCCTTCATGGAGACTCCACTTCATAACAGTGTGGACTGCAACCTTCATTGAGATTCCACTTCATAACAGTGTGGACTGCAATCTTCATTGACATTCCACTTCATAACAGTGTGGACTGCAGCCTTCATGGAGACTCCACTTCATAACAGTGTGGGACTGCAGCCTTCATTGAGATTCCACTTCATAACAGTGTGGACTGCAACCTTCATTGAGATTCCACTTCATAACAGTGTGGACTGCAACCTTCATTGAGATTCCACTTCATAACAGTGTGGACTGCAGCCTTCATGGAGACTCCACTTCATAACAGTGTGGACTGCAACCTTCATTGACATTCCACTTCATAACAGTGTGGTCTGCAGCCTTTATGGAGACTCCACTTCATAACAGTGTGGTCTGCAGCCTTCATTGAGATCCTGCTTCCTAATGTCTTCGTCGGCAGTAGTCACTAAGATTCTGCTGTATAACTATCACTGTCATGACCAATATCGTCGTCATGAGGACAGGGAACGGCAAAACAGGAGGGGAAAATGGGGAGACAATCCATATCACACCCAGTTCTATGATACATACAACACAATGCTGGGGACTTATCAGTAGTTCAGGCACACCACAACACACCCAGTTCTATGATACATATAACACAATGCTGGGGACAAGTCAGTAGTTTAGGCACACCACACACAAATCAAGTACTCCTAACAACCAAATGTGGAGGTATCATACAACATACACAAATACAAGCAAGCATTCCTAAATGATGCACAGAAACCACAACATACGCAAATAAATGCAAGTACTCCTAAATAATGAGGAGGCATGACAACATACACAAATAAATGCAGTACTCCTAAATAATGAGGCATGACAACATACACAAAGTACTCCTACATAATAATGAGACATGACAACATACACAAAGTACTCCTAAATAATGAGATATGACAACATACACAAAGTACTCCTAAATAATGAGGAGACATGACAACATACACAAAGTACTCCTAAATAATGAGGAGACATGACAACATACACAAAGTACTCCTAAATAATGAGGCATGACAACATACACAAAGTACTCCTGAATAATGAGGAGACATGACAACATACACAAAGTACTCCTAAATAATGAGACATGACAACATACACAAAGTACTCCTAAATAATGAGGAGACATGACAACATACACAAAGTACTCCTAAATAATGAGGAGACATGACAACATACACAAGTACTCCTAAATAATGAGGAGACATGACAACATACACAAAGTGCTCCTAAATAATGAGGAGACATACAGCCAAACTGGCTTACTTTCTCACCACAACGAAGTTGGCAACATCCTACTATGTTAC
The DNA here is from genome assembly GCA_016801955.1 of Conus betulinus. Taxonomy (NCBI): domain Eukaryota; kingdom Metazoa; phylum Mollusca; class Gastropoda; order Neogastropoda; family Conidae; genus Conus; species Conus betulinus. The sequence goes on along the minus strand of JADBJO010000232.1, from coordinate 594,330 downwards.
TACAAGTCCTTTTGTGTTGAATTCAGTAACAAATGAACAATTCTTAGACTTTCACAGCGAGTACCTGAAAAGACAAGTGATCATCTGAGAGAAGCAATATGATCATTGCATTTGTACCTTCTGTGCTAATACTGCCTATCATGCCCAGCTGAAAGCACTTACAAGCTAAACATGATACTGATCACTCTATTATGAGGAAAGATGATGATGATATTAATTAACATTTTGAGAGTACTGAAAATATTAAATCATGTTTTTTACATTCTCTTTTCTGTTGGTCAAAACTGGTGCTGAACAATTTAGAAGACTAAGAATCCATTGTAAGAAGCAACTTGGCCTACTGAAATTATCATCTAATACACTGCATCATGTCAAGGGAAACTGGAACAGATCTTAGCTGATTTCTGTTGCATTGTGGATTACATTGGAAAGGAATTGATCTAATGAAGAGAAAACGAAGGTTAAAAAAAACTTTTTCACCTCAGGGTCTAATACATACAGATTTAAGCTGATTTTCTGTTGCATTGTGGATTACATTGGAAAGGAACTGATCTAATACATTGCATAATGTCAAGGGAAACTGGAACAGATTTTCGCTGATTTCTGTTGTACTGTGGATTACCTTTGAAAGTAACTGACAGAATGGTGGCCCTGCACTTTCAACAACTTTGACAAGCATGAAATAAGTCTATTACCTGAAAAGTCCTTAGACAGCAAACACCATCCAAATCTGAAATTACCAGTCCGAGACATACTTCAGATTTCATTTACAAGCTTCTTCCCCGAAGTTGGAGTATGGCTGCCTTAATGGCGGGATAAGAAAGTCATACACACAAAACTCCACTCCCTTTGTGGGTAGATAGGATTAATCCTTGCCACTCTAGATAGGGAGTGTCCACAGGAGTATCAGCCTGCGTACGCAGGAAGAAAGAAAAGAAAAAATTACAAGCTTCAATTTTTTAATTCATGAAAGATAAAACAGTTTCAAAATGTAGCATGTGCCTGTACCCACCCTCCATCTGGTGGTCATCTTCTTTTTGACTGCCCTGTTTTTAAACACTTTTTATGTAATGAATCCAATGTCAATGTTGAGAAAGTGGAATCAAGTTAAAACAACATCAGCACATAAACCAGAGATTTCCTCTGTAGCAGGCTTCAGTTGTAAGACTACAAAACATTAATAGACAGGGTCAGTTACATTCGTCAGGTACTTGGATTTTTCTGCGTTTTGCTTGATTTCTCTTTTCAGTAATCCACCTTCCTCCTCCCGCCCCATTCCACTCCATTACCAATTCTCATTTGTTTTCATCGTGTTTTTTGAAAATTGACCATCACCAACTGTGAACACACTATACATAAAGAAACTCAATTTAAACTTAGCACACAAATGCAGATATTCCTGAATAGTGCAGAGATTTCACAATGTATGCAAAAAAAGGCACATTCTCCTAAATGTTGTGAAGACATCACAACTCCAGTGAATGCAGGCACTCTGAAATGATGTGAGGACATCACAACAAACACCAATAAAAATGAAAGTATATCTAAATAACGCAAACTTCATAATATACACAAATGCCTGCAAGTATTTCCAAAATATCCAAAGTTGTCATTACATATACAAATAAAAATGAATATTCCTAAGTAATGCCCAGGCATCTCAAGATACACATGTAAATGCAAGTACTTCTAAATGATGCTGGGGCACCATAACAAAACAAAAATATATGCAAACACTCCCGAATAATAGAGAGATTTCAGAACATAAATATACACAAATAAATACAAGTGTTCTTTATAAATGTGAAGACATCAGAACATACACAAGTAAACTAACCTGTACAGATAAATTTGAGCACTCATAAATGATATGCAAATAATGCTGACAGCACAAAACGTGCAATTTAATCAAAGTATTCCAAAATAATGCAGAGACTTTAGAACATACACAATAAATACACAGACTCAAAATAAGTTACAGACAAGACAACTATATACATTTGTGCAAGTATTCATAAACAATACTGAGACATACCATTGACATATATTATTGCAGAACTCATAAATAATTCAGACAGAAAAACATGCAAATTAATGAAAGTACCAATGAATAATCCAATAACACATCCAAATTGAATGCAAATATGCATAAATAAGCAACAACACCACAACCTAAGTAAATAACTACAAGTTCTTATGAAGAAATATGAAACAGTTCCTTTACAAGAAAAAGCCAAACCATATGAATAGAAATATATGAATAATATGCATAATTCATTTGTATGTAACCTATCATCATAAAATTATCATTAACTCTAAACACTAATAACTAAGAGTAACTTTTTTTTCAACACAAGAAGAAATGCAGATAAATGTACCTGAAAAGGCTGGCCAAGCAAATTTGTGTACAGGTGGTTTATGGCATGGCAGCATTTTGAGAACTTGGATTTCAAAGTTATTCGTTAATCTTAGGTCAGTTTTTCCTTTGCAATGAATCTTCAATCTTCACAAGTTTCCCAAATATTGAACAACTAAACAATAATTATTGTCTAATCCATCATCTGAACAAAGTCAATGCAAATACTTTAATTTGAACCATCCACGGCAGTGTGGCGCTCACAAATAAGAATGCTTATGTGGAGAAAAAAAAAATACACAGTCAAATCAAATGACTAGGGGCAAATCTAGGCTGAATATGGTTATTTAATCCCTGGTACTGTCTTAAAGGGACTTTGGCATGAAACTCAAAATCATCAACTTTGACCCCCACCCCTTTTCAGACTGTTGCCGAGGCTGATCTCAGGTGACTCATGCTCCATTGTTTGTGGGGGGTTCTGCCTCACCTACCGTGCCAGCTGGTGTTAGACCCACGCTGCTCATTCCTCCCCCATGGGCCATTGTTTGTGGTGGTGGGGGGGGGGGGGGGGGGGGGGGGGGGGGGGGGGGGGGGGGGGGGGGGGGTGGTTCTGCCTCACCTACTGCCATCTGGTGTTAGCCCCACACTGCTCATTCCTCCCCCATGGGCCATTTTTTTTTTTTTTTTTTGGGGGGGGGGGGGGGGGGGGTCTGCCTCACCTATTGTGCCACCTGGTGTTAGCCCCACACTGCTCATTCCTCCCCCATGGGCCATTGTTTGGGGAGGGGAGGGGGGTGGAGGGGGGGGGGGGGGGTGCCTCACCTACTGTGCCACCTGGAGTTAGCCCCACACACTGCTCATTCCTCCCCCATGGGCCCATTTTTTTTTTTTTTTTTTTTTTTTGGGGGGGGGGGGTTCTGCCTCACCTATATGTGTGCCACTGGTGTTAGCCCCACATTGCTCATTCCTCCCCCATGGGCCATTGTTTGGGGCGGGGAGGGGGGTGGGGGGTTCTGCCTCACCTACTGTGCCACCTGGTGTTAGCCCCACACTGCTCATTCCTCCCCCATGGGCCATTGTTTGGGGCAGGGGGGGGGGGTTTCTGCCTCACCTACTGTGCCACCTGGTGTCAGCCCCACACTGCTCATTCCTGGCCCCATGGCCCATTGTTTGTGTGTGGGGGGGGGGGGGGGGGGGTGTTCTGCCTCACTTACTGTGCCACCTGGCGTTAGCCCCACACTGCTCATTCCTCCCCCATGGGCCATTGTTTGGGGGGGGGGGGGGGGGGGGGGGGGGGTTCTGCCTCACCTATTGTGCCACCTGGTGTTACCCCCACACTGCTCATTCCTCCCCCATGGGCCATTGTTTGGGGGGGGGGGTGGGAGGGGGGAAAATTCTGCCTCACCTACTGTGCCACCTGGTGTTAGCCCCACACTGCTCATTCCTCCCCCATGGGCCATTGTTTGGGGGGGGGGGGGGGGGGGGTTCTGCCTCACCTATTGTGCCACCTGGTGTTACCCCCACACTGCTCATTCCTGGCCCCATCCAGTCACACCTCAGATTATCCCATCACCACTGGCAGTCCACATGGAGAATGATGTAAAACCTGTCCCATCACCACTGGCAATCCACATGAAGAATGATGTAAAAATCTGTCCCATCACCACTGTCAATCCACACGGAGAATGATGTAAAACTTGTCCCATCACCACTGGCAATCCACATGGAGAATGATGTAAAACCTCCCCCATCACCACTGGCAATCCATATGGAGAATGATGTAAAACCTGTCCCATCATCACTGGCAATCCACATGGAGAATGATGTAAAACCTGTCCCATCACCACTGTCAATCCACATGGAGAATGATGTAAAACTTGTCCCATCACCACTGGCAATCCACATGGAGAATGATGTAAAACGTTCCCCATCACCACTGGCAGTCCACATGGAGAATGATGATGTAAAACCTGTCCCATCACCACTGTCAATCCACATGGAGAATGATGTAAAACTTGTCCCATCACCACTGTCAATCCACATGGAGAATGATGTAAAACCTGTCCCATCACCACTGGCAGTCCACATGGAGAATGATGTAAAACCTGTCCCATCACCACTGTCAATCCACATGGAGAATGATGTAAAACCTCCCCATCACCACTGGCAATCCACATGGAGAATGATGTAAAATCTGTCCCATCATCACTGGCAATCCACATGGAGAATGATGTAAAACCTGTCCCATCACCACTGGCAATCCATATGGAGAATGATGTAAAACCTGTCCCATCACCACTGGCAATCCACATGGAGAATGATGTAAAATCTGTCCCATCATCACTGGCAATCCACATGGAGAATGATGTAAAACCTGTCCCATCACCACTGGCAATCCACATGGAGAATGATGTAAAACCTGTCCCATCACCACTGGCAATCCACATGGAGAATGATGTAAAACCTGTCCCATCACCACTGGCAATCCATATGGAGAATGATGTAAAACCTGCACCCATCACCACTGGCAATCCACATGGAGAATGATGTAAAACCTGTCCCATCACCACTGGCAATCCATATGGAGAATGATGTAAAACCTGCACCCATCTAGCCACATCTCAGCTTGTCCCATCACCACTGGCAATTCAAAAGGAGAATGATGTAAAACCTGCCCCACAGCTTTATTTTTCCATCCCACACAAGACACTTAGCGCGAAAGGGCGAACAAACACTTAGTGTAAGGGCGAACAAACACTTAGTGTAAGAGTGAACAAACACTTAGCGAAAGGGCGAACAAACACTTAGTGTAAGGGCGAACAAACTCTTAGTGAAAGGGCGAACAAACAAGCCTTACACATTTCTGACCCAACATTTTTGTTGCTGTAGTCCAAGCAGAGGCATGAATCAAACTTGTGTACTTGTTAACTAGGGAAAATTAAACACTCAGAAAGTGATGACATTATTTTTGCACAATTGTGTGTGTTGTCATTATTCTAATATTGCCTGACCACCTGCATATAAGCTTTCATGCCGTATCTATGTTTATGTGCAGGAAAATAAACCTAGTCAAGTTTGGTATTAAAAGAATTGTCGGGAATTCATCAATTCAGTCACCTCAAGAGCGCAGATATATTACATTTTTCACGACAACCACTAACTCTCAAACCAACAGTCCCATTTGTAATGGCCGCTCAACAAAGCCAAGCACACTGCTGCCAGACAGGCTATGCACAGATGACATTCAGTTTGCCGAGTACAGCAGTTATCTGGCTGGTGGAGAGCAGCCTGCAGAAAACACCCCTTTCCCTAACCTGCATTCATGGCTTGGCCTCTGCAACTGTGGGCGAGCTGTAAACTCCCCTGCCTCAAAACCAAGTAACTTGTTCTGAACAGCCGTGGCCCCCATCCGGTCGCACCTCAGATTGGGTTTTTTTTTTTGTTTTTTTTTTTGTTGCTGCCCCAACCTCTGCACCAGCTCAGAGGCAGCGCACCCACGCTGCCATTCTGAACACCCCGTCCACAGCCACTGCCCGGTTGGCCATGTCGTAGCCCTGGCACTCCACAGGGAGCAGTCAATGTCAAGTCGTCAAGAGGCAACCCACTGGAAGAGACACTGCACTGCTGCTGAGTCACTTCGGTGGTGTTCAGTGGCACATGTTCTGATCTAACATACACACGACACCACCTACTAAGCCCCCTACTGACGACAGTAATTGTTTAGTCGTGGAGCTGCATGATGAGTGAGCTCCCTCTGGAGTGCGCCACCACCACGTCTGTCCAACAACAGCCCTCCATGGACTCGCCGATATTGGTGACCCTGACAGAACCAAACCAAGACCATAGATGTGGCGAGGACATCAAAACTGAGGTCACCATGTAAACAGGGCATGAAGGGCCACAGAATTTGAGACCTTTTTTTTTTTATGCTGATCGATGAAAATGAGTATGATTAAGATGATGCTACGGATTTCCATTTTGGTCTGAGACTACATGACAGGGCTGTAGTCTACGCTTCCTTTCATAATATATCCCGGCGTCAACCAGGCCCAAGAGATACAGGCACCTGCAGTGTTGGTCAGGAAATTTGAGCAATTTGGATGGAATTCGACTGTGTGGTCCCAGTCTTCCCAACTGAGTCTGCAGCAAACTCAACTCTGGGTAGGAGCCAGTCGGGGCAGAAAAACCCACATGACTCTGATGGGATTCGAACCCACGACTTCCCAGCTGGAAGTCCACGATGCTAACCACTTTGCCATGGCGGCTGGTCAAACCTCAGATTGTCCCATCACCACTGGCAGTCCACATGGAGAATGATGTAAAACCATGAAGAAGCAACTCACCAGAGGAGACACTGCATTGCAGTCGAGAAACTGGGTGTGTCCAGTACAGATCATAATTATGTACATTACACACCATCCACTAAGCCCCCCACATACAGACAGATCAAACATACATTGGACACCATCTGCTAAGCCCCTACAGATGACAGATCAAACATGCATTGGACACCATCCACTAAGCCCCCACAGATGACAGATCAATGTACATTACACACCATCCACTAAGCCCCCACAGATGACAGATCAAATGTACATTACACACCATCCACTAAGCCCCCACAGATGACAGATCAAACATACACATGGACACTGTCTGCTAAGCCCCTACAGATGACAGATCATCAAACATACATTGGACACCATCTGCTAAGCCCCTACAGATGAGCCCCTACAGTTGACGGATCAAACATACATTGGACACTGTCTGCTAAGCCCTACAGATGAGCCCCTACAGATGACGGATCAAACATACATTGGACACCATCTGCTAAGCCCCTACAGATGAGCCCCTACAGATGACGGATCAAACATGCATTGGACACCATCTGCTAAGCCCCTACAGATGAGCCCCTACAGATGACAGATCAAACATGCATTGGACACCATCTGCTAAGCCCCTACAGATGAGCCCCTACAGTTGACGGATCAAACATACATTGGACACCATCTGCTAAGCCCCTACATAGGACAATTAACTGCTTAGTCACAGAGCCAGTGTGAGTAAGTGTCCCACTCCAGACGGTGCCACTCCACTACATCTGTCCAGTGACAGTCCCCATGAACTCCTCACAAACCAGTGACCTCCAAATGAACTCACCATAGACACAGACATGGAGAAGAAATCGAAACTGGGGTTACCATGACAGTATGGCATGAAAGGCCATAGAATTTTAGTTTCTTTTCTTATGGGTGAGGGTGTTTGACTGTTACACATTCCCTAAGCGGAGAAGCAGTGCAAGAGTTTCTATCATGGTCCAACTGATCCTGAATCAGCCTGAACCAAAGCCTTCTACCTCCCTGTCACCTGCCAAATATCCTTAAAAAACTTCACTCAAAATCAACAAACTCAACCAGTAAAGAATGGACAAAGGACTCCAAAGATTCAGGCATCAGAGCGGAACAGCTCATGACTGAATGGACAAAGGACACCAAAGATTCATGCATCAGAAGGGACAGCCCATGACTGAATGGACAAAGGACACCAAAGATCCAGACATTAGAGGGGAACAGCCCATGACTGAATGGACAAAGGACACCAAAAATTTCAGGCATCAGAGAGGAACAGCTCATGACTGAATGGACAAAGGACACCAAAGAGTCAGGCATTAGAGGGGAACAGCTCATGACTGAATGGACAAAGGACACCAAAGATTCAGGCATTAGAGTGGAACAACCCATGACTGAATGGACAAAGGACACCAAAGACTCAGGCATCAGAGGGGAACAGCTCATAATAGGCGGTGGAGCTCTAGAAGAGCCCTCAGAAATCAGAGGAGGGGGCTCAATGCTGTCCCCTGCCAGCACATGACGGGGAACCCCATCCCATCTTTCTCCCCTGGCCAGCCTCTCGTCCTGTGCTGGGGTCAAAGGTGGCAGTGTGAAGTTCAGATCTCCATAGGCCGGGGGTGGTGCTGCCATCCCCCCTACTTCACTGTCCTGTCCCCAGGCAGTGGGACCAGGACCCTGGCCAGGTCCATCTCTGGGCCTAAGGGCTGGGGTGACAGTGTCAGCAGCCTGCCTGTCAGGAGAGGTCACGTCACCATTGGGATCGGCTGCAATCAGCCCCGCTGGAAAGCAAAGCACATTGGCCTGAATGTTGGGGGGATTCATGACAAAGTAACATGACATCGGAGAAAACACATCGGCCTGAATGTTAAGGGATACATGACAAAGAAACATGACATCTGACAGGTGGCTCCAAGCACCAGTGTCACAGTTCTGTCCTGTCTCACACCCTGTCCATCCATTAGTTCTGTCCTGTCTCACACCCTGTCCATCCATTAGTTCTGTCCCATCTGTCTCACACCCTGTCCATCCATTAGTTCTGTCCTGTCTCACACCCTGTCCATCCATTAGTTCTGTCCTGTCTCACACCCTGTCCATCCATTAGTTCTGTCCTGTCTCACACATTGCCCATCCTTTAGTTCTGTCCTGTCTCACACCCTGTCCATCCATTAGTTCTGTCCCATCTGTCTCACACCCTGTCCATCCATAAGTTCTGTCCTGTCTCACACCCTGTCCATCCATTAGTTCTGTCCTGTCTCACACCCTGTCCATCCATTAGTTCTGTCCCGTCTGTCTCACACCCTGTCCATCCATTAGTTCTGTCCTGTCTCACACCCTGTCAATCTATTAATTCTGTCCTGTCTCACACCCTGTCCATCCGTTAGTCTGTCTGTCTCACACCCTGTCCATCCATTAGTTCTGTCCTGTCTCACACCCTATCCATCCATTAGTTCTGTCCCGTCTCTCTCACACCCTTTCCATCCATTACTTCTGTCCTGTCTCACACCCTGTCCATACATTAGTCCTGTCCCATCTGTCTCACACCCTGTCCATCCATTAGTTCTGTCCTGTCCCACCCTGTCCATCCATTAGTTCTGTCCTGTCTGTCTCACACCCTGTCCATCCATTAGTTCTGTCCTGTGTCTCACACCCTGTCCATCCATTAGTTCTGTCCTGTCTCACACACCCTGTCCATCTGTTAGTTCTGTCCCGTCTGTCTCACGCCCTGTCCATCCATTAGTTCTGTCCCGTCTGTCTCACACCCTGTCCATCCATTAGTTCTGTCCTGTCTGTCTCACACCCTGTCCATCCATTAGTTCTGTCCCATCTGTCTCACACCCTGTCCATCCATTAGTTCTGTCCTGTCTCACACCCTGTCCATCCATTAGCTTTGTCCCATCTGTCTCACACCCTGTCCATCCATTAGTTCTGTCCTGTCTCACACCCTGTCCATCCATTAGTTCTGTTCCATCTGTTTCAGACCCTGTGTATCCATTAGTTCTGTCCCATCTGTCTCAGACCCTGTGTATCCATTAGTTCTGTCTGTCTCAAACCCTGTATATCCATTAGTTCTGTCCCATCTGTCTCAGACCCTGTGTATCCATTAGTTCTGTCTGTCTCAGACCCTGTATATCCATTAGTTCTGTCTGTCTCAGACCCTGTATATCAATTAGTTCTATCTGTCTGTCACAGACCCTGTATATCAATTAGTTCTATCTGTCTGTCTCAGACCCTGTATATCCATTAGTCATGTCTGTCTCAGACCCTGTGTATCCATTAGTTCTGTCTGTCTCAGACCCTGTATGTCCATTAGTTTGGTCTGTCTCAGACCCTGTATATCCATTAGTTCTGTCTGTCTCAGACCCTGTATATCCATTAGTTCTGTCCAATCTGTCTCAGACCCTGTCTATCCATTAGTTTTGTCTGTCTCAGACCCTGTATATCCATTAGTTCTATATGTTTGTCTCAGACCCTGTATATCCATTAGTTCTATCTGTCTGTCTCAGACCCTGTACATCCATCAGTCCTGTCTGTCTCAGACCCTGTATATCCATTAGTTCTGTCTGTCTGTCTCAGACCCTGTATATCCATCAGTCCTGTCTGTCTCAGACCCTGTATATCCATCAGTCCTGTCTGTCTCAGACCCTGTACATCCATTAGTGCTATCTGTCTGTCCTCAGATCCTGTATATCCATTAGTTCTGTCTGTCTGTCTCAGACCCTGTATATCCATCAGTCCTGTCTGTCTCAGACCCTGTACATCCATTAGTTCTATCTGTCTGTCTCAGACCCTGTATATCCATTACTTCTGTCTCAGACCCTGTCTATCCATTAGTTCTGTCTCAGACCCTGTATATCCATTAGTTCTGTCTGTCTCACACCCTGTATACCCATTAGTTCTGTCTGTCTCAAACCTGTGTATATCCATTAGTTCTGTCTGTCTCAGACCCTGTATATCCATTAGTTCTATCTGTCTGTCTCAGACCCTGTATATCCATCAGTCCTGTCTGTCTCAGACCCTGTATATCCATTACTTCTGTCTCAGACCCCTGTATATCCATTAGTTCTGTCTGTCTCAGACCCTGTATATCCATTAGTTCTGTCTGTCTCAGACCCTGTCTATCCATTAGTTCTGTCTGTCTGTCTCAGACCCTGTCCATCCATTACTTCTGTCTGTCTGTGTTCTGTGTCCGTCTATCTCAGACCCTGTCCATCCATTAGTTCTGTCTGTCTGTCTCAGACCCTGTATATCCATTAGTCTGTCTGTCTGTCTCAGACCCTGTATATCCATCAGTCCTGTCTGTCTCAGACCCTGTATATCCATTAGTTCTGTCTGTCTCAGACCCTGTATATCCATTAGTTCTGTCTGTCTGTCTCAGACCCTGTACATCCATTACTTCTGTCTCAGACCCTGTATATCCATTAGTTCTGTCTGTCTCAGACCCTGTATATCCATTAGTGCTGTCTGTCTGTCTCAGACCCTGTATATCCATTAGTTCTGTCTGTCTGTCTCAGACCCTGTCCATCCATTAGTTCTGTCCTGTCTCACACCCTGTCCATCCATTAGTTTTGTCTGTCTCAGACCCTGTCCATCCATTAGTTCTGTCCCATCTGTCTCAGACCCTGTATATCCATTAGTTCTGTCTGTCTCAGACCCTGTCTATCCATTAGTTCTGTCTGTCTCAGACCCTGTACATCCATTAGTTCTATCTGTCTGTCTCAGACCCTGTATATCCATTAGTCTATCTGTCTGTCTCAGACCCTGTATATCCATCAGTCCTGTCTGTCTCAGACCCTGTATATCCATTACTTCTGTCTCAGACCCTGTATATCCATTAGTTCTGTCTGTCTCAGACCCTGTATATCCATTAGTTCTGTCTGTCTCAGACCCTGTCTATCCATTAGTTCTGTCTGTCTGTCTCAGACCCTGTCCATCCATTACTTCTGTCTGTCTGTGTTCTGTCCGTCTATCTCAGACCCTGTCCATCCATTAGTTCTGTCTGTCTGTCTCAGACCCTGTATATCCATTAGTTCTGTCTGTCTGTCTCAGACCCTGTATATCCATCAGTCCTGTCTGTCTCAGACCCTGTATATCCATTAGTTCTGTCTGTCTCAGACCCTGTATATCCATTAGTTCTGTCTGTCTCAGACCCTGTACATCCATTACTTCTGTCTCAGACCCTGTATATCCATTAGTTCTGTCTGTCTCAGACCCTGTATATCCATTAGTGCTGTCTGTCTGTCTCAGACCCTGTATATCCATTAGTTCTGTCTGTCTCAGACCCTGTCCATCCATTAGTTCTGTCCTGTCTCACACCCTGTCCATCCATTAGTTCTGTCTGTCTCAGACCCTGTCCATCCATTAGTTCTGTCCCATCTGTCTCAGACCCTGTATATCAATTAGTTCTGTCTGTCTCAGACCCTGTCTATCCATTAGTTCTGTCTGTCTCAGACCCTGTACATCCATTAGTGCTGTTTGTCTGTCTCAGACCCTATATCCATTAGTTCTGTCTGTCTGTCTCAGACCCTGTACATCCATTAGTTCTGTCTGTCTCAGACCCTGTATATCCATTAGTTCTGTCTGTCTGTCTCAGACCCTGTACATCCATTAGTTCTGTCTGTCTGTCTCAGACCCTGTATATCCATTAGTTCTGTCTGTCTGTCTCAGACCCTGTAATCCATTAGTTCTGTCAGTCTCAGACCCTGTACATCCATTAGTGCTGTCTGTCTGTCTCAGACCCTGTATATCCATTAGTTCTGTCTGTCTGTCTCAGACCCTGTATATCCATAAGTGCTGTCTGTCTCAGACCCTGTATATCCATTAGTTCTGTCTGTCTGTCTAAGACCCTGTATATCCATTAGTTCTGTCTGTCTCAGACCCTGTATATCCATTAGTTCTGTCTGTCTCAGACCCTGTATATCCATTAGTTCTGTCTGTCTCAGACCCTGCATATCCATTAGTTCTGTCGTCTCAGACCCTGTATATCCATTAGTTCTGTCTGTCTCAGACCCTGTATATCCATTAGTTCTGTCTGTCTGTCTCAGACCCTGTACATCCATTAGTTCTGTCCGTCTGTCTCATACCCTTTCTATCCATTAGTCCTGTCTGTCTGTCTCAGACTCTGTCTATCAGTTTCTTGTCATGTGTCGTTCAGTGATGAAAACTGTTGGACCCTGCCTACCTGTACAGCTTGTGTCATGTGTCACTCAGTGATGAAACTGTTGTGCCCTGCCTACCGGTACAGATTGTTGTCATGTTGTGTCATTCAACGAGTGATATAACTATTGTGTGCCCTGCTACCTACTATTACGCCCTGCCTACCTGTACAGTTTGCTGTCATGCTGTGTCGTTCAGTGATGAAACTGTTATGCCCTGCCTATCTGTACAGTTTGTTGTCATGTGTCGTTCAGTGATGAAATTGTTATGCCCTGCCTACCTGTACAGATTGTTGTCATGTTGTGTCATTCAGTGATGTAACTGTTGTGCCCTGCCTACCTGTACAGTTTGCTGTCAGGCTGTGTCGTTCAGTGATGAAAACTGTTGTGCCCTGCCTACCTGTACAGCTTGTTGTCATGTGTCGTTCAGTGATGATAACCATTATGCTCTGCCTATCTGTACAGTTTGTTGTCATGTGTTGTTCAGTGATGAAACTGTTGTGTCCTGCCTACCTGTACAGCTTGTTGTCATGTTATGTCGTTCAGTGATGAAAAACTGTTATGCCCTGCCCACCTGTACAGTTTGCTGTCATGCTGTGTCATTCAGTGATGAAACTGTTGTGCCCTGCCTACCTGTACAGCTTGTTGTCATGTGTCGTTCAGTGCCCTGCCTACCTGTACAGTTTGTTGTCATGTGTCGTTCAGTGATGAAACTGTTGTGCCCTGCCTACCTGTACAGTTTGTTGTCATGTGTCGTTCAGTGATGAAACTGTTGTGCCCTGCCTACCTGTACAGCTTGTCGTCATGTGTCGTTCAGTGATGAAACTGTTGTGCCCTGTCTACCTGTACAGCTTGTCATCATGTGTCGTTCAGTAATGAAACTGTTGTGCTCTGTCTACCTGTACAGCTTGTCATCATGTGTTGTTCAGTGATGAAACTGTTGTGCTCTGCCTACCTTTACAGCTTGTCATCATGTGTCGTTCAGTGATGAAACTGTTGTGCTCTGTCCACCTGTACAGCTTGTTGTCATGTTTGCGTCGTTCGGTGATGAAACTGTTATGCCCTGCCTACCTGTACAGCTTGTTGTCAGGCTGTGTCATTCAGTAATGAAACTGTTGTGCCTGCCTACCTGTACAGCTTATTGTCATGTGTCATACAGTGATGTAACTGTTGTGCCCTGCCTACCTGTACAGCTTGTTGTTGTCATGTCTCGTACAGTGATGTAACTGTTGTGCCCTGCCTACCTGTACAGCCTGTTGTCATGTCTCATACAGTGATGTAACTGTTGTGCCTTGCCTACCTATACAGCTTGTTGTCATGTCTCGTACAGTGATGTAACTGTTGTGCCCTGCCTACCTGTACAGCTTGTTGTCATGTTGTGTCATTGAACGAGTGATGAAACTGTTGTGCCCTGCCTACCTGTACAGATTGTTGTCATGCTGTGTCATTCAGTGATGAAACTGTTGTGCCCTGCCTACCTGTACAGCTTGTTGTCATGTTGTGTCATTCAACGAGATGAAACTGTTGTGCCCTGCCTACCTGTACAGACTGTTGTCATGTTGTGTCATTCAACGAGTGGTGTAGCTGTTGTGTCCTGGTTTCCTGTACAGGTGCTGACAGACTACCCAACATGAAGTGTCCTGGCTGCAATAGATCTCTGTTTCTATTCATAATGCTTAGTTGTGAAACTCAGCAAGATAAACTTGTGAATGTTAACAAAATAAAATGCATGAAAGCTAAGATAAACTTGTGAACACTAACAGTATAAATACTTGAAAGCTACTAAGAAAAGTTCCAAATGAAGAATTACATCCCCGCTTCCACATATATTTACCCCTATGCTTTCCTTTTTTGTTATTAACTGTCATTTCCCTATTTTCAAATTACTGCACACTATTCATTTATTGAAATCTGTAGTCAATACCAATGATTTTACTTTACAAAAAAAAAACAAAAAAAAAAACAATTAACCGAATCTCTCCAATTCTAAAAGGAAATAAATCAAATTTTAAATTGAAAAGAAATGTTATTTTAATTTAAAAAACAAAAAAAGAACTCGGTTGTTAAGACAGTGGGAAGCACATGCTACTGACCTCCTAGAACTGACATACGTTACCACAGACTGACCCATTTTCAAACCGCACTATTTCATCATTCCATCAGTGCATCTGGTCACTTCCCTCCCGGAAACAACGTTATTTCACAGCAAAAAAAGCCACATACCTCCTTCAGCTGGAAAATAGATGGATGTAGAAATATACAGATAGATAGACAGAAAGGTATAGACAGACAGATAGACTCATATAGATAGATAGATACTGATACCTGCTAATCTGTAATGAACTTCAAACCACTTACACTGTTCATGGCGGGCTTTAGCTTAGCTCTTTTCCGAGAAACGCCACAGATGCAGCAACACACACTCAGCAGAAGAGCCAAAGGGAACAGAATTTTGTAGCCCAGGTTCTCATCAATTCATCAATGTCACTGTCTACATTTTCAGTCTCATATATTTCTGCAAGAAAAAATGTACAGAAGAAATTATCAAAAAGGCAATAATACTACAGAAAACACACACACACACAAGAACACACACACACACACACACACACACACACACACACACACACACACACACACACATCACTTAACACTCACTCAACTGGCACCGTCGGGATTTTCTCCTTTTATAAGTAAGACACAGATGGAGGCCAGTACCAATCAGAAGAGCAATAATGCCGGCTATACTGTCACTCTTATGCATCTCTCATGGAGAAGACAATATCAACATCAAACAAAAAACTGATTCACTGATCAAGAAAGATATTATAACCTACATCAAAACAATTCACATTAAGAGCAAACAAAACATTATCAGACACAAAAGCAGTTTGAGTACAACAGTCATGAATTAAACTGAAACTTCTCTTTTTTAAACCATAATTTTCAACAATCCTAGCTCTGGCAACAAAGTTCTATTTGTGTTATTTTGCATAAATCTCCATCGCCAGCCATTTTTTTCAAAAAAGCTCTTATTGTATACCAGCATATGTGAAACGCGGATATCTCTGGAACTAAACAACCAATTCTCATGCTATTTTTTGTAAAATGGAGATACACTGTACTTTTATTATATCATAACATGTTAGTAATGGTAAGTCAACAACAATTTCAATTTTTTAGTGATTTCAAGTGCAAAAAAAAAAAAATGCAAAATAAAAAAAAGAATGTTATGTTTCTTCTAAGCGTAAAAAATAAAGAAAGAATGCCAACAAACTCTCAACAATGGAGGAAAAATACTCCACTCACAACTGAAGACCAGAAAGTATGGTATTTCCAACAGAAAAGTGCATGAAACAGCCACAAATACAACTACTCCAATAGCAGGGACACACACACACACACACACACACACACACATCTTATGCCTAACTGGTACACATGTAAGAAAGAAAAAGGGAACACACACACACACACACACACACACACACACACACACACACACACACACACACACACACACACACACACACACACACCTTTCCTCACTCTCAACAGTAATATATATATATATTTTTTTTTTTTATGAACACAAAGTCATTCATGTGCCTGTTGGTCTCTGAACCCTTGCCATTCAGTTGATCTATATAATCAGCTGTACACCCACTCGAAAGACGTCTGTGATACTCGCCTCTCACATGTCAGTTGGCCACGCCCCCTTCAACCTCGACCAGCGAGAGTGGGCCCACAGCGTGTGTGTGAAGTTCGTTGCCTAAAGTCTTAGTTGGCTCCCTCACATAGAGTTAGTGAACAGTCAGTCAGTGCTGGCTGGCTCAACGCAAAAACACTGGGGCACACGCGGTAGGGTAGTAAGTGGGCGTCTTATCAGCCTCTCATAACAAGTTGGCAACGGTCCCAACGCTTCACGTTGGAATAATTTGGTCAAGCCCTCACTATCGTTCTTTACTCGTGGCTGTCTGGGTCTTCTTCATCTGTATTAGGAACAACCAACTGTCTATTCAATATTCCCAGCACTTGATCTGGTAAATGTACGGCAAGGTCGAGTACGTAAAGTGCTTGGTGGTGACGTCATAGTGAATGGAAAAACAATCGGAATAAAGTCAATAAAACACTGAACTGAATAGTGTTCTGACAAAAGCAAATGGCTGTGAGCATGGGCCAGACCATCTCCCAACTATGACGTTTATTGCTGGCTTTTTATCTCATGAACTAGGATCGTGAGAGTATCGGGAGTTAGGTCACCCTACTTTGTTGCCCAAAAGGCGCCCATGGCGCTCTGCCATCTGGTCGCCAAAAAATGATTTAAAGACAAATTCCCACACTGACATATAAATGCTTACATCCCATACAAAGGCTAAATCCCACATAAAAGGCTTATATCTCACATAAAGGCTTAAACCCTACACTAATACAGAGAGATTCTATCAAGGTTTGAACCCACAACCCCCCCCCATTTTCTTTATCTTGCCAGTCCCTAATGACAATTGACTGTTCCTGGCAGAGGACCCCCCAAGGTAGTCAAGGAGGTGACGACTTTCAGAGTGCTGTGCTAGGAGGGGTATACAGGACCACCCCAAGGTAGCCAAGGAGGTGCGGGCTCTCACAGTGCTGTGCTAGGATGGAGGGGTATACAGGACCACCCCAAGGTAGTCAAGGAGGTGCGGGCTCTCAGAGTGCTGTGCTAGGATGGGGGGGTATACAGGACCACCCCAAGGCAGCCAAGGAGATGGGGGCTCTCACAGTGCTGTGCTAGGAGGAGGGGTATGCAGGACCACCCCAAGGTAGTCAAGGAGGTGCGGGCTCTCAGAGTGCTGTGCTAGGATGGGGGGGTATACAGGACCACCCCAAGGTAGTCAAGGAAGTGGGGGCTCTCAGAGTGCTGTACTAGGAGGGGTATACAGGACCACCCCAAGGCAGCCAGGAGGTGGGGGCTCTCACAGTGCTGTGCTAGGATGGGGGGGTATACAGGACCACCCCAAGGTAGTCAAGGAGGTGGGGGCTCTCACAGTGCTGTGCTAGGATGGGGGGGTATACAGGACCACCCCAAGGTAGCCAAGGAGGTGGGGGCTCTCACAGTGCTGTGCTAGGATGGGGGGGTATACAGGACCACCCCAAGGTAGTCAAGGAGGTAGGGGCTCTCACAGTGCTGTGCTAGGATCGGGGGGTATACAGGACCACCCCAAGGTAGTCAAGGAGGTGGGGGCTCTCACAGTGCTGTGCTAGGATGGAGGGGTATACAGGACCACCCCAAGGTAGTCAAGGAGGTGGGGGCTCTCACAGTGCTGTGCTAGGATGGGGGGGTATACAGGACCACCCCAAGGTAGTCAAGGAGAGGGGGGCTCTCACAGTGCTGTGCTAGGATGGAGGGCTATACAGGACCACCCCAAGGCAGCCAAGGAGATGGGGGCTCTCAGAGTGCTATGCTAGGAGGGGTATACAGGACCACCCCAAGGCAGTCAAGGAGGTGGGGCTCTCACAGTGCTGTGCTAGGATGGGGGGGTATACAGGACCACCCCAAGGTAGTCAAGGAGGTGGGGGCTCTCACAGTGCTGTGCTAGGAGGGCTATACAGGACCACCCCAAGGTAGTCAAGGAGGTGCGGGCTCTCACAGTGCTGTGCTAGGAGGGGTATACAGGACCACCCCAAGGTAGTCAAGGAGGTGGGGGCTCTCACAGTGCTATGCTAGGAGGGAGGGCTATACAGGACCACCCCAAGTAGTCAAGGAGGTGCGGGATCTCACAGTGCTATGCTAGGAGGGAGGGCTATACAGGACCACCCCAAGGTAGTCAAGGAGGTGGGGGCTCTCACAGTGCTATGCTAGGATGGAGGGGTATACAGGACCACCCCAAGGTAGTCAAGGAGGTGGGGGCTCTCACACAGTGCTATGCTAGGAGGGAGGGGTATACAAGACCACCCCAAGGTAGTCAAGGAGATGGGGGCTTTCACAGTGCTGTACTAGGAGGGGTATACAGGACCACCCCAAGGCAGCCAAGGAGGTGGGGGCTCTCAGAGTGCTATGCTAGGAGGGGTATACAGGACCACCCCAAGGTAGTCAAGGAGGTGGGGGCTCTCACAGTGCTGTGCTAGGATGGAGGGCTATACAGGACCACCCCAAGGCAGCCAGGAAGTGGGGGCTCTCAGAGTGCTGTGCTAGGAGGGCTATACAGGACCACCCCAAGGCAGCCAATGAGGTGGGGGCTCTCAGAGTGCTGTGCTAGGATGGAGGGGTATATACAGGACCACCCCAAGGTAGTCAAGGAGGTGGGGGCTCTCAGAGTGCTGTGCTAGGATGGAGGGGTATACAGGACCACCCCAAGGCAGCCAAGGAGGTGGGGGCTCTCAGAGTGCTGTGCTAGGATGGAGGGGTATACAGGACCACCCCAAGGCAGCCAAGGTGGGGGCTCTCAGAGTGCTGTGCTAGGATGGAGGGGTATACAGGACCACCCCAAGGCAGCCAAGGAGGTGGGGGCTCTCTCAGAGTGCTATGCTAGGAGGGGTATACAGGACCCACCCCAAGGTAGCCAATGAGGTGGGGGCTCTCAGAGTGCTATGCTAGGAGGGGTATACAGGACCACCCCAAGGTAGTCAAGGAGGTGGGGGCTCTCACAGTGCTATGCTAGGAGGGAGGGCTATACAGGACCACCCCAAGGTAGCCCAAGGAGGTGGGGGCTCTCACAGTGCTGTGCCAGGATGGAGGGGTATACAGGACCACCCCAAGGTAGCCAAGGAGGTGGGGGCTCTCAGAGTGCTATGCTAGGAGGGAGGGCTATACAGGACCACCCCAAGGTAGCCAAGGAGGTGCGGGCTCTCACAGTGCTATGCTAGGAGGGAGGGCTATACAGGACCACCCCAAGGTAGTCAAGGAAGTGGGGGCTCTCAGAGTGCTGTGTTAGGAGGGAGGGGTATACAGGACCACCCCAAGGTAATCAAGGAGGTGCGGGCTCTCAGAGTGCTGTGGTAGGAGGGAGGGGTATACAGGACCACCCCGAGGTAGTCAAGGAGGTGCGGGCTCTCAGAGTGCTGTGGTAGGAGGGCTATACAGGACCCACCCTAGCCAGGGAGGTGGGGGCTGTCAGTGTGCTGAGCTAGGAGGGAGAGCAGCCCTGCATTGAGGACTAACTGAAAGTAGCCAAGGAGGTGGGGGCTGTCAAAGTGTTGTGCTAGGACAGAGGGCAGCCCTGGATCTCCCAAAACATGTCTGGTCAGATGATCTGCATACAGTGGGACTCCGAAAGGACATCCTCAGCATGGACTGTCAGGACCAATAGAGCTTTGCTAATCCCCTCCCCATTTCCTCACAGGCAGGTAACAATGCTGTATGTGAGAAAACCAGTTCAGACTGCTGGCCAGTGTGGCCAAAGGTGGAGCCCGCTGGAAGCTGGTTGCCTTGAACTGACCACAGGCAGTCTGTTGGAAGGCTGGTTGCCTTGAACTGACCACAGGCAGTCTGTTGGAAGGCTGGTTGCCTTGAACTGACCACAGGCAGTCTGTTGGAAGGCTGGTTGCCTTGAACTGACCATAGGTAGTCTGTTGGAAGCTGGTTGCATTGAACTGACCATAGGTAGTCTGTTGGAAGGCTGGTTACCTTGAACTGACCACAGGTAGTCTGTTGGAAGGCTGGTTGCCTTGAACTGACCACAGGTAGTCTGTTGGGAAGGCTGGTTGCCTTGAACTGATCACAGGCAAAGAAGTGTCCATGGGTCATCCATGTGCACAGAGACAATTGCATGGGCAGAAGGAATTCCATGCACACACATGCTCAGACTGTGTGGCAGCATAATGAGGTCACTGCAGTATGCAAGCAATGCAAATCCCAGTAAACATCACCCTAGCTACCTTTACCGCATGCTTTAGCTTCACTGCATGTATGCAATGTAAGGCAATGAGCATGAATTCTGGCCAAAGAGAAATGCACACACCAGCTGAAATGCAGGAACGTTCATGTTTGGGGATGCGCATGTACACACACAACAGTAAGAAGGCAAATGATCCATTACACAAGGTGTCTGAGCCCAAGGCAAATGATCCATTAGGCAAGGTGTCAGAGCCCAAGGCAAATGGTCCATTAGGCAAGGTGTCAGAGCCCATGGCAAATGATCAATAAGGCAAGGTGTCAGAGCCCATGGCAAATGATCAATAAGGCAAGGTGTCAGAGCCCATGGCAAATGATCCATTAGGCAAGGTGTCAGAGCCCAAGGCAAATGATCAATAAGACAAGGTGTCAGAGCCCAAAGCAAATGATCCATTAGGCAAGGTGTCAGAGCCCAAGGCAAATGATCCATTAGGCAAGGTGTCAGAGCCCAGGCAAATGATCCAGAAGGCAAGGTGTCAGAACCTGAGGCAATGCATGCACGTGAATAATTCGGCATACACATGCAATGGGAAGAGAACACAAGCAAGATAGAAGGAGAGGAGTGCAGACCAGCACTCAACAGCACCACCTGCCGCCATCCACAGATAAGCAGAGACCTGTCCTCTAAACAAATGAAAGACCAGCTATTGTTTAAGGTCTATTCTGGGAATTATGGGCATACAGACTGTAGTGGAATCATCCTAGGCCGTCTAGTCCTACAACCCTGTGACTTTCTGTATAATGAGTTTGACTACGAAAGAGGCCACCAATGCCTGGAGCCATGTGAGTCCAACCTATCCCAAGCCGTCAGTCCATAACCCTGTGACTTTCTGTACAATGAATTGGACCACGAAAGAGGCCACCAATGCCTGGAGCCATGTGAGTCCAACCTATCCCAAGCCGTCAGTCCATAACCCTGCGACTTTCTGTGCAATGAGTTGGGCCACGAAAGAGGCCACCAATGCCTGGAGCCATGTGGGTCCAACCTATCCCAAGCTGTCAGTCTTCAGCATTTACTCATGTTACTGAGAAACTCTCTGAAGAATTACAAAAAAAAAAAAAAATCATTTTTATACATACACAACACCATACCTGTGTGGTGCCAATAACAGCAATTTTTTTCAGTGGCCTAGGGTTGACTTGAGTGAGAAGCTTTTTTTCTTTTTTTTTTTTTTTTGTTTTGTTTTGTTTTAAGCGAGAAGCTTCTTTCATGGCTGACATGTACAAGCCAGGGCTCATCACCACATAAAAAATCCCACCATGCGTCAGTGACAGGCCCAGGGCTGTGTGGCAAATAGCACTAAACGTCAGCAATGTCCAGTGGGCAGGCTGCAGGGGGATGGTGTGGAGGGTGAAATGAGAGAGAGGATGGTAAGGGTAAGGGTGCAACATTGTGGAGCAGGAAGCAGGCAGAAAGGCAATGCCAAACCTTCCCAGTAAGCTGAATAGGTCTCAAGGAATACAGATGTTTCCACTATACAACAATCATTGCATAAATCCTCTCTATCTCTCTCTCTCTCTCACACACACACACACACACACACACACACACACACACACACACACACACACACACACACACACATATAAGCATGTACACAGCTAACCCTTGAATCTCAGTAAAAAAAAAAAAATTTCAATCCAACTGTAATGCAGTTACCAAAGTGGAGCAAAATGGGTACAAAGTAGGGAGATTTTGTGAGAAACAGATCCAGTGACACAAACACCTTTGACCTGATAATTTGAGAGGCAGCTTCTGGTTTTAATTCAATGGGCTTTCAGAGATTCTGCTTCATATTCAAACAGCCAAAACAATGTTATGCATTATCCACTCACTAGGAATGGAAAACACATACTTGTCATTTTAGATGATGTACTGAAAGTGTTGTAAGAAAAAAGGTTTTTAAATACTCAGAAAAATTCAAAATAATACATACCGTAATTCGTTTTCCTTTTCTTCACAGTTTTCTGAAATGCTTCTACCTCAAACAGCAGCACACCATCTTCAAGCATTCTATCATCAGCAATGCTTTCATTTCGAATAACATCAATGACAGGTTTATCTAAAGCAGTGAAGGGCACACAGGCATCCATGTATGTTGTTCTCCCCATATGACAGCTATAGTTTCTGCTGCTCCTGTTGTCAAACTTATCTTCAATGTCAGCACGTCTTAAATGAACAGATACTTCACATGATGTTTGCTTAAAGTTCCACTTGGTACAAAAATTGGTTGAATCATCAACACTGTATATGTTCATGAGGAGACTGCAGCTCTGTATTTCGTGTCCGTATGCCCGTGTCTTTCCAATAGATGGACCGAATAATAAAGCTGAGTTTTTTAGAGTAAGTATACTGTGTCTTGGTGTGCCTGCACGTTCCATCCAGATAATCTGCAAATGATAATACCAATAACAACACAAAAAAAAAATCATTAAAAATGGAGGTAATCATTTCATATTTAAGCCATTCCCTGCGCAATGGAGTTTGCAAAGATATTTGTCATTCATTTCATTTATTTTTTCTTCAAGAGAACTAAAAACTGAGAAAAAAAATTACAGATACTGATCCAACAAGCAACCCCGCAAAATTTGGTAATAATCTGCCTTATTGTATTTTCAACATACTTAGTTGTCCAAACAAATGCCTTATCCTTACTTGGTATATTCAGAGGCCGTTACACAGGATTCTCACTTACAGAGAGATACAGGGGCAAGGGAGCTAACAATGCCCCTGATTTATTGTTGATCAAGAATGATGGCCTCATGATAGCACACATCACGTCCAGCTGTGAGCACTGAATCCCTCCTTTCTTCTGCGTAGTCTGGACATCATCTGTTTCACATCTTCCAAGTCAGTTTCCCTCCTTTCTTCTGCGTAGTTTGGACATCATCTGTTTCACATCTTCCAAGTCAGTTTCCCTCCTTTCTTCTGCGTAGTTTGGACATCATCTGTTTTATATCTTCCTAGTCAGTTTCCCTCCTTTCTTCTGCATAGTTTGGACATCATCTCTTTTACGTCTTCCTAGACAGTTTCCCTCCTTTCTTCTGTGTAGTTTGGACATCACCTGTTTCTCAGCTTCAGAGTCAGTTTCCTCCTTTCTTGTGTGTAGTTTGGACATCATCTGTTTTACATCTTCCGAGTCAGTTTCCCTCCTTTCTTATGTGTAGTTTGGACATTATCTGTTTCTCAGCTTTATAGTCAGTTTCCCTCCTTTCTTGTGTGTAGTTTGGACATCATCTGTTTCTCAGCTTCCAAGTTTCGTTCTTTGCATTCAATATTCTACTGTGGACTCTTGCAAAAGTCCTAAGCTGCACATCTTGTTTTCTGCAGTCTCAAGAGAAAATTCCACGTGATAACTCACAAAAAAACTGCATGAGTTGGCTACTACTCTCTGACCCTCATGGACAGCTGTGCCGAGCGCTGTTCTGGCAGTCATGTCATCCCACACCTCCCATACCTACTGTGACCTAAACAGCACAAAATGGTGCTTGGGTCTTGACCTCCAACAGACAGGTACCACCTACAGTAGTTACAGCCCATTGAACTGTGCATATATTTGTGAAATGTGGTCATTTACACATGTAGAAGCATTCAAGAATTTAGTTTGACTTGTATCAGTGCCAAGAATATTCCCAATGGTCTGTGAGATTTGGCCAGGGAGTTTTCATCTGATGCTCCCTCATTCAGCCTGGTCCCCAAGGCCTGTGGGGGAAGGTCAGTGCCTCCCTCTTTCCCAATCTGTATTCTGCTCCCTCCCCAGGGGCCTCATGATGCCTGCAGGAAAGAAGAGTGTTCTGTGTATTCTGCTCCCTCCCCAGGGGCCTCATGATGCCTGCAGGAAAGAAGAGTGTTCTGTGTATTCTGCTCCCTCCCCAGGGGCCTCATGATGTCTACAGGAAAGAAGAGTGTTTCTGTGTATTCTGCTCCCTCCCCAGGGGCCTCAAGATGCCTGCAGGAAAGAAGAGTGTTCTACTGGCAAAGTGTCTGATGGTTTGCACCCAGCAAACGTAGCGATGGATGGATTTTTCATCGGAGAGGAGTACCAGTGAGGGACCTTCAGCTTTGAACAACCTCAGATTTCAATTGGTACGACAGGATGGAACATGTGCATCAGGAATTTGGAAGGTATAACAGTGTGCATGTGAGAAACAGTTAGATGATCCTCTTAATGAGCATATAACACTGACAAATCTCCGGGGACAGGCTACTTCCAATTCAGTGGCGGGGCGACCATCCCCAACCCGGCGGGTCCCCGGGTGGCGGATAGGGGAACGGCCCTCAGATATGAGGGTTAGCTGCGATATAAGTCAGGCCCGCTGGTCGAATAAGCAGTCCCGGACCAACTGGCGGTGCTCCCAGCAGGACGGGGTGGGGCAGCAGGTGGCACTGCTGCACTCAAGAAATATCCCATATGTCCCATGACGGGTTCATCACGCGATCATGAGGCGCGTTAAAAACCTCTAGCTACGGGGTGGGACCCCTCGGAGAAAGAATCCCCCCTGTGCTCACAGGGCAGGACTTTGGACCATGAGCTAAGGGCGGGGTAACCCCTACAGAAACCTCGAGTGCTGAAGACGGAGGTGTTGGGCTGCACGGCGCACTCTAATAAACCACGACACCACGCATCATCGCCATATGACAATGTCAGCCAGCCGAGATGAGAATGGCTCGCCCATTGAGGTCCCTCCAGGATGGGGCAGCGCCGGGCTCGAGCCTCAACGGAGTCCACCCACAGCGACTGGAGGTCCCTCTCGTCCACCTCGTCACGCCAGGGGGCGGCAGAGGACAGCGACTGGCAGCACTTCAACAACAACATCCAAGAAGCAACAACCTTTCAAGGTGATGCATTGGAATGCAGAAGAGTCATGAATAAAAAGACGGAGCTTGAACACATCCTGCACGAGGAAAACATCAACGTCTGCTGCATTCAAGAAACCCACCTGAAAACAGGAAAGGCATTCAAAATCCGAGGCTACCAGCCATTTAGATGGGACAGAGCTGACAGAAGCAAGGGCGGAATCCTGACACTTGTCCGGAACAACATCGATGCCAGCGAAACAGCAGTCCACATGGAGGGTGCTGAGTACCAGATGATTCGGGCCAAACTGAATGACACAGAGTTGCACATCCTGAACTTCTACTGCCCTGACAACCAGCCACTGTCACTCGGCACCATCAACGTCCCAGGTTCGAGCTTTATCGCAGTAGGTGATTTCAACAGTCACTCCCAGAGCTGGGGTTACAGCCAGATGGATCGCCGAGGAGAAGAAGTGGAAGACTGGCAAGACGAACATCATCTCGTCCTGATCAACTCCCCAAGTGACACTCCAACCTTCTACTCCAGACGATGGCGCACTACCTCCACCCCAGACCTGCTCTCTGCACTGAAGATGTACACCAGGACATCACCAGGGAAGTGGGAGAGCAGCTAGGAGGTAGCGATCACAGGCCAGTGTTCCTGAAGATCAACAAAAGCACAGCCAGTCGCCCAGTGCCCGCTCGCTGGAACTACAAGAAGGCAAAATGGAGGCTTTTCAGTCACCGCACCAACGTCTCACCAAGGACCTTCAAGTCCAAGGCAGAGACATAAACAATGTTGTCAGAGTCCTGAACGCCAGCATCTTGCAGGCTGCCAAAGAGACCATTCCACGTGGTGCTCAAAAAGAGTACAAACCTACTGGAGCAACCAGCTTCAAGAGCTACAGGACGAGATGACGGAGGCCAGACAAGATGCAGAAAACAACCCATCGGACGAGAACCACCTGCAGCTGCAGCAGACAAAAGCCAAATTCCTCAAGGCAAAGATCCAGGCCAGGCGCAAAAGCTGGAGAGAGAAGACAGCAGCCCTGAACCTTGAGAAAGTGGCTCAAAACTGTGGAGAGTTGTAGGCCAACTCAACGATGAGGACAGCAAGGCCAGAACATCACACTGGAAGAGAATGGAGAGATGCTGACAGGGAGATGCGCAGCTAACCGCTTTGCTGATATCTACGCAAGCGAGAGCACTATACCTGTCAGCACTTATCAGCAAAGAGAAGCAAGAAGAGAACAGAGAGAGAGACGACAAGACACCAACGTGAAACCCATGAAGCAGCCCCTTACTCTCCATGAGCTCCAGACAGCTCTGAGGAAGCTGAAAACTCGGAAATCCCCAGGGCCAGATGGGATCACTAACGAGATGCTGAAGCACCTTGGCAGCACAGCCACCCCAAACTTCTAGAGGTCTTCAACCTGAGCTGGGAAACTGGAGACTTGCACAAGTTTGGAGAGAAGCCATCATGATCCCTGTCCTCAAAAAAGGCAAGGACAAGAAGAAGGCTGCCAGTTACAGGCCAATCAGCCTCACCAGCTGCGTCATCAAGACCCTAGAGAGAATGGTCAACCAGCGCCTGCTTTGGTATCTCGAGACTGAAAACATTCTGGCTCCTGAACAGGCAGGCTTCAGACAGTTTCGCAGCACAGAAGACCAGACCACCTACCTCTCCCAAGAAATCGAGGATGCGTTCCAGGAGCAAAAGCTTGTCTTTGCCACCTGGATCGATCTACAAAAGGCCTTTGACAAAGTCTGGACTGATGGCCTCCTCGTGAAACTGCATAGATGTGGAGTCGCTGGCAACATGCTGCATTGGATCATCAGATCCTACCTCCACAACCGCAGAGCAAGAGTCACAGTCAACGGACAAAAAGGCAAAAAAGTACTGCTGCGACATGGAGTCCCACAAGGAGGCGTCCTCTCGCCTACACTCTTTTTGGTCTTCATTAATGACCTCATCCAAGAACTTCCCAAAGGTATCCATGCTGCACTTTATGCAGATGACCTGGTGCTGTGGTGCAAGGAAGAGCATGCCACTACTGCCACATACAGAATGCAACAAGCGGCTGACAAGCTGGCGGCATGGGCAGATAAGTGGTGTGTGGCAATCAACAAGGAGAAATCTTCCACAACACTCTTCACCTTGTCAACAAAACAAAAGGCTGGGCCCATCAAACTTGGAGGCACAGCCCTGAAACACGAAGAGGAGGCAACCTATCTTGGTGTCACCTTCGACAAGAAGCAAACCTGGCGACCACACATCCAGAAAGCTGAAGCAAAGGCCAGACGAAAGCTTGCCATTCTGCGGAAGCTAGCCGGAACCAGCTGGGGAGCAAACGAAACAAATACTCAAGCGCGTCTACCAGGGAGCAGTCAGGCCCCATCTTGAGTATGGCTCAACAGCTTGGTCAACAGCAGCGAAGACCCACCAGCAATCCCTGGATAGGGTCCAAAATCAAGCCCTCAGGATCATCATCACCGGGTCCATGCGATCCACACCAATCAAAGCCATGGAGGAGGTTACTGCCATACAGCCCCTCCACCAGAGGAGAGACGCAAAGAGACCATGGTTCAGGCAGAGAAATTCAAGTGCCTGCCTCAACATCCGATGAACAAGAGGATGCAGAACCTGACCAAGAATCGTCTCAAACGCAGTAGCTTCATCCATGAAAGCAAGAGTCTTGCCAGGGAGCATCAAGATGGCTTGCCACCTGCCAACCCACTGGACCCCTCTGATCTGCCACAGCCCTGGAATGAAGATTTCACAAATCTTCACATCTCCACAACAGTTCCACAGGTTGCCTCAGGAGACTCTCAGGATGACATCGTCAAACGCACTCTCACACTTGCCATGATTGCTGAGAAGTACCCCGAAGAATCCTGGATACATGCGTACACCGACGGCTCAGCAACCAACGCAGTGTCTGATGGAGGAGCGGGCGTATTTATCAAGTCACCTGAGGGACACACACACACCACAGCGGGATACCAACTGGGAAACACTGCTCCAATTATGCTGCAGAAGTTCAGGCCCTCATGCAGGCAGCCTCCATGATTCATGAATCACAGAGCGACTGCACCCAAGTTGTCTTCCTCTCTGACGCGCTGTCCGTCCTGGAGGCCCTTGCAGGAGACAAACTTCCTCGTCTAATGGAGAAACTCCAGGAACTCGCCAAAAGTAGACGAGTAGTCCTGCAATGGGTACCTGCCCACTGCGGAGTCCCAGGGAACGGCAGCCGATCAGCTCGCCAAAACCGGAGCCAGAGGAAGACAACCAGACAACAGCGTCAGCTTCGCAGAGAAGAAGACCCTTGTGAAGGCTCTGATGCGACCACAACCCACAAGGGATGCCTTCCATCTTCTGGAGAGACAGGAGCAGGTGGTCATTATGAGACTCAGAACTGGCCACTGCCGACTCAATGGCCACCTGCATAGGAAGCTGAAGCTGGCGCCTTCCCCCTTCTGCTCCTGTGGTCTTGAAGACCAAACACCAGAACACGTCCTACAGACGTGTCCCCTTCTCAAGGGACTGAGAGAAACCGTGTGGCCAACGCTGACTCCGCTGCACACGAAGATTAGATTGCCTAGCGCTCAGTCTGTTTATCCCGGGAACATTTGTCTGCTTGACATGATGTGCATTTCTTTTTATTCGTAGTCATCTTTTTGCTGAACATGCTCCTGCTCCTCCTTTTTGGCTCAGCTGAAGTCGGTCAAAATGCCTCATTCAGCTTTTGCTCACAGACAAACCATTCTGATGTCCAAGTCTCTGCCTGCTCATTCATGGAGTTGTCCCCCAGCCCCCACCCCCCTCCCTCCACAGCATTTGGACAAGGGAACGGCTGATGCTGACAAAATTAACCAGGTTACTGGCATCATCCAAGATTCCGCCGCTGTCACATATGCTGCTTTGTTCACTTCTTCTCTTGATTCTGCTTGCTTCTCTCTTTGGAATAGGGACTCTTTCCGGCAATCCTCTTGCCTTTTAATAGATCTTAAGGCTACATCAAGGCAGTCTCTCCTTCAAGGTTCTTTCCCTTTTAGGTGATTTACTCCACAAAGTGGCAAAGTGACAGACTAAAGGCTCAAGGCTCTTCCTCGGCCCTTTCATGCCCAAAATTTCAGCTTTCTCTTCTTTATCCCCTGCAATAATTTTGCAGGCAACGGCCTTCCACTTCTCTCTCCTTCCCCTCCACAAGCACTTGTTCTCTTGATTCAGAATGTGCACAAGAAAGGGACAGAAAAACTGACGATCCACAGGAGATGGAGTCCATCCTGTCTGTGATTTGGCTCTCGACCTTTCTGCACAGAGGGCAGGAACTAATCTCAGGTGAGTGGGACCTGTCAGAGCTTTCAGGACCTTTCTGCACAGAGGGCAGGAAACTAATCTCAGGGTGAGTGGGACCTGTCAGAGCTTTCAGGACCTTTCTGCACAGACGGCAGGAACTCATCTCAGGTGAGTGGGGGACCTGTCAGTAGTACAGAAAGGGCTCAAGACATCTTTCATCTCTCGTCATCCCTCAACGTCAACACCTATTTGGACGATGCATTCCAGTGACCAGGTCAAGGCCTCAGTTTGAGGAAGTGGAATCCTCTATCACGAAAGCACCTTCACCAAAGTTCTTTTCCCTTGCTCTTTATTCTCTTCTTGGTACCCAAGAAGAACGGCAAGTGGAAGCTTGTCACTGTCCTAGGCCATCTGAACCTGTAACTTCCTCCTTCAGAGTTTGCCAAGGAAACAGTCAGAACGCTCTGCCCTGCTGTTCCTCCAGGGTAATCTGCAGAAAGCCTGGACGTTTCCAACACAACTTTCCACATTCCTGTCTATCAAACATCTCAGAAATACCCATGCATCAGTTTTCTGGGGACAGTCTGTGCTTTCAGGGCTCTTCCATTCTGTCTTTCTCTAAGTCCCTAGGATTTTATGGGAGTCATGGACTCTGGGATGAAGGTGATCAGACAGAGACACTCTTTCACGTCAATTTACCTTGACCACCTTCTTCAAAACAATCTGGACTGTTTGGCACTGTCAAGAGATATTCTTTCACGTCAATTTACCTTGACCATCTTCTTCAAAAGAATCTGGACTGTTTGTTTTTTTCAAGAGATCTGTCAGTTCTAGTGCACTTTCTTGCTTCCTCGAGTTTCTTGGTGAAGCTAGAAAAGTCCGACAGGATTACTTCTCAGCATCCCACGTATCTAGGCATACTTTTTCTTATGGATGTCAGTCTGGTTTGTCTTTCCAGATGACAAAGCAGTGGAGATGGTCATCTTTGGTCAGGCACACTCTGCATCCCCTTGCAGTTCCTGCGGGTGTAGACCTTGTGTTCCTTGGCCAGCTTCTTCTGTTCCCCCTTGCAGTTCCTGCAGGTGTAAACCTAGTGTCCCTTGGCCAGCTTCTTCTGTGTCCCCTTGCAGTTCCTGCAGGTGTAAACCTTGTGTCCCTTAGCCAGCTTCTTCTATGTCCCCTTGCAGTTCCTGCAGGTATAGACCTAGTGTCCCTTGGCCGCTTCTTCTATGTCCCCTTGCAGTTCCTGCAGGTATAGACCTAGTGTCCCTTGGCCAGCTTCTTCTATATCCCCTTGCAGTTCCTGCAGGTGTAGACCTGGTGTCTCTTGGCCAGCTTCTTCTGTGTCCCCTTGCAGTTCCTGCAGGTGTGGACCTGGTGTCCCTTGGCCAGCTTCTTCTGTGTCCCCTTGCAGTTCCTGCAAGTGTAAACCTAGTGTCCCTTGGCCAGCTTCTTCTGTGTCCCTTGCAGTTCCTGCAGGTGTAAACCTAGTGTCCCTTGGCCAGCTTCTTCTATGTCCCCTTGCAGTTCCTGCAGGTATAGACCTAGTGTCCCTTGGCCGGCTTCTTCTATGTCCCCTTGCAGTCCTGCAGGTATAGACCTAGTGTCCCTTGGCCAGCTTCTTCTGTGTCCCCTTGCAGTTCCTGCAGGTAGACCTGGTGTCCCTTGGCCAGCTTCTTCTGTGTCCCTTTGCAGTTCCTGCAGGTGTGGACCTGGTGTCCCTTGGCCAGCTTCTTCTGTGTCCCCTTGCAGTTCCTGCAGGTGTAGACTTAGTGTCCCTTGGCCAGCTTCCTCTGTGTCCCCTTGCAGTTCCTGCAGGTGTACACCTAGTGTCCCTTGGCCAGCTTCCTCTGTGTCCTCTTGCAGTTCCTGCAGGTGTAGACCTAGTGACTCTTGGCCAGCTTCCTCTGTGTCCCCTTGCAGTTCCTGCAGGTGCAGACCTAGTGTCCCTTGGCCAGCTTCGTGTGTCCACCTCCTCTGTGTCCCCTTGCAGTTCCTGCAGGTGTACACCTAGTGTCCCTTGGCCAGCTTCCCTCTGTGTCCCCTTGCAGTTCCTGCAGGTGTACACCTAGTGTCCCTTGGACAGCTTCCTTGGCACCCCCTTCAGTGGCACCAGGCCATACCTGGACCCAGTCATCAGTAGACTGGGTCAGCCTACTTCCTACGTCCCTGGAACTTCTTGTGGCTGGGCCTGGCTCCACTGAACTCAGGAGGTCCTCTCTCTCCCAATTCTCTCAGACAATCTGTGCTGGAAAACATGTGTGTAACTGATTACAACACAGTGTACAGATGGATACTGGATCAGAAGAACTACCAGATGATATGAGATGAGTAGAAAGTTGTGTGACCAGTTTTCTTGCTCTTGAATACAACATAATGTAAAGATGGATGACTGGATCAGGTGAACCACCAGACGATGTGATCAGTAAAAAGCTGCGTCACCAGTTTCTGGCGCTCGCGTTTGGCAGCTGCACTTTGATTTTTGCCAGCCATATAATTTTCTCCTAATCACCATGACAAGTCACCACTCCTCGGCCTGCAGCCATGTGGTGCTGGTGCACATGGCAGCTGTGCTCTCTTCACCTCTCAGTACATTTTCCTTCAAACACACTGTTTCTGTCTGTTAACAAACCACCTCACTTCACCCTTCAGCACACCCTCCTTCAAGCACACTGCTTCTGTCTGTTAAACACCTCTCTTCACCTCTCAGCACACTTTCCTTCAAGCACACTGTCTCTGTCTGTTAACAAACCACCTCACTTCACCTCTCAGCACACTTTCCTTCAAACACGCTATATCAGTAACAATTGAAAACATCAACAAATCGAAACACTATGCATTTGTTTATCCCATACTTCTTTTTTTGCTCAATAACAAAAATGCATGTTTTGTGTATGAGCGCACATGTGCGTGCATGTGTGCTTCTTACTCATTCAGAGCCGTTCGCAGTGATTTGAAATTTGACAAAAAAACAAACAAACAAAACCGGATATTTAGAACAGCAAGCATGTATCAAAAGTTACTGACTACTTACAAACAAGATGTTTTGCTGATAGCTGAGCATAAACATAGATCCATGAAGAGAAGTAGTCCTGGAGTGAGCGGCCAGGTGTGTCACAATCAGACGTGAATGTCAGTGTCAAATCTCTCACGTACCTCCCAAAGCACTCAACTGTTTTCATGTACTTCTTGATTAGGGGGTAACGGGGAACTTGTCAGCTGCTGGGCAGACCAAATTAAACATCATACAAGTATAGATCAATACTGATTCACAAAATGATAATATTTTGAGTGGGAAACATATGAACCATTTGCAGTTGCTAATGGTTAAAGCAATTATCATACGGAGAGTAACTACGTTAATAAAAGTAATACTAACTGAACATACTCTGTATGGCATTCTTTTCATCATCATGCCAATGGTTAAAGCAGTTACCATACGGAGTGTAATCACAATACAAAAAGTAATATTTATTGAACAAAATCTGTATGTCATACTTTCCATCATCATGGCAATGACTGAAGCAGTTACCATACGGAGTGTAATCACAACACACAAAAAGTAATATTTATTGAACAAAATCCATAAGACATTCTGTTCATCATCAATCCTTAGAATATGACTGAAATGTTTTAACCCTCTTCAGTATGCACTTACCCGAGCTTAGTTACGCTGAAAACCTTCGGCAAGATAAGTAACTCCGTAATTTGAACATGGTTTCCCAATTTAAAAATTAATTTAAAAGACAGGAAAGGAAATAATGAAATGAAAATAATTTTAAAAATTCCTACGAATATATATGTTGCTATATCTTAAGTTTGAAGAATGTCACATGAGCCATTTACTCGGGGAAAAAAAAATCTTCTTCTTCAGAACTTTCTTCTGAATTGTTGTTGTCATCATATCTCTCGAATCTCATCCCAGTCGAAATCAAGGTCACTCTAAGCTTCATCACCCAGCACTTTCACTAAGTCTTATGCCATAAATTCTAAAAATCACAGTATCTTCATCACTAAATCTCATTATAGAACGGCAGAAATCAAGGTTAGCCATGGTGAAAAAAGGCATTTCGACCACAAAACTTTAAAAATTCATAACTCGAGAACCATGGCACACATCGACTCGCGTTTTTTTTTGCAAACGGAAGTAAATGGCTACAGGAAGAAGGAAGTCACATTCTCGCAAGACTTCCTTTTCTACAAGAAACATGGCGGCGCCCATTGTTGCCACGTGTTTTACCGGGCGCTGGCAGGTGCTCAGCCTTCTGGCTGTGTGATTTCCGGCCGGGCGCTGGCAGGCGCGCGCTTGTTAAGAGAGTTAAAACACAAGCTTTGGAAAAATCCCCTTAACAGTGCAGGACACCCCCCTCCCCCCCCCCCCCCCCCCACACACACACACAGCATGATAGAAATAACAGCAACCAAATGTCATCCCTAGGGCTTAGCAAACCAACACTGCAGGACACACACACACACACACACACAGCATGACAAAAATACTAGCTAACCTAACGTCATCCCCAAGGCATAGCAAACCAAGTCAGACAGGGGGCTGCTTGACCTTTGTCCCCAGATTTCAAAACAAAACCCCTGAGAAAAAACAAACACCCATACTGATGGCAAAAAAAAAAATGTGTAAAGCAGGGGATCAGGTTTACAGTCTTATGACTGTTGTGACATCACAGTAGAATAGCTGGTACCTCTGGACTTGAAACATGAAACAAAAGCCTAAAGACGTTTTAGGTCAAAGACAACTAGAACAAAGACAGAAAATAGCAGAAACCTGTAAAGAAAGGAAAAAAAAAAAAAAAACATAATATAAAAAAAAGAAGACAAAACAAAACAAAACAAGATTAAATCAAATACCATTCAAAGAGAGTAACAGAAAAGATCAAGTTACTATCTCAGAATTTTCCACAAGGCCTGGACAGGATTCATAGAGAATTACCACCCAGCATCCCACGGGTGAAGTGGGGCTGTTCTGCAAACACAGCATTTGTCAATAGAGGATTAGGGCTTCCATTAACCCTCTTGTATTCCTAACAGGAGGAGAACAAGGCATTTGGCAATAGAGGATTAGGGCTTCCATTAACCCTCTTGTATTCCTAACAGGAGGAGAACAAGGCATTTGGCAATAGAGGATTAGGGCTTCCATTAACCCTCTGTATTCCTAACGGAAGGAGAACAAGGCATTTGGCAATAGAGGATTAGGACTTCCATTAACCTTCTTGTATTCGTAACGGGAGTAGTAGAGCATGGCATTTGGCATTAGAGGATTAGGGCTTCCATTAACCCTCTTGTATTCCTAATGGGAGGAGAACAAGGCATTAGGTAATAGAGGATTAGGGCTTCCATTAACCCTCTTGTATTCCTAACCCTAATGATGATGAAATCAGGTTTTTTACCAATTCCACGGGGGAACATTTTATATGTCGAGAGAACAGTACTGAAAACAGTTTAAAGGGACCTCAAGGGGACAGTACTGAAAACAGATTAAAGGGACCTCAATGGGACAGTACTGAAAACAGTTTAAAGGGACTTTGAGGGGACAGAGCTGAAAACAGTTAAAAAGAACCTCAAGGGGACAGTACTGAAAACAATTTAAAGGGACCTTGAAGGAACAGAGCTAAAAACAGTTTAAAGGGACCTTGAGGGGACAGTGCTAAAAACAGTTTAAACGGACCTGGAAGGGACAGTACTGTAAACAGTTTAAAGGGACCTCAAAGGGACGGTATTTAAAAAAGTTTAAAGGGACCTTGAGGGGACAGTACTGACAACAGTTTAAAGGGATCTTGAAGGGACAGTACTGAAAAAAAGTTTAAAGGGACCTTGAAGGGACAGTACTGAAAACAGTTTAAAGGGACCTCAAGGGGACAGTGCTGAAAACAGTTTAAAGGGGCCTTGAGGGGACGTACTGAAAACAGTTTAAAGGGACCTTAAAGGGACAGTACTGAAAACAGTTTAAAGGGACCTCAAGGGGACAGTACTGAAAACAGTTTAAAGGGACCTTGAGGGAACAGTACTGAAAACAGTTTAAAGGGGCTTGAGGGGACAGTACTGAAAACAGTTTAAAGGGACCTCAAAGGGACAGTACTGAAAGCAGTTTAAAGGGACCTCAAGGGGACAGTACTGAAAACAGTTTAAAGGGAACTGAAGGGGACAGTACTGAAAACAGTTTAAAGGGACCTTGAAGGGACAGTACTGTAAACAGTTTACAGGGACCTTGAGAGGACAGTACTGAAAACAGTTTAAAGGGACCTTAAGGGGACAGTACTGAAAACAGTTTAAATGAACATCAATGGGACAGTACTGAAAACAGTTTAAAGGGTCCTTGAAGGGACAGTATTGAATACAGCTTAAAGAGACCTCAAGTGGACAGTACTGAAAACAGTTTAAAGGGACCTCAAGTGGACAGTACTGAAAACAGTTTAAAGGGACCTTGAGGGGACAGTGCTGAAAACAGTTTAAAGGGATCTTGAGGGGACAGTGCTGAAAACAGTTTAAAGGGACCTCAAGGGGACAGTACTGAAAACAATTTATGGGACCTTGAGGGGGCAGTACTGAAAACAGTTTAAAGGGACCTTGAGGGGACAGTACTGACAACAGTTTAAAGGGGCCTTGAGGGGACAGTACTGAAAACAGTTTAAAGGGACCTTGAGGGGACAGTACTGAAAACAGTTTAAAGGGATCTTGAAGGGACAGTACTGAAAAAAGTTTAAAGGGACCTTGAAGGGACAGTACTGAAAACAGTTTAAAGGGACTTTGAGGGGACAGTACTGAAAACAGTTTAAAGGGAGCTCAAGGGGACAGTACTGAAAACAATTTAAAGGAACCTCACGGAGACAGTGCTGAAAACAGTTTAAAGAGACCTCAAAGGGACAGTACTGAAAACAGTTTAAAGGGACCTCAAGGGGACAGTACTGAAAACA
Source organism: Conus betulinus (assembly GCA_016801955.1). Classification (NCBI taxonomy): domain Eukaryota; kingdom Metazoa; phylum Mollusca; class Gastropoda; order Neogastropoda; family Conidae; genus Conus; species Conus betulinus. Next base: position 557,570 of record JADBJO010000232.1, on the reverse strand, counting down.
GTTTAAAGGGACCTGAATGGGACAGTACTGAAAACAGTTTAAAGGGACCTCAAGGGGACAGTACTGAAAACAGTTTAAAGGGACCTCAAGGGGACAGTACTGAAAACAGTTTAACCTCTTCACTGTGCTGTTGACGTACGGCGTTCGTCATGAAAAGTGCCGTCTGCAATGCGTAGTTGACGAACGCTGTTCGTCATGATTCCACACTCTTTCTGTTTCGTCCAGCATTGCCGAAAATCCCGCTATTTATGATTTGATAAACTCCCTTGACCACTCTTTGCTTTTGGTGTACCATTTGTTCAAGATAATTGGTTCATTTACATCATTTATGACGATCGATCAGCAAGGTACTGTGAAGTCGTACTTTCACTTTTCGAAGCCATGGCTGCCCCACAACGAAGCTCTACAGTTGTAGAGGTTATTGACGAAATTTACCAAGATGAAAAAAGTGGAGATGAAGATTTTGATCCAGCTGCATCAAACTTCATAAAGTTGATGCTAACAACCCAGAGTTTGATCTGGAAGCAGAAGAGGATTTGTCGAACGACTCGTCGTCTGAGTCAGACTCAGCATGGAGATCCAATAATTCAAGACGCAGGCGAGTGTATTTGAGAGATTCATTCAATTTATAACATAATGGTGTTGCTTTTCTTCTCAGTATAATTATGAATAGATCAACCAAGTGTGTGTATGTACGTCTGTACTGTTGGCCGGGGCCGTGTCAGCAAGCGAGCCAGTCATCAATGACCAGTGTGCTTGACCGACTTTCAAGGCGTTGGGCTCATGTGCCAGTGTCAGTCGCTCGCTCGCTCGCTCTCACTCACGCTGCGTGTGTTTGATTTGCTTGTGGTTTATCGATGTGTGCCCAACTCTTCCCTATGGCGTGTGTGTGTGTTCGTGTGAGGGCCAGGGTGGGAGTAGGGGCAAATGTGTGTGTGTGTGTGTGTGTGTGTGTGTGTGTGTGTGTGTGTGTGTGTGTGTGTGTGATGATGATGATACTTTTTCTAGAAAAAAAAACTGAAAGCACACAGTGATAAATAATACTGATCTAAACAATGTTGCAGTGAAGTGACTAGTTCAAAAGCATAACTCATGGATTGTTTGCAGTGTTTGCTTGATGAAAATGAAAGAGGGTGTGGCATGCTAATGACCCAATTTCAGTTTGTGTATGTTTGTTTGCTTATAGTGTGTATGTGTTTGTGAATATTTTCATAAACTGAAACTAGTGAAAGCAAGAGTAGATACAAAAATTTGTTATCATTTTGAAGTGATATTATGTGCTGTTTATTTGAGTTTTGTTGGACTTACAGAAGGGGGCGTGGCTTGTTTACGATTGTGTGTGTGTGTGTGTGTGTGTGTGTGTGTGTGTGTGTGTGTGTGTGTGTGTCATGTGTGTGTATATTTATGTGTGTATTTGTGTGTGTGTGTGTGTGTGTGTGTGTGTGTGTGTGTGTGTGTGTGGTACATTTTCTTTTTATTTCATGAAATATTTCTATGGAAAATTGAACTCTTGCTTTCAATGTGTTACAGCTAGGCTGATGCAGCATGGAGATGATGTTCAGCCTGGGCCTGCTGGTGCTGGGCCTGTTGCTCGACCTGCTGGTGCTGGACCTGCTGGTGCTGGACCTGCTGGAAGAGGAAGGGGAGCAAGAGGAAGAGGACGGAGAGGAAGAGGTGGTGGTGCTCAAGGTAGAGGACGGCAGCCTGGTCATCAACGGGGTGGGCACCAGGATCAGCGTGTCCGGATTTTGCCCGACAATTTTGAACATGACATCCCTGATTTTACTGCTGATGAAGGGATTCAGGTGGACACCACCAATTTACTGCTGCTGATTATTTCAGTTTATACAGCAGTGACCTGATCCAAGATTTCAGGATTCAGACTAACAAGTATGCAGAAGAGCACATAGCAACACAATTGCCATGCTGAGTGCACACATTTTGTTCAGGAAGGATGGAAACAGCAGCTCCTTACTTGACTTCCAGAAAGAAGTCATCAATGAGATGATTTTTGGCAACAAAGACCAGCTAATGCTGAGGACGACCATGCTGTAAGGTTGTGTGCTTGACACTTCATCAGTGTGCTGCCCCCTACCCAAAATAAAGTGGCCATCAAGGAGGTGCTGTGTCTGCTGGAAGAAAGGGCAGAGGAAGACACCAGGTATTACTGCCCAGACTGCCCTAGCAAACCAGGATTGTGTTTGGAAGACTGCTTCCAGAACTGTCATACTCAGCATTTCTATTGGCGATAGAAACTGGGAGATACACACCTTTCGTTCTTTGTGTGGCTAGGCTGTGCTATGGTGTGGCTGGACACTGCTTCATGGGTCTTTGTACACTGTATAACTCCAACACAAAGTGTGCTATAAACTGCTGTGAGGTCAGCATCATCTGATTATATCATGATTGACATCTTCATTTCTTTATATTGCGTTTCAAGTTCATGTGACATTCTGGCAGACCATTTCATTATATTTTTGTTACAATCAGATTTTTCATTCATTTTCCTTTCATTTGATATAACTTTTATGTAGCTATCTTCAATATCTTCTGAACTATAAGCAAATGAAAATCATAGGTGTGATTTTTGTGTTTTTCTGAATTCTACAGGCAACAAAAACTGGGAGATAAATGCCTTTCGTTCTTTGTGTGGCCAGACTCTGCTATGTTGCGGCTGGACACTGCCTTCTGGATCATTGTACACTGTAAATCTTCAATACTAAATGTGCTATGAACTGCTGTGAGCTCCAGCATCACCTAATAACATCATGATGATTGATTTTTTCATTTTTTTATATTGCATTTCAAGTTCATGTGTCATTCTAGCATATCATTCCATTATGTTATTGTTACAAACAGATTCTTCATTCAATTTCCTTTCATTTGATATATACTTTTATGTAGTTATCTTCAATATCTTCTGAATTATAAGTAAATGAAAATCATAGGCGTGATTTTTGTGTTTTTCTAAAAAATTTCTTAGCATGGGACTTAGGAAAATACGATAGCAGCGAAGGAGTTAAAGGAACCTTGAGGGGACAGTACTGAAAACAGTTAAAAGGGACCTCAAGGGGACAGTACTGAAAACAGTCTAAAGGTACCTCAAGGGGACAGTACTGAAAACAGTTTGCCAGCTATCCCTGACTGCACTAAAATTTTTTTTTTTCAAATGCCATATTATCTTTCCTAGGACCCCAAGTCACTGCTGAATTTGGGACGAACTAGGGATATGGTTTGTGCAGAGAAAAAAGCTCTTCTACTGTTGATTTAGGGATAAGGTTTGTGCAGAGAAAAGAGCTCTTCTATTGTTGAATTAGGGATAAGGCCTCGAAAGGCAGTGGACGAAAGGCCTCGGAGCAGGCAATACATATAGATCTGTCTTTGAGAGGGATTGCGATAGTTTCCTCATGCAGCTAGTGAAGGGTTTTTCAGATTTATGATATACATTTTTCCATTTACTTCATGTTCGGTTTTTTTTTTTTCTCTCAATAATTTCAAATCTTTGCCAAGTCAATACTATACTGATGGAAGAATTGTCCCTGCACTTGTTTTCCCCCACTACTTAATTGTTCAGCATTATATTAGGGATAAGGTTTGTGTAGAGAAAAAGAACTCTTCTACTGTTGTACTAGGGATTAGGCTTGTGTAGAGTAGAGAGCTCTTCTAATTTTACATCATGACAAAACGTACACATGGAGACTAAAAACCCAGAGAGACTGCTTTTTTTTTTCGGCATACATTCAACAACAGATATAGTGCTGGTCCAGAAAGGTGATTTAAAACATTTTTTACATGCCAAATTTCCAGCCTTGCAAAACGGCACCCCTACGTTATACTGTAGAGATTAAAAAATATATATATATATATCACAGTGCATCATGCATGATGCATCAAAGAACTTGCGAGTTGTTGATAGGAAGCTACTGCATGAAGGGGTCAAATAAGAGTGCAATGGTATAAATTTGCTACGCAATACCACTTCACCACCTATGATCACATCACCACCACGGAGGCAGTGCAGCGAAGAGCAGCCCGCTTTGTTAACAACAAGTACCACGAATACATAAGTGTCCAACGGATGATCAGTGAACTAGACTGTCAGATCGTTACAGAGCCGGAGAAAGATCGCACGGCTCGCCATGCTTTGCAAGATCAGGCATGGCTTGGCACATGTGGATTTTGGAAAGGCTCTTCTGTCTGATGAAAAACGAAACTTAGGGCTGCAACCTCAGTTGACAGAAGATCGCACTCCCGCCAGCTCAACTGCCTTCAGTGTGTTTGAGACTACCGACTGAACTCTTTCCTGCCACATACCATCCAGGAGTGGAATGACAATTTGACAGAGGCTGCTGTGACATCAGAGACTCTTGACCTATTCAGGTCAAGAGCTTGCAGCCCTCTTGCAGTAACCTCTTTTTTTTTTTTTTTTTTTTTTTTGCGTCTGCCCCCTAAAAGTTTAAGAATAATCAACTGGATAATTGTTGACACTCAACGGATGAAGACTTGCGACGGCCTGGATCAAAGAGAGACAATCTAGTCTGACAAGTCAGACACCCATAGCTGACTCCGTTCATAAAGAGTCTGATGTGGTTTGACATACATCAGTGTATGATCTCAAGTGACATTTTAAAACTATTTGCGGATTCAAACTTCATCTTGACTCATGAGCCGTTTTAATATTTGCATCCAATTCTCAGAAAACATGGAATCCACTTTCATCTGTTCAGGGACTATGATTCCAAATGGACTTAACACACAGACTTAAATGAGGGTTGAGTTGAAGCTCTACTGATTCTACATGATATTCACAACAGAGCTTAGAAAATCAGAACCCCCTTATATATAGAAAAAGAAAAAATTGCTTTGCCTTTTACTTTGGTTCCTTTCCAACCAATAATCATTTTAGAAACAGAATGCAATGATCTATCAAATTTGATTTCAGCATATAATCTTTGCTGTAACAAGCATCACAGAGGTCCATATTCCTTATTTTCCATATAAGAACTAAAAAACCATTTTCACACTCTCTGCTATTTACTTTCATGTATTAACATGAAAATAAGACAAATTAATATCCACCAGTGACATTCCCGCTTTCATTTGGTTCATTCACTTACCGTTGTCTCAAGGTAGGCATTGGTGGAGATAATGAATTTTGTTTTTGCACCTGCTAAACGAATGCGAGAGAAGTCCACGCACATCTGATCTGCAGGACGTGGGCTTATATGGTAGGGTAGACTGTCTACTGGAAACGTCCTTTCGAAGTGGATGGCACAGGTAAAACCAGCACTGGGGCATTCCTGGAGTCCTGGCATGGTGATGCGGTAAGTGTCTTCAGCACCCACCCTGACCCATGACTCACATGGACTGTGCAGTGGATTAACAGTCACTGCAAAACAACACCAACACTGTACTCTCTCTGTATGTAAAACAATGAGGATGACTATCTCTGCAGGTAAAACAATGAGGATGTCTGACTATCTCTGCAGGTAAAGCGATGAGGATGTCTGACTATCTCTGCAGGTAAAGCGATGAGGATGTCTGACTATCTCTGCAAGTAAAACAATGAGGATGTCTGACTATCTCTGCAAGTAAAACAATGAGGATGTCTGACTATCTCTGCAGGTTAAACGATGAGGATGTCTAACTATCTCTGCAGATATAACAATGAGGATGACAATCTCTGCAGGTAAAACAATGAGGATGACTATCTCTGCAGGTAAAACAATGAGGATGTCCGACCATCTCTGCAGGTAAAACAATGAGGATGTCTGACTATCCCTGCAGATAAAACAATGAGGATGACTATCTCTGCAGATAAAACAATGAGGATGTCTGACTATCTCTGCAGGTAAAACAATGAAGATGACTATCTTTGCTTGTAAAACAATGAGGATGTCTGACTATCTCTGCAGGTAAAACAATGAAGATGACTATCTCTGCAGGTAAACACAATGAGGATGTCTGACTATCTCTGCTGATAAAACAATGAAGATGACTATCTCTGCAGGTAAAATAAGGATGTCTGACTATCTCTGCAAGTAAAACAATGAAGATGACTATCTCTGCAGGTAAAACAATGAGGATGTCTGACTAAAACAAGTGCATTTAAAACAGATGAATGGTTCTGGAGCATGCTTTCAAATCTGTAACACACTGACAGATGTGAATAACAGACACTCTCACTAGAATGAAAAAAACTGTACGGCAAATTGTAGGATTAGTGCTACTGCCACTGGTTATCATACACTTTAACTACCATTGCCTTATCCTGGTTCACTTAAGAACATGTTCAACCAAATGTTTTCATCAAAAACTGAACTTCAAAAGTGACATCTGTGGAGAAGTGAAGAAAACTTGCTTACGATTTTTCAGCCATTATTACAAGAGACATCATTCTTAAAGAAACGAATGATGTCCAATGCTCTCCAATCATAAGATCAGATTGTAGATACAAATATAATATGTTTCCATGGAAGACAGGTAAATATAAGTTACATTGAAGCAAGCAAAGATTTATGGTGACTTTTTAGTTTGAACATAAATCATACATAATTAAAAAAAAGAAGTCATTTATTTGGGAAAATTAATTTTGTTTCGCTACAGTCGCTAAGGTTTAGTTGAAGGGAAAATCTTCTTCTCTGTCATGGCAGCAAGGCTGACCAAGTACCTCATAGAAAACAAGTACTTGGATTTGTCAGTCCAGAAAGGCAGCATCCCAGGCGTGGCTGGCTGTGTAGAACACGCCACAATGATCTGGGACGCAATCCAAAGAGCAAAAACAGAAAAGAGAGACCTGGACGTAGTGTGGCTTGATCTGGCAAACGCATATGGATCTGTACCCCATGAGATGACACAGTTGGCTCTTGAGATGTACCATGTGCCAAAGAACATCCGCAGCATGCTCAAGAAGTACTTCAATGGCTTCTCAATGCGGTTCTCTACCAAGGAGTACGTAACAGACTGGATCAACTTGGAAGTGGGCATTGCAATGGGCTGTGCCATTTCCCCAATACTGTTCGTGTTGGCAATGGAAGTCACCTTGAAAGCAGCAACAAGCAACGCAAGACAAACAGATCTTGGCGAGGGATACAAGATGCCCCCTCTCAAGGCCTCCATGGATGACACTACAGTAATTTCATCCAGAGAAGACGAGACACGTCACGTGCTGGAGAGGCTGGATGACATAGTTGCCTCATCCAGAATGAAGTTCAAGCCAAAGAAAAAATCACGGAGTGTCTCACTGAGGAAAGGAAAAGTGGCCGAATCTGTGGTCTTCAGTGTTGCCAAGCAGGCCATTCCAACAGTTACAGAAGAGCCAGTCAAGAACCTTGGAAGATGGTAAGATGATACGCTGAAAGACACACAAAGAGCCAAAGAAACCAAACAGATGTCAGAAGAAGGCTTGGAGACCATTCACCAGTGTGGGCTCCCTGGCAAATACAAGGTCTGGTGTCTGCAGTTCATGCTGATACCAAAGCTCCTATGGCCTCTGATGACATATGACATCTGCACCAGCATAGTGAAGGCAACGGAATCCAAAATCAACAAATTCACAAGGAAATGGCTTGGTGTCCCACCCTGTCTGACTGACATAGCGCTGTACTGTTGCAAGCAAAGCTGAAGCTACCACTGAAATCAATCCTGGAGGAATACAAGCAGGGAAGATCAGACTTCAAAGAATGCTGGAGGACTCAGGAGACAAGGTGGTTGAAGCAATCAAGCCCCAGCTGAAGACAGGCAGAAAATGGAAAGTTCAAGAGGCAATGGATTCTGCAAAAGAAAGTCTCAAGATCAGAGAAATAACAGGACACACACAGACCAACAGACAAGGTCTGGGGGTGACCAAAACTGAATGGTGGTCAAAGGCCAAAGGAAAAGCCAAAAGAGACATGATGATTCAGGAGATGAGAAAAGAAGAAGACCAAAAAAGACTCCAAAAAGCAGTCCCAGCAGAGCCAGCAAGGGCAATGGACAATGTGGGAGAATGCACTCCAAAGAAGTCTCACTTGGAATGACATTTGGCACATGGCCCCTCTCAGCTGAGCTGGTAATTGTAGAGGCCCTCACAGTATTCTATCCACCTCTTCAGGACTTCTTCATTCTCTGTCAGTAGCTTGCCATCCTTATCTTCGATGACCACTGATCTTGTTAGCATCTCTTTGATGTTATTAGCAAGGGTGTCTACATCACTGTCCACTAAGTTGAGGGCAGCAAACTTCCTGCCTACTTGAGCCTGGAACATCTCTGCAATTTCGGGGTCCTTCAACTTCTCTAGGTCCAATCGAATGTGGGGTTCTTTGGACAATGCTTACATTTTAGCTTGAGCTTGTAGGTTGCCAGGACAAGATCATGATCGCTGCCAATGTCGGCGCCTGGGAATGTTCTTGTTTTTGCTTTGTTGATGCTGGACTTGTAGCGTTGTGGGGCCAGAATGAAGTCTACTTGGTTGTGAACTTGCCTATTTGGTGAGTGCCAGGTTGTGATTCTGGACAGCTTGTGTGGGTGGAGAGTGTCGGCTAGGGTAAGTCGATGGCTTTTGGCAAACTCCAGCAGTCTAAGGCCTCTGTTGTTGGTTTCCCCCAATGCCAAATTTTCCTGCTGTTCCTGCCCAATTCTGGTAAGCATCTGGGCCAACCTTGGCATTCCAGTTTCCCTGGATATGAGTATGTCTTTCTTTAGTACTGTTACTACGATGGAGTCAATCTGCTCGTAGAACTCCTCAATTTCCTCGTCGTCATGGTCTGACGTTAGAGCATAAGCCTGGATGATCGTCAGGTTATGGGGTTTTGCAGAGATACAGATGGAAATGAGTCTGCTTGAGATGGGTGTGCAGCTGATGACACTGCCTGCAATTTCTTTCCATACAATGAGGGCCACCCCGTACTCATGTTTCTCTCTCTCCCCAGAGAACCAGATCTAAAGTCCTTCTGTTGTTGCTTCGCCGAAGCCAGTCCATCTGACTTCACACAGTCCTATGATATCCCAGCGACAGCGCTTCAGTTCATGGGTAAGTTCTTGTAGCTTGCCACAGGCATAAAGGGTGCGAACATTCCATGCTCCGATGGTTGTGCTTTGGGTGGTTAGGTTGATGTTTTTCACTCCAGTAGCCCACTTGTCGCTCCCATCCTGAAGTGAGTCAGTGGGACACGCGGTCGTTGTTAATCCGGGCTCCGACCGATCCGGCTTGGTATTCTTCTTCTTCCTCATCATGTCCTTTCAGTGGGCTTGTTGAAGCTTGGCGGCGCCCATCTCCTCTCCAAGCCAGGACTGCTAGCCAGCCATAATCCACAGAATAAGGAGTGGTATGCCCTCGGTTATGTACACTTAGCCATTTGGTCCATCATGGGACCCTTCCTCCCTGGCCGTTGGCCGCTTGTTGCAGCTCTTCCACCCAGTGGTGCAGTGTAAACACCACCCCCTCACGTGGTTTAGCCCGCCAGCTGAAGCGGTTTACCGGGGTGTGTGTGGCGCTTGGAGTCAACATGTGAGAGAGATTTAGGGGTGGATGAGGTCCAGAGATGGCCGTCCATCCTAACTAGTAGGAAGCAGCATGCCAGACATCAAAGGTACTGCCTCTATCCAGAGCCCCCTACACCCCACTTGATTCGCTGCCTCCTGCCTTGAAGAATGTTGCAGGTGCTTTTGGAGTCCACCACAAAAGGGAAAATCAGGACTCCAAAAGCACCCGCAACATTCTTCAAGGCAGGAGGCAGCGAATCATGGCCCAAAACAACAGTGCCACTTGGAACATGCAGGCAGAGTCTGCTGGACGGGGCAGATGACTGGGAGTGCACTGCAGACCTCCCAGAATGAAAGAGTGACCCAGACATCATCAGCAAGAATGGCATGAGACCAGACATAGTAATCCACTCTCAGTCAACCAAGCAGCTGATCATGGTTGAGCTCACGGTGCCATATGAGAACAGAATGGAGACAGCTCAATCTACAAGACTGAAAAGTATGCTGATCTGGCAAATAGCCTTAGGAGATAAGGCTATCAGGTTAAAGTCCTCACTGCAGAAACTGGAGCTAGGGGGTTTGTGGGAACGTCTGCGTACAGCCTCATGAAACAGCTCTCAGTTGCAGGAAGGGAAAAAACAAAAGCCCTGAAAGCAATGGCAGAGCAGCAGAGAGAGGTGTTCAAGCTGGATCTGGTCAAGGAGGAACAAAAAGTGAACTTCATAAGCTTAACTTTCCTACAAATATCAGGTGTCCCAGTGGCTCAGTGGTTAGTGTGTGCGAGTCATTAAGTGGAAAATGAGCATGTCCAGAGGGGCATGGTTTCAAATCCAGCCATGGCTCGTCCCAAGATGGGGAGGAAAAAAAAGGGGCAGCAGAGGGGACATCTGGAGTCATGAACCGGGTGGGGCCCAACCTCCCTAAAGTGTCAGGAGATAAGGGCCGAAACACTTGCTTGAAGGGGGCTTCTCTTCTGGGACTCTCTGCTGCCACGCTCTCCACGAGTTTCTTTCTACTAATATGTTTCCCATGGAAGATAGGTAAATATAAGTTTACATCGAAGCAAGCAAAGATTTATGTGTTTTTTTAGTTTGAACATAAATCATACATCAATCGAAAAAAAAACCCATTTATTTGGGAAAATTAATTTTGTTTCGCTACAGTTGCTAAGGTTTAGTTGCTAAGATGATTTACTCATTTACATTTTGTTTAAGTAATGAAGGAAAGCAAATCATCGGAAACTTGATTAAGTTTCTTTTAATAGTTGTTTGTTAGAATTAGATTATTATGCTGAGTTTATTGATAGTTTGTTATAGCATTATTTTTGCTTCGATGTCAAGTTGTTATGATGATGTTGTAGAGTTGGTTGTTAGATCTATTGACCACGAACATGTATAAAAGGAGAGTGTATGTGTGTTCAGAGTTCTTGCTGACGGGATCCTGCTGACGGGTTGCTGACTGGTTCCCGCTGACGGATGCTTGCTGACCATCCTTGCTGACATAAATGAGAAGAGCAACATCAACTTTGGGCTGGTCTGGTCTCAAGACTGTTTGCCTGGCTGACCTGAGCGCTGGCTGCTTGCTGTCTCTGCTATCTCTATTGATCCGCAATACCCAGCAGACTTAGTCTGCATGGAAGGTCTGTGCAAAGTGGCAGGCACAAAGATGAGATTGAACATCCCGCGCATATAAGATCGAATTGAAAATCCTTGGTTTCGATTGGGCTCCTGCCTATGCCCTAAGACCACTTTGCCGCACATTGAACACTTAAAAACAGCTTGTCAGAAAACACTGAACATTCTGAGAGTTGTGGCACACACGGATTGGGACGCTGATAAGAAAACTCTTCTCCCATCTTTACACGGCTCTGATCAGCTCCAAACTGGACTATGGGTATGTAGTCTAGATCCCCTCCACCATTCAGGGCTTCGCTCTGGGTGCATTCCACACCTCCCCCTGTTTACAGCCTGCATGCTGAGGCAGAAGAACCATCCCTCTCCAACCGTTGGCTGAAACTTATCTTTAACTATTGTTTGAATCTCTCTTCTGAACACCAAAACCCTGCATACGACTGTTTTTTGACCCCAAGATCCAAAAGAAATTCGATGACCACTCCTAGATTGCAGTGTCAGGCGCCGGATCGCCTGATGACCTCGTTATGCAACTCAAGTTTAACGCTTACTACATCATTATTTCATTTAATTTCACACATAAACACATGCTTCTGGTCTTAATCTTTTTATTAATATATTTTTTTTTCTTAATAAAAACATACATGTGCATGGAAATTCATAGAGCAAAGTCAGCCTCACTGGTCAGTTTTCCCTTGCTTTCCCAGACCAGGGCAGCCCATGGTCCCACCTACTACAAGCAACATTACCTTACCTTACCTAAAAACACACCAGAAATTTCATTAAAAATCTTTCTTCCATAAAATCTTAGATCAGTTCAAAAATGTTGATCTCTATCAGACATTCAAAGATCATATCTGGTGGGACATCTCTGAATACGGTTTTCATGAAATCATGGGCTCATACAAGCTCACAGATCCCACACATGCATAAACATGCACATCCACACACACAGACATGCAGACACACACACACACGTACACACACACACACACACACACACACACACCGCATACACTGGCACACACATATATGGGCCTATGGCTACCCACCTATGCACACACACAACACTCACCACACACACATACAATGATAATAATGGCACAAATAATGGTAGGTAGGTACTCAAGGTATGACCAGTGCGGTGGGCTAATGCAAAAAGTTAGACCAGCACGGTGGGCTAATGCAAAAGTTGACATCTTCTAAGTCATAACCATGAGACTCTTTTCAAAAATTCTCTCATCTTAATCATTAAATCATTTATCCTTCAGCTTTAAAATTAAATCATCCACAGTGTCATCTCAAAACTTAGCAGATGTGATGTAGCATACATATGGACTAGTCCGCACACAGTAGCACCTGCTTGACAAAACTTAAACTGCAATTCTTTTCTAGGAGACCTGCAAAGATTTTCAATATCAGTCTAATTACTGTCTGGTCTCTTTCATTCCTTGACTTCTTGATATAAGCTGGTTGAAAATACTGAGGCGATGGAAAAAAACTCTGACAGCCGTGAAGGGTGCCCTTATCACAAGTTGTGTAAAAAAGTTGGTTTCTATCTCATGCGAGTCTTGACTGAACACATGTCCTTACCTGTTTCAACTCTCAATGCTTCCACTTCAAGACCAGAGTGTGCAGTGATGCTAAGCAGTGCAGGCCACAGAAAGATCAAAAGACCATCAGCCATTGCTGCCACTTAGTTTCCCAGTCAATCATAGGCACTTTGGTTTAGTCCATTATGATGAGAAAAGACCCATTTGAAGCGTCAGTCTTTGGGAGTCAAAGAGCTGAAAACAGAAAAGTGAATAGTTAGCATCATGTTGCTTTTGGGGTGTCAAAATCAGTCATGGCACTTAAATCGTACCAATATCAATAACTCTCTTTCTCCCAAAATTACAATCAATGCTAAGCCAGAATTTATCCTCCTAATACCAATCACTCATTTTCTTTCCCCCAAAATTAGTCAGTGCTTAATTAACCAGATATTGTACAAACTGCCGAGATTCTGAAACTGTGGAAATAATTGCTTGTACACACAGTGTGACACAATCGTCAATTTGAAATGACTTCAGAAGAAAAACACAATCCACAATTTTTTTTCAAACAGGTATCTACCTCCGGATCCTAATTTCATAGTTTAATCTTCATGTACCGAAAACTGACCCAGACATTCATTTAAAAATGTGTATAAACTAATCCCCTATCATGATGAAAAGGACTACAAGGATTTCCCAATCTGATGGCAGTTGGAGGGAGAGGAGAGAAGAGAGACAGGATTAAAAGGACATTGTTAAAATATTAACAAAAAGAAAAAGAAGGGGGTGGGGGTGGGGGGTGGTGGAAGAAGAAGAGATTCTTGACTGACAGTAAGAGTTGACTTTCCTTTTCTGGGTGCACACATTCATTTAAAAAATGTGTGTAATTAATCCTCAATCATGATGAAAACAACTACAAGGATTTCCAAATCTGAAGGCAGTTGGAAGGAAGGTAGAGAAGTGGAGGGCAGACAAGATGAAAAGGACATTGTTAAAATGTTATCTAAAAAAAAAAAAAAAAAGGGGGGGGGGGGGGGGGGGCAGAGATAGGAAGAAGGAATTCTTGACTGACAATAATGTAACCATGACCTCCTGTGTTTTAAAATAAAACCGTTCATATATGCCTGTTTAGAGCTGACTTTCCTTCTCTGAGTGCAAACTCTTCTACAGACACTGCTGACAGTCCACCTATGGTATCGAACCTAAAACACCACTATCAACTTTGCAGTTTTCTAAAAAACCACCAGGGAAACATCACAATGATGCACACTCCAAATGAGTCCAGTGAAGGCCTCAAAAAGAGAAATGAAAGAAACTGATATCAAGAAGAGTCCAAAAATAAGTAATGAATAATCAACAGAATGTTTTAAGCCACTCTCAATGCCATTAAGAGACAAAAGGGCAGTTACCTGGATACATACTTCAAAAAACCCATTCATTTTTTTTTTTTAATGATTATTCTATGTGGTGATGGTGATTGTGGTGGTGGTGGTGCGTGTGAGAGAGAGAGAGAGAGAGAGAGAGAGAGAGAGAGAGAGAGAGAGAGAATGAGAGAGAGCGAATGTTTTTTGAGTGAGTGAGTGAGTGAGTGTGTGTGTGTGTGTGTGTGTGTGTGCGTGCGTGCGTGCGTGCGTGCGCGCGCGCGCGCGCGCGCGCGCGCGCGCGCGCGCGACACTGCTAAGACAACGATGAAATAACCATATACTACTCAATCTCCACTCTGTCCAGTTGTCGGTCCATTACCATAGTTTACAGAAGATAAGTCTATCTACAAGCCGCAGACAACAACACACACAGTGTCAGTAAAAGCCGCCAGTCATGTTAGTACGTGACACAGTCACAGCCCAGACCGAGTGTAACGTCTGATCTAAGCTGTTCTCACAGTGAAAGCTCCAGTTGCTGTGAATAGGTAATTGTGCTTCATAATCCTAGAGTGCACTCCCTTCGTTACAGAGTGCACTCCCTTCGTTACAGCCTGTTTTTTTTTTTTTTTTTTTTTTTTTTTGGGGAGGGGAGGGGAACGGGGGGGGGGGGGGGGGGGGGGGAACGGGAGATCACTCTATCAGCAAAGTACAAAGCGTACTGCATAACGTGGACACTCGATGTAATGGCTCTTGAAACATCCATTCAGGATGTGTTCTTTGCCAAACGATCTCAAGTCGTCTCAAATGGAAAGAACATTACAATTTAGTATGTATGTAAGAAAGCAGGAATATCAACGACTGCCCCCAAAAGTTAAAGACGACTGCTACAAAACTCTGGTTAGACCAGTACTGGAATATGGTTGCTCAGTCTGGGATCCTTACCATCTAAAGGACATTGATAACCTCGAAAAGATTCAGAAGAGAGCAGCACGATTCGTAACAGGGAACCATATCAGAGAGAAGGGGGAATACTAGGTAGAACATGAGGAAATTAGAATGGAAACCCTTAGAAGTGAGAAGAGCATTATCAAACTTAATATATTCTTCAAAGGCAGAGCTAAACTAATTGATATCCCAATGGAACAACTAGTACTGAATAAAAGTAGCACCGGGAGTGGCGGTCAGTCTTATATCATACCTGCATCAAATATTGACAGCCACCTACATTCATTTTATCGGTTCTGTACGACTGTGGAACTCGCTGCCGGGTGCCATCAAGATTGCCACAAATGCAGTCTCATTTAAAAAATCAAATTGATACGACAGTCTTGAGATCTGCATATTGACTGATTTTTCTATTTTAACTTGCTCAGATAATTTATGGTTACCACTGCTTTTAACTTTTTGAATATCGTGTGTGACCCCTTGTTGCCAAATTTCGCTCCAGGGGCCAACAGGCTGAGTCGCACTTTATTTTATTTTATTTTACTTTTTAACATGCGCGCTGATGACCTACTCGTTTTTGAGTGAACCAGTCTTTCAGGAAGAAGAAGAAGAAAGAAGAAGAAGAAGAAAAAATAAAAAAAAAACTCATCCAACCATCTCTCTCTCTCTCTCTCTCTCTCTCTCTCTCTCTCTCTCTCTCTCTCTCTCACCAACCACCACCACCACCCTCTTTGCCTTATGTATGACCCTGACTATTTAGAAAGTGCGTTACTTCACACTTTGTTTTGTGTGCTCTTCTGCTTTTTCGTCGTGTTTCGGTAACGCTGCAGTTTGTTTCATTTGCCTATTTAGAAAGTGTTTTGTACTTGAAATACACATGTTATTCTGTTTAGTAAGTATGTCTTATACGAGTATGCGCGCGCGCGCGCGTGTGTGTGTATGCGTGTGTGTGTGTGTGCGCGCGCGCGCGCGCGCGCACGTGTGTATTTCCTACTATTACTTGCAATCTTGTCATTACGTTGTTATGCTCATATTCTTATGCAACTCTCTCTCTCTCTCTCTCTCTCTCTCTCTCTCTCTCTCTCTCTCTCTCTCTCTCTCTCTCTCTCTCTCTCTCTCTCTCTCTCTCTCATAAAAACCTACTCCGTTAAAATCGCTCATCCCCACTCCCACTCTGTCTACCATCCATTTTCTCCTCCCCGTACCTACCATTCTCTCTTCGATCCCCACCTTCCTCTGACCTCTCTGTCTGTAGTTTTGTTTGTTTGTTTGTAAGTTTCTTCTGTTTTATCATCCCCCATTACCAGGCTGCTATGTTGAATTGTCAGTATGAATGATATGTGCTGAAATAATATATGCATGACAAGGACAGATTGTAAGACTAGGCTTTGGCCTAAAATCTCCATCCTTGTGTACTAAAGATCAATCAATCAATCAATCAATCTCTCTCTCTCTCTCTCTCTCTCTCTCTCTCTCTCTCTCTCTCTCTCTCTCTCTCTCTCTCTCTCTCTTTCTCTCTCTCTCTCACGGTTCTGCTGGAATGAATCGATTGTCTTGCATCTCCTTGGAATGTTTTGATCGTCAGATTGTTCTGATGCTCTTTCCCGCACCCACTCTCGCCTCTTTATTCCTCTCTCCCTTTCGCTCTCTCTGTCGCCCTTCCCTGCACTCCTTTCGCTCTCGCTCTCTCTCTCTCTCTCTCTCTCTCTCTCTCTCTCTCTCTCTCTCTCTCTCTCTCTCTTCTCTCTCTCTCTTCATTTTTTTTCGTATCATATTGTGGTTCTAGTCACTGTTTGCATGCTTCTTTTGTTGCCTTATCTTATTTTGCATTGTTGACCCCACTCAGGGCGAGGACTAGATGTAAAAAAAGCACATCAGTGCTTATCTATTATCCTCGTAAACAAAGAATTTTGTCTTGTCTTGTCCTCTCTCTCTCTCTCTCTCTCTCTCTCTCTCTCTCTCTCTCTCTCTCTCTCTCTCTCTCATAATGCACAGAATTGTGCCTGGGAAGGCACCCTCCACATTAGTTCACAGATTAGATTGTTTAAAACATGCTCTTTCCCGCACCCACTCTCGCCTCTTTCTCCCTCTCTCTCTATCGCCCTTACCTGCACTCCTTTCGCTCCGTCACTCTGTCTCTGTCTCTCTTGCACTTAAGCGCGTTCAAGTACATGCTCTCTTTGTCTCATCTTCTTATCACGATTTTGCTCATATATGATATGCATTGTTTTATTATTTTTAGTCAGCTCTTTCCTGTGTTATATTGCACATATTATTAATGTGTTTGTCTGTAACATGGTCTTTTCTATGAGTGGTTTCCGTTTTATTTATTCATTGATTCTCTCCAGTTCTGTCTCTCTCTGTGTCTTTATGTCTCTGTCTCTGTCTGTCTTGTCTGTCTGTCTGTTTGTCTTCAGACGCACATCTGAGGCTTTGGTTTGTGGTGTCCCTCTTTCTTTTTCTGAGGCTATTCACATTCTCACATGTTTGGATGGAATGAGACAGAAGTGACTGGGAAGCAAGAGATGGGATCGAATCCAACTAAAGACTGAATTAATTCCCCGGGGCCTATTCCTAACAGTACCTTGATACACACATTGCAGAATAATGGATGGTTGAGCAGATACTTAACCTTTGCGGTATGTTGCAGGTATTTAATGGCCCATAGCCTTCATTTTCACTTGATAACTGAGTCA
The DNA here is from genome assembly GCA_016801955.1 of Conus betulinus. NCBI lineage: Eukaryota > Metazoa > Mollusca > Gastropoda > Neogastropoda > Conidae > Conus > Conus betulinus. The sequence goes on along the minus strand of JADBJO010000232.1, from coordinate 539,937 downwards.
GGTTTTAAGGTAGGCCTATCTCCACAAAATTGTATGACACTGTCAGTGAAGCATGGCCCCACATCTGTACCATAAAGTCTTCTTTAATTGTTGTCTACCAACAAATAAATAATGAAAACTATGGCATGGCTTTATTCCTTCAGAAAAAGTATAGGTCTGGAGTAACCACTATATATGTAGTAGTAGTAGTAGTAGTAGTAGTAGTAGTAGTAGTAGTAGTAGTAGTAGTAGTAGTAGTAGTAGTAGTAGTAGAGTAGTAGTAGTAGAGACCGGCTTTTTGGCCTTAGGCCTTATGGACTATTTGCGTCCCCTCATTATTTTTCAATTTTATTTTGGTCTGGTTGCATGCCTATCTTATAAATAACATTATATTCAAACCACACTAAAGAAAAGGTCTTTCAATGTAGGGTCTTCATCTAGGAGGTTTTTAAAGCTGTTGATGTCAGGTGCATATTTGGTGTTAGTAGGCAGTGGATTCCAATAATTAGCAATTCTGAAAGCAAAACACGACTTTGTGTTAGTATGGCAATGTCTGATAAAAAAAAAAATCTTTCCTTCATTATTTCTCGTGCAACTCACTTCTGAGAATTTGAAAAGCGCATGCACATTAACATCATCATAATTATGGAATTTTTTAAAAAAATGGATTAGGTCTCCTCTGATCCTCCTTCCTTTCAGTGAGTGTAACTGGAGACAATGTAATCTTTCTTTATAGTTTAAATTACTACACTCTTTCAGGATTTTAGTAGCTCGCTCGCTTTGTATATTTTCTATCATTTTTGACTGTCTCTTGAGATGGGGACTCCAAATTACATTAGCATATTCGAGATGGGGCCTGACAAATAACTTGACAAATGTCTCCTTTTCTAGAAAGGTAAAAGTTCTCCTGATGAGTCCCATCATCTGATTTGCTTCGTTCACAACTCTCTGGATGTGAGGATCAAAGGACAGATCTTTATCAAAGGTTACTACCATATCTGTTTCTTCATCACATGTATTTATTTTCTGCAATTCGTCGTTCACGATCATAGTATATTCAAACTGTTTATTCTTTTTGCCAAGGTGCATCACCTGACATTTCGCTACATTGAAGTAAAGGTTCCATTCATCTGATCATTCTTGTAGCTTGTTTGTATCCTGTTGGATCTGTGTGCAGTTTGTCGCCTTATCATATATTTTTGTGTCATCTGCAAATATTTTGCATGTGGTTTGAGTCATGTCCGGTAAATCATTAATGAACACAGTGAATAACATGGGCCCTAGGATACTACCCTGTGGAACTTCACTTAGGACCTCAGATGTCTTGAATCTCTCTTCTCCCACTCTCACTTATTGTGACCTTCCTTTAAGAAAACCTCTGATCCAGTTTAGAACATTACCATTTACTCCGTATGCTTTTAGTTTCGTTAGCAGCCTTTCATGGGGGGCAGAATCAAATGCCTTTCTAAAGTCCAAGTACATTATATCAATTGGCACACCCCATAATCTACAAGTTCTGTTAGATTATCGATTACTTCTAGTAATTGTGTGACACATGATCTCTTTTTCCTAAATCCATGTTGGCATTTAGCATATAAGTCACTAGCAGGGGCACCCGGCGTTGCCCGGGATATGAACATTCTTTGCGATACTCACGTGACGGCAAACATATATCAATTGTTTTGATTTACAATACCCCCCCCCCCCCCCTCCACATCTTCCCACCCCCTACCCCACACAAATTAATACACATTCTCTCTCTCTCTCTCTCTCTTTCTCTCTCTCTCTCATACATTCTTGTTTTCACAGACGCATGCCCAAATCCACTGGATCAAGATGGCTTCTGACCAAATGTTACTGTTACTGGACATACGCATACCGAATGTTATCAATAACGGTGTAAATTTAGAAAATGACGGTTTTTAACGGTCATTGTTAAGTTTTGGTTAGGCGTGCTCGTAGGAAAAGACTGCTTTTAGCTACGCAATGTTCTTTGCAGCATTAGCATTGGCTCGTGATCTCCTGCTTGCTTGATGCCTTGCTTGCGTTTCATGTGGTTCTTCCCGGGCATGCTGAGATGCAGTCCGGACACGGTCTGCTTCCTGTCTCTGGCCCCTTTCCTCTGGATCTTCCCTAGCACGCCGAGATGCGTCTCTCGCCTGATTTTCCGCCTGCCTCTGGCCCCTTTCCTCTGGATCTTCCCTAGCACGTCGAGATGCTTCTCTCGCTCGATTTTCCGCCTGCATTCACTGTACCCATTTCCAATCTTTTGATTGCCCTTAATTTGTAGGAATAGACTTTGTGGCCGAAACACTCGCTTGAAGGGGGCTTCTCTTCTGAGGACTCTATGCTGCCACGCTCTCCACGAGTTTCTTTCTACTGATGCATGGGTAAACCATTGACTTCCGGGAATAGGCCGGAGGACGTCCGGGAAAGACCGGAGGACACTGGAAAGACCAGAACCAAGGGCTCTGTGGGCTGGCTCCCCACTTTGCCTTCAACATGTGGCTACTAAAAACAAAAGGAAAAGATGCTCCCAGGATTCACCGAAAGGGGGAGAGAATGATGAATCCATCGGTGCTCAACCAATCACGACTGCAAATCCCAAACGGACTACGAACATGGACCAAATGGAATATCCATGTGTCTGTGGAAAGCGTTTCGCTACCACCCGTGGCATGAAGATCCACAGAACAAAGATGGGATGTGTGAAGACTCATCTGAATGAGCAGCAGCGCACTGCATCAGCAGATAAGACGTCGGAAGACCAAGGCCAGGATTTAAACCACAGTGCCAAGGACATCCACGCTGTTGGTTCGCTGTTGAGGAATTTGCACAGGCCCTCGATGCCAGGCGCCTGAAACTCAACCCTGCCACGAGCAAACGAGACTGAAGATTGGGAGAAACTGGATGCAAAAATCGTCCAATGCCACATGTAGAGACGCCTATGGAGCAAAACTACCCAAAGAGAAAACACCTCCAAAGAAATCCAGACGCCAAGAAGAGATGGACAAGATCAGGGTCCAAAAGAAAAACCTCAAGAAGCAAATGAAGACTGCTCTGCCAGCTGAAAAACAAGGCTTGGAAAAACTCTGGGAAGACCTGAAAGCAAAATACAGCGCCCTCAGCAAAGCGGAATCTGCGAGGAACAGGAAAAGCAAAAAGAAGAAGACACAAGAGCGTTTCTTCAGAGACCCCTTCCAGTTTGCCAGAACTCTGTTCGAGCAGCCAAATCTGGGACCCTAAGTGTGGACAAAGGAGTTCTTGAGCAGCATCTGAGAAAAAACATACTCTGACTCACAGAGCAAAGCACCACTCGACATTCAAGGTCTGGTGTGGCCAACCAACCCTGAGGAACAGTTCAATGACAAGCCTCCAACGTTGGCGGAAATCAAGAAGGTGGTCGACAAAGCCAGAGCCAAATCATCACCAGGGCCAAACGGAATACCTTACCACTGTACAAGAAATGTCCCAAGGTGCTGGAGTGGCTCCACAGGCTGCTGCGATCAGCTTGGAGAAATCAGAAAATCAGCGGCCAGTGGATGGCGGCAGATGTGTGTACATCCCCAAAGAGCAAAACTCAAGTGACATCAGCCAGTTCAGACCAATATCACTACTGAACGTCGAAGGGAAAATCTTCTTCTCTGTCATGGCAGCAAGGCTGACCAAGTACCTCATGGAAAACAAGTACCTGGATGTGTCAGTCCAGAAAGGTGGCATTCCAGGCGTGGCTGGCTGTGTAGAACACGCCACAATGATCTGGGACGCAATCCAAAGAGCAAAAACAGAAAAGAGAGAGACCTGGACGTAGTGTGGCTCGACCTGGCAAACGCATATGGATCTGTACCCCATGAGATGATACAGTTGGCTCTTAAGATGTACCATGTGCCAAAGAACATCCGCGACATGCTCAAGAAGTACTTCAATGGCTCTCTCAATGCGGTTCTCTACCAAGGAGTACACAACAGACTGGATCAACTTGGAAGTGGGCATTGCAATGGGCTGTGCCATTTCCCCAATACTGTTCGTGTTGGCAATGGAAGTCATCTTGAAAGCAGCAACAAGCAACGCAAGACAAAACAGACCTTGGCGATGGATACAAGATGCCCCCTCTCAAGGCCTTCATGGGATGACACTACAGTGATTTCATCCAGAGAAGACGAGACACGTCACGTGCTGGAGAGGCTGGACGACATATAGTTGCCTCATCCAGAATGAAGTTCAAGCCAAAGAAATCACGGAGTCTCTCACTGAGGAAAGGAAAAGTGGCCGAATCTGTGGTCTTCAGTGTTGCCAACCAGACCATTCCAACAGTAACAGAAGAGCCAGTCAAGAGCCTTGGAAGATGGTATGATGATACGCTGAAAGACACACGAAGAGCAAAAGAAGCAAAACAGATGTCGGAAGAAGGCTTGGAGACCATTGACCAGTGTGGGCTCCCTGACAAACACAAGGTCTGGTGTCTGCAGTTCATGCTGATACCAAAGCTCCTATGGCCTCTGATGATATACGACATCTGCACCAGCATAGTGGAGGCAATGGAATCCAAAATCAACAAGTTCACAAGGAAATGGCTTGGTGTCCCAGCCTGTCTGACTGACATAGCGCTATACTGTCTCCAAGCAAAGCTGAAACTACTACCACTGAAATCCATCCTGGAGGAATATAAAGCAGGGAAGATCAGACTTCAAAGCATGCTGGAGGACTCAGGAGACAAGGTGGTTGAAAGCAATCAAGCCCCAGCTGAAGACAGGCAGAAAATGGAAAGTTCAAGTGGCGATGGATTCTGCAAAAGAAAGTCTCAAGATCAGAGAAATAACAGGACACACACAGACCAACAGACAAGGACTGGGGGTGACCAAAACTGAATGGTGGTCAAAGGCCAAAGGAAAAGCCAAAAGAGACATGATGATTCAGGAGATGAGAAAAGAAGAAGACCAACAAAGACTCCAAAAAGCAGTCCAGCAGAGCCAGCAAGGGCATAATGGACAACGTGGGAGAATGCACTCCAAAGAAGTCTCACTTGGAATGACATTTGGCACATGGCCCCTCTCAGGATCAGCTTCATTCTTAGATCTGCATATGACCTTCTGCCTTCAAATGCAAACCTGGTGAAGTGGGGAAAAACAGACGATCCTTCATGCCCCCTTTGCCATGAAAAACAAACAGTGGAGCATGTCCTAAGCTCATGTAAAGTAGCCCTGGCTCAAGGAAGGTACACATGGAGGCACAACCAAGTGCTCAAAGAGATTTGTACAAGTAGTCTGGGCTAGTACCAACACCACACAAAAGGGAAAATCAGGACTCCAAAAGCACCCGCAACATTCTTCACGGCAGGAGGCAGCGAATCATGGCCAAGAACAACAGTGCCACTCGGAACATGCAGGTAGAGTCTGCTGGACGGGGCAGATGACTGGGAGTGCACAGCAGACCTCCCAGAATGGAATAGTCACCTAGAGATTATCAGCAAGATGGCATGAGACCAGACATAGTATTACACTCTCAGTCAACCAAGCAGCTGATCATGATCGAGCTCACGGTGCCATATGAGAACAGAATGGAGGCAGCTCAGATCTACAAGACTGAAAAGTATGCTGATCTGGCAAACAGCCTGAGGAGAGAAGGCTATCAGGTCAAAGTCCTCACTGCAGAAATTGGAGCTAGGGGGTTTGGGGGAACGTCTGCATACAGCCTCATGAAACAGCTCTCAGTTGCAGGAGGGGAAAAAACAAAGCCCTGAAAGCAATGGCAGAAGCGCAGAGAGAGAGTGTTCAAGTTGGATCTGGTCAAGGAGGAACAAAAGTGAACTTCATAAGGCTTAACTTTCCTACAAATATCAGGTGTCCCTGTGGCTCAGTGGTTAGTGCGCGAGTCATTAAGTGGAAATGAGCATGTCCAGAAGGGCATGGGTTCGAATCCCAGTCATGGCTCATCCCAAGATGGGAAAAAAAAAAGGGGCAGCAGAGGGACATCCGGAGTCATGAACCGAGTGTGGCCCAACCCCCCTAGAGTGTCAGGAGATAAGGGCCGAAACACTCGCTTGAAGGGGGCTTCTCTTTCTGAGGACTCTGCTGCCACGCTCTCCACGAGTTTCTTTCTACTTTGGTTCATAAAATTTCCATAACATTGTTCAGCGCTAAAAACTGTACGTCATACGGAATGTTATCAAGAACGTTGTAAATTTCGAAATTTAGAAAATAACGGTTTTTACGGTCAATGTTAACTTTCGGATCTGAAAAATTGTATATCATTGTTTAGCGTTTAAAACTGCACATGTATATCGAATTTCTTCAAGAATACTCTAAATTTATAAAATAACTTTTTTAACGATCAATTTTAAATTTAGGTTCGTAAAAGTTGTATATCATTTTTCGGCGTTTAAAACTGCACATGTATACCGAATTTTATCAAGAGCAGCCTAAATTTGAAAAGAACGGTTTTTAACGGTCAAATTTAATGGTCATAATGACTATCTAATGACCCTATGTTACCCGCTGGATGTTCCTGTGGGCTTATGTCAAGTTTGGTGGCGATCCGATGACTCTCGATCGTGGCCGCCAACCTCAGAAGATCGGGTTTTAAAACAGTTTAAAAAAAAAAAAAAAGGGTTTTGGTGTTTTTTTAACGGTTTTTAACTGTTATAAATAACGTTTTTCTAACGGCCAAATAACGGTTCTAATGTTTGAGAAGCAGCCCTGTACCTGTGTAATGTCACAACGGCTATTTGATGAGAAGCGGAGGAAAAGAGATGTCTTTGAAACCGTTATAACAGCTTTTTAACCGTTTTTTAACATTTTTTTTTAGAGATTAGCCCCAAAACAGTCCTCGGGTCACAACAGGTGCACCTGCCAAATTTCAAGAAGATCGGGTTTTAAACAGTTTTCTTTCCTTTTTTTTCTTTTTTTTTTTTTTTATAGGGTTTGGTGTTTTTGACGGTTTTTAAACTGTTATAAAAATAACGTTTTTCAACTGCCAAATAACGGTTCTAATGTTCGAGAAGTAGGCCTGTACCTGTGCAATGTCACAACGGCTATTTGATGAAAAGCAGAGGAATAAGATTATTTGAAACCGTTATAACAGCTTTTTAACGGTTTTATTTATTTCATTTTTTTAGAGATTAGCCCAAAACCGTTCTCAGGTCACAACAGACGTACCTGCCAAATTTCATTACAATCGGTTGAGCCGTTTTTGAGTCTATAGCGTACACACACGCAGACAGAATTTGCCATTTATATATTAGATTTTCAGTAAAATGAGCAACTACCAATTAAATCCCTTACAAAACTCTCTAAATCTTACATGCAATACAAGTCAAGCCCACAGGGTCTGTTTTGGAACCTTTTTTTAAATATAGCTGTGACCTCTGCAGTCTTCCAGTCTCTAGGCAAGGACCCTGTTTCTAAAGATTTGTTTAATATATTACATAGTGGACTAGCTATCTCATCACTTACTTCTTTTAACACTAGTGGTGGAATGAATTCGAGACCTTGAGACTTGTTAGGGTTTAACTCTTTCAATTTGTTTTTAACTGCATGTGTGGTTACCCTTACATCACATATAGATGCACCATCAGATCGGGAACACTCTGGTAAGTTTGGGACGCTACTTAGGTCCTCACGCGTAAAAACGCTAGAGAAGTCGTTTAGCGTTTCTACCTTTTCTTTATCGTTATCTACCAAACTTCCATCATGTGCCTATTCCAGTGTTCATTTTTATATTTTCTTTAACATATTTCCAGAACATTTTGGGGTTACTTTTACTTTCTTTACCTACTTCTCTTTCGTAATTTCACGGCTTCTGTTAACAAGCCTGTTGCTTAAATTCCTTATTTCAATATATCTCAGGTAATTCCGTCCTGATTTGGTGCACAAGTATCTTTTGAACATCTTATATTTCTTTTTGGTTGTTTTAAATGCTTATATGGTAAGACTTTCATTGTCTGGTAAACATATGGGTGCCTGGAGACCCACAATGTTGTGTGAGGCTTTACTCCTTCACAGAAAGCATGGGTCCGTGGAGACCCATAAGATATGTCAGGCTTATTTCCTTTACAAGCATGGGTCCTTGCAGACCCGTATGTCAGGCTTTTATTCCTTTACAACAAGCATGGGTCCTCGCAGACCCATAAGATATGTCAGGCTTTATTCCTTTACAAGCATGGGTCCTCACAGACCCATAAGATATGTCAGGCTTTATTCCTTTACAACAAGCATGGATCCTTGCAGGCCCACAATGTATGTGGCTTTATTCCTTTACAACAAGCATGGGTCCTCGCAGATCCACAATATATGCGAGGCTTTATTCCTTCACAACAAGCATGGGCCCTTGCTGACCCATATGTCAGGTCTTCTTGCTTCACAAAGCATGGGGTCTTTGCTGACCCATATGTCAGGCTTTCTTGCTTCACAACAAGCATGGGTCCTTGCAGACCCCTAACATATGTTAGGCTTATTCCTTCGTATTAAGCAGTGGTCACTGGAGACTCACAATGTATGACAGAGAGCTGTATTCCTTCACAACAAGCATGGGGACCTCAAGATCCACAATGTGCATACAGCTGTATTCCTTCACAACAAGCATGGGTTGTTAGAGACCCACAATGTATGACAGAGCTGTATTCCTTCCCAAGCATGGGTCCTTAGAGACCCACAATGTCTGACAGCTGTATTCCTTCACAACAAGCACGAGTCCTTAGAGACCCACAATGTCTGACAGAGCTGTATTCCTTCACAACAAGCATGAGTCCTAGAGACCCACAATGTATGACACAGTTGTATTCCTTCAAATAAGCATGGGTCCCTAGAGACCCACAATGTATAACAGAGTTGCATTCCTTCACAAGCATGGGTCCTTAGAGACCCATGATATATGACTATTATTCCTTCACAGCAAGCATGGGTCGTTGGAGACCCACAATGTACAACAGTTTCATTCCTTCACAAGCATGGGTCATTAGAGACCCACAATGTACGACAGCTGAATTCCTTCACAACTAGCATGGGTCGCTGGAGACCCACAATGTATAACAGTTTTATTCCTTTACAAGCATGGGTCCTTAGAGACCCACAATTATGAAAGCTTTATTCCTCCACAACAAGCATGGGTCGTTTGAGACCCACAGAGTACGACAGAGCTTTATTCTTCCACAAGCATGGGTCCTTAGAGACCCACAACATATCACAGAGCTGTATTCCTTCACAACACGCGTGGGTCTTTGGAGACCCACAATGTATGAAAGAGTTTTATTCCTTCACAAAATGGGTCCTTTGAGACCCACAATGTATTAAAGAGCCGTATTCCTCCAGAAGCACGGGTCCTTAGAGACCCACAATGTACCACAGAGCTGTATTCCTTCACAACAAGCATGGGTCATTGGAGACCCACAATGTATGACACCTGTATTCCTTCACAAGCATGGGTCCTTAGAGACCCACACAATGTATGACGGAGCTGTATTCCTTCACAAGCATGGGTCGTTTGAGGCCCACAATGTATTACAGTTTCATTCCTTCACAAGCATGGGTCCTTGGAGACCACAATGTATGACAGAGCTGTATTCCTGCACAACAAGCATGAGTCCTTAGAGACCCACAATGTATGACAGAGCTGTATTCCTGCACAACAAGCATAGGTCGTTGGAGACCCATGTATGATACCCACAATTTTAGGTGATGTACAGCAAAGGCTAGAAACCAACACCTGCATGTGATTGATGTTCCTCGTGTTCTGTATTAAAAACCAACACCTGCATGCGCTTGATATTCCTCATGTTCTGTTTAAAAACCAACACTTGCATGTGCTTGATGTTCTTCATGTTCTGTTTAAAAACCAACACCTGCATGTGCTTGATATTCCTCATGTTCTTTTTAAAAACCAACTCCTGCATGTCCTTGTTCCTCACGTTCTGTTTAAAAACCAACACCTGCATGTGCTTGACATTCCTCATGTTCTTTTTAAAAACCAACACCTGCATGTGTTTGATGTTCCTCATGTTCTGTTTAAAAAACCCACACCTGCATGTGCTTGTTGTTCCTCATGTTCTGTTTAAACCAACACCTGCATGTGTTTGATGTTCCTCATGTTCTGTTTAAAAACCACCTGCATGTGCTTGTTGTTCCTCATGTTCTGTATTAAAAACCAACACCTGCATGTGCTTGATGTTTGTCATGTTCTGTATCAAAAACCAACACCTGCATGTGCTTGATGTTCCTCATGTTCTGTTAAAAAACCAACACCTGCATGTGCTTGATGTTCCTCATGTTCTATTAAAAAACCAACACCTGCATGTGCTTGATGTTCCTCATGCTTTGTTGACTGCTCTAAAAGAAGAGCTTCTCTGTGATAAGCTAAACTGTTTTAAAATGTCTAGTGTGTTCAATCCTTTGTGATAAGCTAAACTGTTTTAACATGTTTAGAGAGTTCAATCCTTTGTGACAAGCTAAACTTTTAAAATGTCTAGTATATTCAATCCTTTGTGACAAGCTGTTTTAAAATGTCTAGCGTGTTCAGTACTTTGTGACAAGCTAAACTGTTTTTTAAAATGTCTAGTGTTTTCAGTACTGTGTGATAAGCTAAACTGTTTAAAAATGTCTAGTGTATTCAATCCCAGATATGAAAATGGATGGATTATAAAATCTACCAAGTCAGCCATTTGTAAAAAGAGCAAGCTGACTTTTTTTGTTCCTTTAAATAAGCTTTCTGACTCTCTGGAGTAATATGCCAGCCTTCTAATACACTCACGATTGCAGTTTTCCTCTGCACTGCATATATATGTGACCATATGATGATTAGTTTTTATACCCATCTGTGTATGCTGGCCCATGATGTGTGTGTGTGTGTGTGATTGAGAGAGAGAGAGAGAGAGAGAGAGAGAGAGAGAGAGGGGCGGGGGAGTGTGTGTGTGTGTGTGTGTGTGCGCGCGCGCAAGCGTGTGTGTGTGAGGGAGAGTTTGTGTGCAAGTGTGTGTGTATGCTTATCGTTGTTTTGTGTATGTACATGTTTTAACTCGTGTCTATGTTTTTTCTTGGGATACAGAGAAAGAGGGGGAGGGTAGCAGCAGTTTGTGGGATGGAGGGAGGGGGAGACAGAACATAAGTGAGAGACAGAGGTGTGGGAGGGGAAGGGGCAATTCTAGAATACATGAGGAAAGGAAAGAATGGCAAGAGTTTTCTTTTCTTTTTCTTTTTTTTTTTTTTTTTTAAATTATTGCGTGTTGATCAATGTTAAAATTTTTCCATTCCAAATCATGCTATAATGTTCTTTTAAATATTGGTATGCTGTAAGGCTAATCTGACAATTAATCAGTTCCGATCAGTGTGAATATCTCAAGAGCATACCACATGTAATTGTGTGTCCATAAATGTTTTTAATGCATGTTATCTGCAAGAGAGTATATGTGATGAAGCATGTACATGCACATGCTAGGCATGGACCTTTTTGAGTGTGATTGCATGAGCATTGCATATGAACATTAAACATATATATGAAAAAATTTAATTTCAAAACTATATGTACTATGTGAAAGGAGAAGGGACCCCACAAAATGCTCCTTTGAACATCATGCTAAATTTGACCCGTTTTAATATATAGCAGAAAACAGCATTTTCCAGAAAGCGTCATAAAATTGCACTAATCTGTATGCACACATATATAAATGTAAACAAATAAATAAATGCATATTTTTTCAATGCAAATGAAATCAATATGCATAAAACAAAAGAATCTCATATCATGAGTACAAGACAAATTGATCTAATGTGATAAGTACATGATAAATGAATTCAATGTGCTACGTACAAGACAAGAGAATCCAATATACTGAATACAAGGTGAATGAATCCATATACAATGAGCACATGGTGAATGAACAGAAGGTGACAGGCACAAGACAAATGAATACAGTGCAATGCCCACAAAGAAGGCCAATCCCGCGTGAGGAGAACAAGGGAACTCTCACTACAGCCATTGCAGTGTGAGGGGAACAAGGGGACATTCATAACAGCCATTGCAGTGTGAGGGGAACAAGGGAACTTCACTACAGCCATTGCAGTAAACAAGGGAACTTTCACTACAGCCATTGCAGTAAACAAGGGAACTTTCACTACAGCCATTTCAGTTTGAGAACAAGGGAACTTTCACTACAGCCATTGCAGTGTGAGGGGAACAAGGGGACATTCATAACAGCCATTGCAGTGTGAGGGGAACAAGGGGACATTCATAACAGCCATTGCAGTGTGAGGGGAACAAGGGAACTTTCACTACAGCCACTGCAGTGTGAGGAGAACAAGGGAATTTTCACTACAGCCATTGCAGTGAACAAGGGAACTTTCACTACAGCCATTGCAGTGTGAGGAGAACGAGGAAACTTTCACAACAGCCATTGCAGTGTGAGGGGAACAAGGGGACATTCATAACAGCCATTGCAGTGTGCAGTGTGAGGGAACAAGGGAACTTTCACT
>JADBJO010000232.1:497500-525000 GCA_016801955.1 Conus betulinus | reverse complement strand
GCTCATACCATCAGGTGGTAATGACAGCACCACGTGCACCCTCTCCACATGGACTGTATGGTAGCTGAATACCTGACATCTGAAGGCTCATACCATCAGGTGGTAATGACAGCACCACGTGCACCCTCTCCACATGGACTGTATGGTAGCTGAATACCTGACATCTGAAGGCTCATACCATCAGGTGGTAATGACAGCACCACGTGAACCCTTTCCACATGGACTGGACAGCTACAACCAGGACCAACAGGGCAGCTTCAACCAGGACCAACAGGGCAGCTACAACCAGGACCAACAGGGCAGTGACAACCAGGACCAACACAGCAGCTACAACCAGGACCAACAGGGCAGCTACAACCAGGACTAACACAGCTACAACCAGGTCCAACATGGCAGCTACAACCAGGACCAACACGGCAGCTACAACCAGGACTAACACAGCTACAACCAGGTCTAACATGGCAGCTACAACCAGGACCAACACGGCAGCTACAACCAGGACCAACACAGCTACAACCAGGTCCAACACGGCAGCTACAACCAGGACCAAGACGGCAGCTACAACCAGGACCAACACAGCTACAACCAGGTCCAACACGGCAGCTACAACCAGGACTAACACAGCTACAACCAGGTCTAACATGGCAGCTACAACCAGGACCAAGACGGCAGCTACAACCAGGACCAACACAGCTACAACCAGGTCCACACGGCAGCTACAACCAGACCAAGACGGCAGCTACAACCAGGACCAACACAGCTACAACCAGGACCAACACAGCTACAACCAGGACCAAGACGGCAGCTATGACCAGGACCAAGACGGCAGCTATGACCAGGACCAACACAGCTACAACCCAGGTCCAACATGGCAGCTACAACCAGGACCAAGACGGCAGCTACAACCAGGACCAACACAGCTACAACCAGGTCCAACACGGCAGCTACAACCAGGACCAAGACGGCAGCTATGACCAGGACCAAGATGGCAGCTGTTCTGCTCTGTAACTTGCAAAGTTCTTTTACCAGTGAAAGGGCAGCCAGGAGCCAATTCTTCTCCCAGAAAGTTGGCAAAGGGTACTGGGTGACACTTCCATGGCCACTGTACAGGGTGACATTTTGTCCCCCAAGGCCTAAGATGGCTCACAAACAGTCGAGGGTAAAGTTTCACACAGCTTGTAAGGCGGAGGAAAATCAATGTTTACAGATGTTGAAGAATTTCAGATTTTGAATACAGCCTACAATGTGCAAAAGTTTGAGTAACATCTGGTGAAAGTTATAGAATGAATACATACACAATGTTATGAATGATTTTACATCTGTAGGAAGGTAGGATTAGAAAAGAGAAAAAAGTTTGAACTGGGCATAATGATCATAACTGATATAGCATGGACACAGCATTATAAAGATCAAAACCCAACCCTAACAATATTGTGAAGTGGGCATGATGATCATGGCTGATATAGCATGGACACAGCATTATAAAAATCAAAACCCAACCCTAACAATATGTGAACTGGGCATAATGGCATGAAAAATGTAGCATGGAGACTAAGGTATAAAGACAAATGAAAAAAAAAGATGAAGACTGTCAAAAATGATAGAACATAAAGCATGCCTGTGAAACTTCCCAAATTTTCCAGGAATTTCCCTATTAAAAACACACACACTAAAAAACAACAACAACAAAAAAAACAAACAAACAAAAAAAAAAACCCATTCAAGTTTGAAAACAAAAATGTTGATTTCCAAAATGTCTCAAACCCACAATTTGAGGACTTTTTAAAAGAATTAAAACAAAAAAGTACAAGGCCAGACAGGTGGTCTGTGAGTACAGGCTGCAAGATAGAGAGGACAGGACCATTTTCTTTGTGGGCTGACATTGGTCAACTGCAGCAGAAAGGAGTGACCAGGTTTCATAGGAGCCACTTTTCAATCTCAGGCCAGAAATCATTTACAAAAAATAGGAAAACTGCTTTTCAGGCCCAGCAAAATTGTATTTTGTTCAATTCATACCTGCCAAAAAAAGTTTTGCTCTACAAATGCTACTTTTCAGTTTAAGGCCAGAAAAAAAACATATACCATGAAATGTCATTAAGTGGAGCTGCCCACAGCAAACTGCTTTCAACTTCATCCTTTCATAGCCCAGTTGACACAAGCTCATGAACAACAGAAAACTGGTTGACCTGCTCATCATCAGTTTGCCGGCCTGGTCTCCAAGCCAGTCACATGGCATCTCTGCCATTACGATTTAAAATCGGGCCGCCCCATTCCACTGCTGTTCATGAATTCTGAAGACTGCAAACTCTGCATGGAGCATCAAAGACAAGAATGTAAAGGGTATGATTCTGCCCAACTTTTGACAACAGAGAGTTTTGTGGTGGTTAACCCCTCAAATGTAGGCTACGATTGCGGTGAGGGGTAACCTAGCTGGTAGGTTGGAATGCCAGTTAAGAGGCTGGTCACTCAGCAGACAATCTGTCTACGGCTGGTCTGGGCAGGCTGCTCTTGAACAGACATTCTATCCCCCAGGGCCCAACAACCAATGGGGCTGACCGCCATGTAAGTGGCTGGGTCTGGAGAAGTGCAGAGGAAACAGACCCTTCAGACTCCATACCTAGGCCAAACTCCAGCAATGACTCCAACCTGAGGATATTTACGTCTCTCAAATCTCAAGTCCACCTCAGCAAAGACAACACCAACCACGGCTCCATGGTCTCCCGGGGCTGTCTCCTCGGCCTATATTTAGTCTTCCAGGCCAAGCCATCCAGACCAGCCATGGTCAAAGAGAGGCTCAAAACCTCAGCAGCAAAAGCGACACCAATTATGATGTGGCTGAAGTCCAATGGCTGTCTCTTCAAAACCAGTCTGCCCAGACCAGCCGTAGGCAAATCGTCTCTGCAAAGCCAGTCTGCCCAGACCAGCCGTAGGCAAATTGTCTCCGCAAAGCCAGTCTGCCCAGACCAGCCGTAGGCAAATTGTCTCCGCAAAGCCAGTCTGCCCAGGCCAGCCGTAGGCAAATTGTCTCCGCAAAGCCAGATCTTAGACACTTTAGACGCTTCTACTGGTTCTATTGTGACTTGGGCCACAAAGGACTTTCTCAAAAGATCTCGTTGAAAAGGGATGGAAGACCTATATACTCTCAGCGTTCTGGCTCTGTAATCATTTCTTCACTGGGCTGTTCTTGAACAGACATTCTATCCCCCAGGGCCCAACAACCAATGGGGCTGACTGCCATGTAAGTGGCTGGGTCTGGAGAAGTGCAGAGGAAACAGACCCTTCAGACTCCGTACCTAGGCCAAAATCCAGCAACAAATCCCACCTGAGGATATTTACCTCTCTCAAATCTCAAGTCCACCTCAGCAAAGACAACACCCACCCACGACTCATGGTCTCCCGGGACTGTCTCCTGGCCTATACTTAGTCTTCCAGGCCAAGCCATCCAGACCAGCCATGGTCAAAGAGAGGCTTAAAACCTCCTCAGCAAAAACAACACCAAAGTCCAATGGCTGTCTCTTCAAAACCACTCTGCCCAAACCAGCCGTAGGCAAATTGTCTGCTTAGTGACCAGCCTCTTAACTGGCATTCCAGCCTACCAGTTAGGTTACCCCTGACTGCAACCGTAGCCCACGTTTGAGGGGTTAACCACTACAAACTCTGTTCTCAAAAGTTGGGCAGAATCATACCCTTTAAGAACAAAAATGGGGAAGAGACCACCACTGAGTGATGCAACATGAAAGCCTCAGTTCAAAACACCAACCAACAACTTGCACTACTGCGTCGCTCACTGACCTCAACTGGTCAGGTGTCAGTTTGGGGCCGACCTGCATTTCTCATAGGTGCACTTGTATGCACTGACATGCATATGCACTCAAATATACACATCCATAAGCATGTCAGCAGTTGAGAAAATGAGTCTTTTCTTAAAACAAGTGGACTGTAAACCACAGTCACGGAGAACAGGCAGGCCTGCACAATCCACACATACTGAATAAAGATCACCGAGTATAAAAAACTATTGCATGAGATAAATCACAGTCAACAGCAAAGAAACAATGTAACACTGGTACAACTCCATCGGGTTGACTGTTTTGCTATGTTACTGGCATGGATCACAAATGGAAAAATATCCACAAAAACCTACCACCACGTAAAACCTTTATGCATCTAATACTGATGTAAGTGATGAACAGACATTTCCTTGATGCAAATCACTTGATAAAGGACAACAGACAGGACGCAGAAATAAAAAACACATCGCACATTCAACTTGCTTTACCATACCAAACATCCATCCACATTTGTACTACCACCTTCCCTACCAAGCATAGCAGACTTCTCCAGAAAGCCCAGTGCTGTAGGACGGGATGAGGTACATACAGTCATGAAACAGAAGACTGTCCAACTTCAGACAATAGTCTTCAATAGTCAGGGACGTATCAGTAGCATGCTTCCATGTTACAGCACCTCACTAATAAAAACATTTTTTGAAATGGCGCAGTTTATTTTGTGTAGTTGTTGGAATGGAATAATGTTTTGTTACTGATACAACATGGGCACTACCTGTAAACAGCGATACAAAACTTTGTTAAGTATTCATTTACATTTAATACACAGTCCACTAGACTTTAACTAAAACTGACAGGGGATTCAGTCAAATTTTGCATCAACCAAACGTCGCATTAACTGGATAAGGCTGTCCAGGCGTGTCAATTTATGATAAAAATTATGGCCAATCCATTTTGGGGTAAAAAGGTATTTGACAACATGGCTTTCTGCAAAAGATTTCATATCTTTTGCATAAAAAGACACTATGTACACAATGAACACACTACTTTAACTTGTTTTTATGCAGATACAGCAAAATCAGTAAAAACAGGGCAATAAGCACAAACTGACTCTTTTAAAAATACAGCTCACAAAGAATAGAACAGCTCCATACATATTCATAAGTGATTAAAATGTGTAAGTACATAGGTACAAGAAAACAATTATGCACAAATCAATTTTCAAGCAAGTACTTTGTGAGGGAAAGGTCAACAAAATTTTAAGGAGGAGGACAGAGAGAACAACCAAAATCTTGCCCCTGTCAGCAACGAGCGAGGCGGCAGGATGCACACAGCAGTTGCTTGATGGTGGTGATTTTCACTGGTGGGCTCTCTGAGTCATGAGATATGAGCTGGTACACCCATGGGAACACTCCTGTGGAGGTTGTGTTGTGTCCCATCCAGTGGCCACTACACAATGGCATTGCCAGAGCAATTATGTCTCTTAACGTCTTAATGGAATGCCCTGTGTGTACCTACAGCCTGTGTGAACACAGTGCAGGCATCCAAGGGTGGTGCAGGATTGCTCCCTGTTGGGTTTGTTTGGCATTTGAGGACAGTATTTCTCTGGGTCATACCTGCACCTTCAAATGTATCTTCTTCTTGTCTGCCTTTTGCCTGCCTTAGAGAAAGGTCCAATGACAGTGAGAAAAGACTCAGGGAAAGTCCTGTTGACAACGGGAAAGACTGTGACCTGGGATTCTCTTCAGAAAGCATGTAAGACCTCAAGACAAAAGCTTGGCCATGTCTGGAGTTGTTCTCTCTTTACCTGTCAGCGGAACAGCAATGATTGAGGCTGCAGAATGCACACGGCAGTTACTTGATGGTGGCCTTTTTCGTAGGTGGGTTCTGCAGTCATGAAATATGGGCTGGTACACCCATGGGAACACTCCCGTGGAGGTTGTATCGTGTCATATCCAGTGGCCATTACACAATGGCATTTGCCAGAGGGCAATTATGTCCCTTGGCATCTTAATGGGATGATCTGTGCGTGCCTGCAGCCTATGTGAACACAGCGCAGGTTTCGAAGTATAGCATGCTAACAGCTGGCTTGTTCAGCAGTTACAACAGTATTTCTCTGGGTCTACCAGCAACTTCGGATGTATTTTTTGCTTCGAGGGAGAACAACCAAAATCTTCCAAACCCAGCTGAAAGAATGAAAATAAAAACACAAACATCCCCAAAACCCAGTCCAACATATACAGACAAGAAAATGATCAGATTCATACTATACTGACATGAACACAGACAGACAGACATGCACACACACACACAAAGTATCATCATCATTCTAGAATACATGCGCATGTCTCTTTATATTATGGGAACATTTCAAGTTATAACATGATGAAGAGGGATGAAAAACAGGAAGCAGGAAGGAGCAACAGTGACAGATGTGAGAGAGAAGAAGAGGGAGAAAAAGCAGACAGGCAAACCCATGGATACAATGCACATGAAGAAGACATTCCTGTGACCACTTCCATGTCAATAGTCTGGGAACAGCCTGGAAGACTATGGGGGCAGCACCCACCCAACAGCATTCAGCTCACTCAGTCTGGCGCTGTGACCGCACAGTGAGAAACTGTCAACCCTGTGATGCTTAGCAGGTAGCAGCAGGGCAGTGTCTCCACCTAAGGGTGGCCTGTGGATGTTTTAAAATTGATAGCCTCTTGCCACATCCCTTGCATGGCTTGCAAAGTTCTATTTAGTTTTCATTCTGCCTAAAGTGAGGTTTGTTCCCCTGCTTCCTCCTGAAGTGAGGCTTGTTCCCCTGCTTCTTTCTGAAGTGAGGCTTGTTCCCTGCTTCTTTCTGAAGTGAGGCTTGTTCCCCTGCTTCTTTCTGAAGTGAGCCTTGTTCCCCTGCTTCTTTCTGAAGTGAGGCTTGTTCCCCTGCTTCCTTCTGAAGTGAGACATCTTCACCTGGTTCCTTCTGAAGTGAGGCATCTTCACCTGGTTCCTTCGGAAGTGAGGCATCTTCCCCTGCTTCCTTGTGAAATGAAGCATCTTCACCTGGTTTAGTCACAGGTGTCCGACTGGCCATTTCCTTCTGAAGCGAAAGCCACCTGCAAAATCAGTCAACGATCTTATCAAAACAAAAAACAAAACTAAAAACACTGCCACCATCAAAAACACTGACAACAGGACACAAAATAAGAACCTGTAGACCATATGCTGTTCTCGTAGAAAAGGAAGTCTCGCGAGAACGTGACTTCCTTCTTCCTGTAGCCATTTACTTCCGTTTGCAAAAAAAACGAGTCGATACGTGCCGTGGTTCTCGAGTTACGAATTTTTAAAGTTTTGAGGTCGAAATGCCGTTTTTTCACCGTGGCTAACCTTGAGTTCTGCCGTTCTATAATGAGATTTAGTGATGGAGATACTGTGTTTTGTAGGATTTACGGCATAAGACTTAGTGAAAGTGCTGGGTAATGAAGCTAGAGTGACCTAGATTTCGACTGGGATGAAGTTCCAGGTATGATGAACAACAATTCGGAAGAAAAGAAAGTTCTGAAGAAGATTTTTTTTTTTTCCCGAGTAAATGGCTCATGTGACATTCTTCAAACTTACGATATAGCAACATATATATTCGTAGGAATTTTTAAAAAATTATTTTCATTTCGTTATTTCCTTTCCTCTCTTTTAAATTAATTTTTTAATTGGGTAACCATGTTCAAATTACGGAGTTACTTACCTTGCCGACGGTTTTCGGTGTAACTAAGCTCAGATAAGTGACTATCTGAGATTTTCCATAAAGAAGAAAACCATTATGGGCCGTTAGCTGCGGCTATAACGGTAAACTTAAACATCGGGCATAATCCATGACCCATAATGAACATACCTACAAATTTTCAGAAATATCGGCCACATACTTTCTGAGATACTCCACAAAGAAGAAAAAAACTGTTACAGGCTGTTAAAGCCGTAGTAACTGCTATAACGGTAAACTAAAACATCGGGCATCATCTGTAACCTATAATGAACACACCTGCTGATTTTCACAACGATCGGCCAAGTACTTTCTGAGATATTCCATGGAGAAGAAAAAGCCCAGTAGTTTTGTCTGGAGCGAGTGGAACACATTTTGACCACGGACACACAGTGACACACACACAGCATTTCTCCATTTCCATTCTAAAGTACTCCCTGTTCTTTAAGAACTGGGAGTACAAAAAGGTATGTGTAAAAATCAAATATTTGTGTGCTAGATGTGCATGTGTGCTAGACATGCATGTGTGCTAGATGTGCATGTGTGTTGGTGCCTGCATGCTGCACACCTTTCAATGTACTGGTCCAGCCAGTCATACATGTGTGTGTGTGTGTGTGTGTGTGTGTGTGTGTGTGTGTGTGTGTGTGTGTGTGTGTGTGTGTGTGTGTGTGTAAGTGTAAGTGTAAGTGTGTGTGTGTGTGTGTGTGTGTGTGTGTGTGTGTGTGTGTAAGTGTGTGTGTGTGTGTGTAAGTGTAAGTGTGTGTGTGTAAGTGTGTGTGTGTGTGCACAAGTGCACAAGTGTAAATGTGTGTGTGTGTGTGTGTGTGTGTGTGTGTGAGACACCTGTCAATGTGCTGATCGAGCCAGTCTCTGTGCTTCAGGCCGTTCCTCCAGGAGTCAGGGATGTTGTCCAAACCCAGTTTACATCCTAGCATTGCTCCTGCCACGCAGGCATTGGAGTCAGCATCTCCTCCCTGGTCATCACAAATCAGGATCATTAACCTTACTACCACAAATGCCAACGTGACAACTTGAAGCAATCAGGTGCAGTACTCTGTAAGTCCTTGAAACCCTTTAAAGTAGGACGCCAGTTCACTGGCCTTGACTCCTCTTAAAAATGCAAGCTATGAGTAATTTTTAAAAAAAATTATGAGATTTAGATCAGCAGATTATAGAATAACTAGAGCTGCCAGTAATGTGGATAAATCTCCTTGGAAACCCTCACAAACTAACAAGTTGCTCATTTAGAAAATATAATATGTTGATATATTAAAAGAAAAAAAAAAGACACAATTCAAAACAGTACAGTCTTCTGACCATCTCCAGGGGAAATCTGGGAAAAGAAAGCTACAGATTCAGGTGACTCTCATCTATCATCTCCATTTTCCCATTTTTCTTGGGAACCAGATAACGAACAGTGGAAAAACTTGGAGGACAAGGGAAGGGAACCTTGGTCACTGCACCCTGTTTGATCAATTCTGCTTCTTCCATCAAACAGCCCTTGACAGGATCTGAGGGGATCTGGATCTACAGAATGGACACCAGTGGGGCAGGAGACATGACAGCAATCTGCAGGCCTTCCTCAGAGGACCCACTCATCCACAGTGAGATCCTCCCACTGACAGAGGAAGGCGGGAGAGAGAGACCACCTCCCACTGACGGAGGAAGGCAGAGAGAGACCACCTCCCACTGACAGAGGAAGGCAGAGAGACCACCTCCCACTGATGGAGGAAGGCTGAGAGAGAGACCACCTCCCACTGACGGAGGAAGGTGAGAGAGACCACCTCCCACTGAGGAGGAGGCGGAGAGACCACCTCCCACTGACGGAGGAAGGCGGAGAGACCACCTCCCACTGACGGAGGAAGGCGGAGAGACCACCTCCCACTGATGGAGGAAGGCTGAGAGAGACCCACCTCCCACTGAGAGAAGAGTCTTATTGCCTCAGTGCAGGTACAGTACAGGTACAGTGCACCTCCCCACTGACGGAGGAAGGTGGAGAGGAGAGCACCACCCCACTGACGGAGGAAGGCGGGAGCCCCCCAGCAGCAGGTACAGTGCAGATGCACAGCAAAGGTACAGCACAGGTATAGCGCAGGTACCACCTCCCACTGACGGAGGAAGGCGGAGAGACCACCTCCCACTGACGGAGGATGCGGAGGGATGGCCTCCCACAAGGACGGAGGAAGGCGGAGAGATCACCTCCCACTGACGGAGGAAGCCTGAGAGACCACCTCCCACTTGAATCCTCTCTGAAAGCTCCCAAGAGTCCAGTCTTATTGCCTCAGTGCAGGTACAGCACAGGTACAGTGCAGGTGCAGCACAGATACAGCACAGGTACAGTGCAGTACAGAGCAGATACAGCGCAGGTACAGTGAAGATACAGCACAGGTACAGCACAGGTACAGCGCAGGTACAGAGCAGATACAGCACAGGTACAGCGCAGGTACAGTGCAGATACAGCAAAGGTACAGCACAGGTATAGCGCAGGTACAGTGCAGGTAGAGCCTAGGCTGTTGGTGCTGGGAATGGTTCTGCTGAAGATGGGACAGGCCTGAACTGGAGGTGATGGATGCCGATAGGATGGCTGTGGCAAGGACGGAAAGGGTGGGCACTAAGCATGAAAGGGCTGTGGAGTGGGAAGGGGAAGCCTTTCCCTAACCTTCTTCAGCACCTTGAGAAGGGTCTCCCTGAAAGGTGATGGATTCTGTACAGGAGTGTGAGAGTGGTCTGGGGATTATCAGAACAATGGCAGGACTTCTCTCACACACAAGGAAAGGAGGAAGAGCATAAAGCCAGCATCAAACCTGCAGAAGACATGGCAGCTAAACCTGCTGCACAGTGAAAAACGTCTGTGGACATTCTGTTCTGAGATAGCACCCTGTCTCAAAATGTTCAGGAAGGAGCAAGAGGACAACTTCGGAAATTATCATACTGCAAAGACCGACTCATGTCTTCTGGCACAAAGGGGAGATAAAAGATCTTGACAATATCACAGTGTTTGACTTTATCAGAAAAGATTCTGCCTGAGGACTGGGTACAGTATGTTTGGTCTCAAAAGCCACTAAAACATCCTTCAAAATCAGCCGGTACCCAGGGTTGATTTCCAGGACGATCACAAAACCAAAAAAGGCAAAACAGGTTAAACCTCTGATTAAAGGATCCCAACACTGAAATCTTTTTCTAAAACACTCAGCAGAAAGTGTTTCCTCACGGTTCAAAATCTCAAAGAAACTTTATCTCAGACAGATCTCCTGACCTGAGGGAGACACAGGGCCAGATAAGAGAGGGTAGTGTTGGCTTGAGTGACCGACTACACTCACAGCAGCATGGACAAGAGACATTTGAGACATGGTGGCAGAAACTTCATCACAAATATCAACATCCTCCTCCACTTCATACCTGTCAATTGACCATTCACCCACTGACTGGCACCAAATCTACCTGGCTTCACAAAGGCTGGGTTGGTCACTACTGCAGCCATCCCATCCTCCCAGCCAATGCATACATAGGGTCACCCTTCTCTGTCCTCTGTTGGAAGCTCCCCCAGTGGGACGCCATCCGACACACAACCCTGACTGGGGCATGAGACCTCCAGAGTGTGGAACATTATGCATAGCCAACTCAGTACATCTCACACAACACTCCTAAGATGCCAGTGAAGAACAAGGAGGGTTGAGAGACTGCCACAGCAGTACAAATGGGGAAGGTTGAGAGACTGGCAGGGCAGTACGAATGGAAAGGGTTGAGATACTGCAGAGCAGTACAAATGGGGAGGGTGAGAGAGACTGGCACAGCGGTACAAATGGGGAGGGTTGAGAGACTGGCAGAGCAGTACAAATGGGGAGAGCTGAGAGACTGGCAGAGCAGTACAGTACAAATGGGGAGAGCTGAGAGACTGGCACAGCAGTACAAATGGGGAGAGCTGAGACTGGCACAGCAGTACAAATGGGGAGAGCTGAGAGACTGGCACAGCAGTACAAATGGGAGAGCTGAGAGACTGGCAGAGCAGTACAGTACAAATAGGGAGAGCTGAGAGACTGGCAGAGCAGTACAAATGGGGAGAGCTGAGAGACTGGCAGAGCAGTACAAATGGGGAGAGCTGAGAGACTGGCAGAGCAGTACAAATGGGGAGGGTTGAGAGACTGGCAGAGCAGTACAAATGGAAAGGGCTGAGAGACTGGCAGAGCAGTACACATCCCAGTTCTCTTCACATTCAATGCCACTGGCATCATGGTTTGACTTGCAGACCAAATGACGAAGACTGATATGAAACGAATTTTAAAAAAAAAAGAAGGAAAAAATGAAACTGCCAGGGTGAAAGTACAAAGTGAACAAGACCAAAAAAAAAAAAAAAAAACTTCTTCTATAGTTATGTGAAAACACTGAGTGAAAGAGACACACAAAACAAAGAGCCAGATTTGGATGGAAACACTGGGTTTAAGAGACCCAC
This sequence comes from Conus betulinus, assembly GCA_016801955.1. NCBI lineage: Eukaryota > Metazoa > Mollusca > Gastropoda > Neogastropoda > Conidae > Conus > Conus betulinus. The sequence goes on along the minus strand of JADBJO010000232.1, from coordinate 513,020 downwards.
ACAACAAATTGCCATATCTGTGTGAAAACACTGGGTTTAAGAGACCCACACAACAAATTGCCATATCTGTGTGAAAACACTGGGTTTAAGAGACCCACACAACAAATTGCCATATCTGTGTGAAAATACTGGGTGAAAGAGACCCTCACAACAAATTGCCAGATTTGCGTGAAAACAGTCTTCTTTGTAAAGATAATTACAACAACACATACTTACCTCCCTTGCAATTTTCTGGATGGCTTTACGGAAGTTGTCTTTCTTCAAAGCCCAGAAACCAGTCCCCATACTCTTGTAGGTATAGCCGATCTTGCCTGGCTCTGCCAGATTCAGTTCCTTTATTTTCTTACAGCTTGTACAGCTCATGTACTGCCACAGCAATGCACTGCCTCTGTAAACAGAAAGTACAGAACAACAATGCACTGTAATACCTCATTTAAACACTGAAGTACAGAACACCAACAATGCACTGTAATACCTCATTTAAACACTGACAGTACAGAACATGAACAATGCACTATAATACCAATCATTTAAACACTGAAAGTAAAGAACACAAACAGCACATCATAATACTGCATTTAAACTTAAAGTAAAGAACATGAATAACACACTATAATACCTTATTTAAACATGAAGTAAAGAACATGAACAAGTACTATAATACTCATTTAAATACTAAAGTACAGAACACAAACAATGCACAATAATACCACATTTAAACACTGAAGTAAAGAACATGAACAATGTGCTATAATACCTCATTTAAATCCTAAAGTACAGAACACAAACAATGCATTATAATACCTCATTTAAACACTGAAGTACAGAACACTATCAACACACTGAACTACCTCATTTATACGCTGCCATACAGAACACAAACACACACACTATATACCTAATTTAAACACTGAAGTACAGAACATGAACAATGCACTATAATACACCATTTAAACACTAAAATAAAGAACACGATGAACACACTATAATACCTCATTTCAACACTGAAGTAAAGAACACGAACAATGCACTATAATACCTCATTTCAAACACTGAAGTAAATGCACACTATAATCTCTCATTAAAACAATGAAGTAAAGAAGACCATAAACACATTATAATATCTCATTTTTACTCTGAAGTAAAGAATACAATCAACACACTACAATACCTCATATAAACACTGAAGCAAAGAACATGATCAATGCACTCAAATACCTCATTTAAACACTGAAGTAAAAACATGATCAACACACCATAATACCTCATTTAAACACTGAAGTACAGAACACAATCAACACTCTGAAATACCTCATTTAAAATCTCAAGTACAGAAAATGATCAACACACTATAAAAGTATAATACCTCATTTAAATACTAAAGCAAAGAACACAATCAACATACTATAATATCTCATTTGAACGCTGAAACCAAAGAACATGATCAACACACTATAACACCTCATTAAAACACTGAGGTACAGAACATGATCAACGCACTTTAATACCTCATTTAAACACTGCTCTACAGAACATGATCAATGCACTGTAATACCTCCTTTAAACATTGAAGTAACGAACACAATCAGCACACTAGAATACCTCATTTAAATCCTAAATACTGAACATGATTAACACACTATCATGCCTCATTTAAACACTGAAGTAAAGAACACAAACAATGCACTACAATACCTCATTTAAACACTACTATGCAGAACATGATCAATGCACTATAATACCTCATTCAAACACTGAAGTAAACAACACGATCAACACACTATAATACCTCATTTCAACACAGAGTAAAGAATATGATCAATTCACTATAATACCTTATTTAAACACTGAGGTAAAGAACGCTATCAACGCACTATAATACCTCATTTCAACACTGAAGTAAACAACACGATCAACACACCTAATACCTGATTTAAATACTGAAATAAAAAAAACATGATGAATGCACTATAATACCTCATTTAAACACTGAAGTAAAGGACACAATCAAAGCACTATAATACCTCATTTAAACACTGAAGGAAACAACATGATCAACATGCTACAAGATCTCATTTAAACACTGAAGAGAAGAACACAGACAACGCACTATAATACCTCATTTAAACACCAAAGTCTGCTTTTCCACCAGTCTACAGTATCATGGAAGTCATGTCACATTCACTTACATTTATTTCATCTTCCAGATGAATTCTGATCTGCTGAGGTTTGTTTTTTTTTCAATTGTTTACCACTTATTCTTTTTTCTCATCAAATCCTTCACAGAATCACACTCCTCTAAATGGCCTAAAAAGATCCTTCACACTGAGTCTCACACTCCTCTAAATGGCCTAAAATGACCCTTCGCACCGAGTCTCACTCTCCTCTAAATGGCCCAAAAGGACCCTTCACAGTCACTCTAAATGGCCCAAAAGGACCCTTCACACTGAGTCTCACTCTCTCTAAATGGCCCAAAAGGACCCTTCACAAAGTCACTCTTTCTCTCACTCTCCAAGGACTCCCAATGTTGAGACTCACCCCTCTCAACAAAAGGACCCTCACAGACTCTCTCCTAAATGGCCCAAAGGACCCATCACATTGAGACTCACTCTCCTCTAAATGGCAACAAAAGGACCCTTCACAGAGTGACTCTTCCTAAATGGCCCAAAGGACCCATCACATTGAGACTCACTCTCTTCTAAATGGCAACAAAAGGACCCTTCACAGAGTGACTCTTCCTAAATGGCCCAAAGGACCCATCACATTGAGACTCACTCTCCTCTAAATGGCCCAAAAGGACCCTTCACAGAGTCACTCTTTCTAAATGGCCTAGATGGACCCTTCACATTGAGACTCACTCTCCTCTCACACACTGATACTCACTCTCGCCTAAATGGCTAAAAGGACCCATTGAGTCTCACTCTCCTCTAAATTGAAAAAATCTCACTCTCACTCTCCTCTAAATGGCCTAAAAAACACTGAGTCCTTACACACTGAGTCTCTTCACACTCCTCACTCTCCTCTTAATTGCCCGAAAGGACCCTTCACACAGTCACTCTCCTCTAAATGGCCCAAAAGGACCCTTCACAGAGTAATGTCACACTATGTTCTATTGCCATTACTGTCACAAGGTTTCAGTGTAAAGACATGCTTAAAAAATGTGTCAAGGAAAGCTACTGCCTTCCTGCCACTTGTTTGCCCAAACAGGTCACGTTGTTGATTCTGCGATTTTTTTTTTTTTTTCCCACTTTCTTTACATTGCTTTGTTCCTACTCTTTGGTAAAATGTCCAGCCTGGATCAGCCACTTGTTAATGGCAGGTGAGAACAATAAGAAGGTAGCGATGGCTGCCAACCATTGGTCACTTATGGCAGGTGTGAGAACAATAAGAAGGTAGCGATGGCGATGACTGCCAACCATTGGTCACTTGTGGCAGGTGAGAACAACCAAGAAGGTAGCGATAAGACTGCCATGACTGCCATTTGGTCACTTGTGGCAGGTGAGAGCAATAAGAAGGTAGCCATGACTGCCAACCATTGGTCACTTATGGCAGGTGAGAGCAAATAAGAAGGTAGCGATGACTGCCAACCATTGGTCACTTATGGCAGGTGAGAACAATAAGAAGGTAGCCATGACTGCCAACCATCAGTCACTTGGGTTAGAGGTGACCAAAGTGATGATGGCATCGACTTAGTTTGAAGCACTTGGTTCGAACTTTGACACCAACATTATTTCTGGTTTGCAGGTTGGAGTCCCAGTGGTGTGGGGGTGAGAATGTGACTATAAAGTGATTTCAAGTAAAAACTGATACCTTCATATCACAATGAGATGTGTAGAAACATATCACAGACTTCAAGCGTTCAGATTTCTTTTTAATCCAAGCCCCTAGAATTTCAGTTTTGATAAAATACTCTCTTCTTGCATGTGATGATATCAATGACACCTAATGCCTCAATGAGTCAATCACAACGGTGTGATACTTCTTGTATATGATATCAATGACAGTTAATGCCTCCATCATGTGATGATATCAATGACACCTAACGCCTCCATCACAATGGTATATGTCCCTCTGTTGTCAACAGGCACATTCAGCTGCAGTATGGTCACTTTCCTGTTCTATTTTCATCTTCATTACTTTCTTTTCACTACTTTTTTTATACAGATGTTTTCATACAGAAGTCAAGCACCGACAGACACTTTCATACCATTTGGACATTCTTAAAAATGCATCAGGTTGAAATACCATTTCTCAGAAATCAAGGGAAAAAACAGGATGCAATTCTGACAAACAGATTTTTCCCCCCACAATTTCTCATCCATTTGGTTTCAGTGTAAAAAATCCTGTATTAAAGGAAGGTATGCACATGGAAATTCAGATATATATCGATTACTCCCTGTCATCCACTGATTTCACTGCTATCGACCAACCCATCTTTATCAACCCATCTTTACCAATCCCATGTCACTTCCCCCATAGTTAAATAAACCTAAAGGCCACTTTCAACCTTAACTTCTCCCTCTCATAAATCTTGTTCATGAAAAAAGTGGACAGAAAACATGGCATTTGCTAATCTCTCTCTCTCTCTGTGTCTCTTTCTCATTATTTCAATGCACAAGAAGTCAGAGTGTACAAACAAATTGGGTACCTTTGATAAAACATTGTTTGGATACTTATGGCTTTTCTTTTGTTTTGGTTAAATGGTGGAGTGAATTAGGAGAAACTGTTTTTTTATGTGAACTTAAATGACGCATGATTGACTGTTAAGGGCAAAATTAAAATACTTAATAGTGACAGTTATTCAACATAATTATCATTTTTTCAAATCCTTATGGCAGCCTAAGAAATATTCAACTGATATTACACTTCCTAGATTTTGCAAAGTGTTTGTCAATTTTTGACTTGGTATTTGCAATTTGAATGTCCATCAAAGATACACACTAAACTCCAAAAACTGTCCATTCTGTAGTGAAATCGAGGATGAAATACATTTTTGGATTGTTTGTCCATCCTATAAAGATTTAGAGAGATAAATACATTTTGCCTCATACTAAAAATGTTCATCAAGTGTCATTGCTTAATTTACTGCAAAATGAAAAAAAACTGTGATTCACTTTGTAGCTATGTTCATTTTTAAAGCACTAAAACGATGAGAGGAACTGTTATCAGTTAACATTCAAATGCCAGAGTAATTTCAGGAAGAACATTTTATTATGCAAATATTTTCTTTCATAATTTTCAGTATATGCGCCAAGCGGTTGTGTTTTACTTTGTTCTTCACTTCATTGCAGATAGGTCGGTAACCTTTGCAACTAAAGTATCTGAGTTGAGCTGAGATGAATTTCTGTTTACGCAATGGCAAACAGGCAGTTATACCTACCCATTCATCATATGGACAATACTTTTTAATTTTATCTGAAAAACATAACACTTCCATGGCTCCCTAAATAAGCATATAAAATGGACGTGAATCAAACGCTCAGTGACATTAAGCATACTTATTTTTTTATCATTGTAACCATTTAATCATTGTACAGATCTGATCAGTGTAAGGATCTGATTTGTCTGGTTGGGAAAATGGGCTTGGAAATGAACAATTATTTCTGAAGATCTTCAAGCAAGACATAATTGCTTGTTTCCTTCCAGGCTAGAATACAAAGTTGTACAAGTGACTGCCTCATGACCTGTAGTTCATTCAAATTGGACACAAGAAGGACATCACTTTTACCACACTCAGACAAATATTATCCACATTTTGCTAAGGTGTATGTCACTTAAATGGGAACAACAGATATTCATAAAAAAAGAAAAGACTGTCTATTTTGACACTGTATCATGTTTAGCACATTTCTTTTTTTTTTTGTCCATGTTACCTTGATGTTTGAAAAAGAATCTATTTCAAAATATCACGGAAATCCAAACGAACAAACCATCGATTTTTTTTTCTCAAATGTTCACTATTAGAGAGATTTAGCAATATCATGTTTTAAGCTTTACAAGCACATCAACTATTGCTAGCTTTACAACAGTAGTTTTATGCAGGTTTATTTAGTACATCTCAGCAAAAAGCTCTGAACATTAATCACTTCTTGTTTGTTCTTTGGGGCAAATGCATGTTTGTGATATGCGATTTATTTAGCACATCTTGGTACAAAGTTCTGAACATTTATCACTTTTTGTTCTTTGGGACCAATGCATGTTTGTGTTCAGGGTGACAGCTTTCAGACTAACATTGCGTTTCAAGATCTCTATTTACTTTATGAAGTCAGTGGCACTATTACTCAACCATTTCAACCTGGTTAAAGAGAACTTAAGCTGGGTTGCAATATGTTAGGAATGCCATTAGAAATGTTTGAGTCTGGCCATTTGGCCTAAAGGCCCAGGGGTATTTTCTGCTTATTCAAGCACTTCTCTCTCTTCTAAGTCTGACAGAGAGGAATTCCCACAATACACAGAGTTGATGAATTATCACACTTTGTTTCAATTCACCCTGCATAATATCATTCACTGCGGGTTCTTCTTCTTGTTTGTTTTTTTCATTAGTTTTTCCTTTATTTCTCATGCAAGAAAAAAGACACGCAAAATGTGTGTCTCGATTTCTTTCGTTTCTGCAGCATTTTTTTTGACTGCAGAATGAAATTTTGCAATACAGCTGTCAAAAATCAATCAAAATGGAAATGCAAATTAGGGGCGCTGAACACCAGAAAGATTTGCAGCCTGGCTTTGGGGAGTATGATCTTTCTGGTCATGAGCTTCAGTTTCAGTTTCATCAAGGAGGCGTCACTGCATGCGGACTGGTCCATATATGCTACACCACATCCACTAAGTTTTGAGACCACACTACACGTGATTTGAAGCTGATGGATATGGATAAATGAATTAACTACTAAGATAAGAGAATTGAAGAAGAGGGTCTCATGGCTTCGACTTAGCACGTATCTGACCTACACATAGCCCAATGCACTTGTCAGACCTTGAGTGCCTACCTAACACTGGTTGTCTTTTTTTTTTTTTTTTGCATGTGTGTGTAGTGAATGTACACATGTGTGTATGAATGTGTGGGCACGGGCCCATGTGTATGCGCATGCGCATGCGTGTGTGTGTGTGTGTGTGTGTGTGTGTGTGTGTGTGTGTGTGTGTGTGTGTGCATGCACTTGTGTGTGTATGTGTGCTCGCACGTGTGTGTATGTATTGTGTGTGTGTGTGTGTGTGTGTGTGTGTGTATGTGTATGTGTATGTGTATGTGTGTGTGTGTGCGCATGCACATGTGTGCCTGCATGTATGCACGTGTGTGTGTGCGTGTGCAGAAGTGCGAGTGCAGAAGCACATGTGCATATGTGTGTGTGTGTGTGTGTGTGTAATTTGTGGGTTTGTGTGTGCATACACACGTATAGATTTGCATATATATGTATATGCATGTGCGTGTGTATGCATTTGTGCATTCATGTGTATGCATGTAGGTGTGCACACGTGTGGCTATGGATGTGCACATGCACACATGTATATGTGTGTGCGTAGGCGCGAGCGCATGTATGCGAACACTTTTGCATGTATGTGTGTGTATATGTGTGTACGCACACGTGCATGTGTGTGTGTGCATGTGCGCGCGCGTGCGTGCGTGCGTGTGTGTGTGGTGACTGCATGCGTGAATGTTCAGAAGATGACTTTGGATCAAAACAAGAACAAGACCATTAAAAACAACAATATATGTGCACGCGCACACACAGACACATAACTAGAAGAAGAACAACAACTCCCCTACCCCCCCTCCACGCGCGCGCGCGCGCACACACACACACACACACACACACACTCTCTCTCACACATGCACTCACACACACACACACACAAGACTTGCACACTCACGTCCTTGGACTCTTTAATAAACACGCTGGCATCACCCCACTGATGAACACACACCAGCCCACACTCGTCTACAGTATGCGCTGGGGGCCCTGAGAGATTCAAAGTCTTATCTCAGTTGGCATGTGTTTGATCATTTGAGTCTCTTAATGGAAAGACCCAGTATGAGTTTGCCCCTATCTCTAAGAGTCTTCAGTGTTGGCCTTGACATTATTCCAATATTTGGTTGGTTGGTGATGTTTTCTTGCTCTTCCCTAAGTCTGGATGTGTGGCCACTTCCTCTCTTGACGTTCAGATCTGAAAGATGATCTATGGTTTAGTGGCTTTGCTCTTGTTTGCTTATGTGATTTTTCAGATTTCTTATCACATCAGATCGGCCCAGCTGTAATCTTATTGTTGCCTTGCCAGTCAGTGTGTCTGCTCTCTTGTTTCCTTTACCTCCATTATGTCCAGGGCAGTCATCCATCTCCAATGGAAGGCTGCACATTAGTTCATTCCAAACAGGGCATCCGATTCTACTTTTAACTTTCTGAAGTAGGTTCACAGAGTCAGTCAGTATCATGGCTTGTTGAGTTTGCAACTGGCTTATGGATGAACGCCAGTGGAGCGCTTGTGTCACTGCTTCTACCTCCATTGTTAGACTTGAAGTGGCTAAACTATGCGCACCATTGTCTTCCTGGGAAGTTTGGCCATTTTGCTTCACTATGTACCCCCAGCCTGACTTACCTTTGGTGACAGAACTGTCAGTGTATATTACAATATCATCTTTTGTGCAAAGGTCTTCCATCTGCATCTGAATTTCTGCGTTGGTTTTGCCTTCTGGCCATTCTCGACAATGTCTTCCAAGTTCTGGAGTGATGGCAATTTGGTAGAGGTGCTTCAGGTGGTCTGGATATTTTCCCCATTCCTTGGTTTCTTTGAGTTATGCTAACTGGCACACAAGCTGTATACTGTCTTCTGCCTGTCCTATCCATGATTTTCTACGCCCTAGCCAAGTGCCTTTTGTTTCCTTTCCTTGGGTTTTGGGGATTTTCAAGTGCTCTGAAATATGCCACCTTCACCTGTTCCAGCTGCATTGAAGGAAGGTTGAGCAGGTATCGCGTAGTTTCAACTGGTGCGTCCTTCGTGGTTCCCAAGATCAATCTCACTGCTTCATTTTGAATTCTTTCTGATTTGAGACAATTGCTGTTGGACAGTGTTGTAAGCGCTAATCCATAATCTATCACACTGAGTACAAGTGCGTGATACAGTCGGTAGAGATGGCGCTGTTCAATGCCTTTAGCTGCCATTGCTTACATGACAGACAGGCCTTTTTTGCATTTAAGAACAATATTCTCAACATGCTTTCTAAAGGTTAGCATTCTGTCAAAGCCGACACCCCATTAGCATATGTTGTTAGTTGATTCAATTGGTATTCCATTGAAGGAAACTGATGAGGGTACTTGTCCTGATGTCTTGTTGAGAGTGCTGACTAATGTCTGGGCTTTATAGGGTTGATGGACAATTGAGTTTCTTGACACCACTGAGCAATGTTGTTAAACTGTTGCTGAACTGCTTTTGTTCTTTCTTGAGCATTCTTTGATGTTTTGTAGATCAGACCATCATCTGCTAGTGTCAACATTCAAGCAATTCTGTTCCTGTTGAGGTCTGCAAGGCCTTTAGTGTAAACATTGTACAAAACAGGGAAGAGAGAACAACCTTGAGATAATCCCATAGAAAGTTTATGAGGACCCAGCCGCCGTGGCGAAGTGGTTAGCGTTGCAGACTCCCAGCTGGGAGGTCGTGGGTTCGAATCCCATCAGAGTCATGTGGGTTTTTCTGCCCCGACCGGCTCCTACCCAGAGTTGAGTTTGCTGCGGACTCAGTTGGGAAGACTGGGACCACACAGTTGAGTTTCATCCACTTAATGGATGTGTTTCTGAGAGTGTTGCTCAAATTTCCTGACCAACACTGCAGGTGCCTGTGTCTCTTGGGCCTGGTTGACGCCGGGATATATCATGAAAGGAAGCGTAGAGTACAGCCCTGTCATGTAGTCTCAGACCGAAATGGAAATCTGTAGCATCATCTTAATCACCCTCATTCTCATTGATCAGCATTAGGGAAAAAAAAAATGTCTCAAGCTCTGTGACCCCTCATGCCCTGCTCTCATGGTGACCTCAGTTTCGATACCCTCTCCACGTCTGTGGCCTTGGTTTGGTTCCGTCAGGGTCACTGGTATCGGCGAGTCCATGGGGGCTGTCATTGGACGGACGTGGTGGCGCCCTCAGGAGGGAGAACTCGCTCACGCCGGCTCCGCGACTATGCAATTATTGTCGTCAGTAGGGCGCTTAGTAGGTGGTGTCCTGCGTATGTTAGATCAGAACAGGCTCCACTGAACACCACCGAAGTGACTCGGCAGCAGTGCAGTGTTTCCTCCAGTGGGTTGCCTCTTGACGATTTGACACTGACTGCTCCCTGTGGATTGCCGGTGCTGGGGTTGCAGCGGGGCCGACCGGGCTGTGGCTGTGGACGGGGTGTCAGAATGAGCGGCATGGGTGCACTGCCTCTGAGGTGGCGCAGAGGTTGGCACAGCAAAAAAAACAAAAAAAAAGAAAAAAAGAAAAGTTTATGAGGCTCAGACGTCCAATCTCCAAAGTGTAGGATGATGGTTGCTTTGCTCCTGAAGTGCCGCTGTTAACCATCCTTAACTCTCTCGTCACGAACAGACGCTATAGCAGGTTTCGGCCTTCACCAATTTTTCATGCGGTGTCAGCGTGATCAGTACACGGCAACAAGATATAGATAGTATCGTCAGCATTCCTTCGTTCGCCTGCACAGCAGTTTCGCAGCACACCATCACCCACTTCGCCTCAGTAGCTGATTGACCAGACCAACCCACATGACTTACTAATCTGCATAGAAACATGGCATCTCAATCAAGTTTATCTACAAATGTGTCGGAGCAAAGTGGAGCCCGTTGGCAACGTTTCAGCATTCCTAAAATTACAGAAATGCCACAAACAGAAGGTTCAGACACTGAAGAAGAAGATGACGAAGCTGACGAAAGTGATTCCAGTGAAGAATTTTGAGGAGAAGAGGAAATTGACACTGACTCGTCTGTGGAGCTCAGTGATGATGAAGGTGAAGGTGGTCCACTTCGCCATGCGAGCGGAGCGTTTGTGTGCTGCGAAAGACTGGGGATTGGAGTGAGCAAGAGTTCATTTGCTTTCCTTTACGCAACTGGTGCAAAGATTCGAGTTTTTTCTGACAGTGCCTCCTTTTTCTGGTACTTCTGGCCTTCGTGTGTCAGCTGAGTGCCACGCCCCCATTTTTGCATTATTCCAAGTTAGCATGTGCATAGCATGCATGTGATTTATCTATCTTATTTAGTTTCCTGGAGTGTATCTCTATCTTTTTTCAACTCATTTAGTGTATTTACTGACTTTTTCTGCTGAATGTGAAGCCATGGACCCACTGACTGTGCAAGAGTGTTGTGATGCACCTGAAAAAAAAAAAAACTGGAATTTTTTCAGCCTCAAGCATAAGAAATCGTATGAAAGTGGGAAGTTTATTCTTTTTGTGTTTCTACTAACACAGTTTATCAATAACACTTCCTGAAAATGTCATTGAGTTATCTTTTGTTTTGTATTTTTGTTGATCTTTTTTAATAACCATAACAAATGGCCTGTCCACAGGGAAACACAAGGGGCAGAATTGTCCGTCCTAAGTGAGTAAGTGTTCTGCTGACTCCATAGTCAAGAAATCAAATCCTGTAAACCTGATTCTCACCTTTGCTCACATCTCTGATAAACCTTTATATGCTACACCCATTTGCCAACAGGACATTCAACCATTCCAAGATATAGTTTCCCTACTTACATCCCTGCCGGCACCTGAGATAGAGGAAGAAAGAAACCGAGAGAGAGAAAGAGAGAGAGAGAGAGAGTCAGAGGGAGAGAGAGACAGAGAGAGAGAGATAGAGAGAGAGAGAGAGAGAGAGAGAGAGAGAGAGAGAGAGAGAGAGAGAGAGAGAGAGAGAGAGAGAGAGAGAGAAAATGCAAAACAAATCTTCACTCACACAGTTCACATTACTCACATCTTTCTGATTTTTCAGGCACTTTGCAGCATGACTGAAGGACTCCTTGATCAAAGCATCCACATTATAGCACCCCTTCTGGTCCATATGTTGGGGCTGCCGCTGCAACATTAGACTGATGCACACAGACACTGCCACGGCTGAGGCTTGGCACCTGGAGAGAAAAACAAGATTGTAGCCAGCTTTGACTGCAACATCAGACTGATGCACACAGACACTGCCACAGCCGAAGCCTGGCACCTGTCGTTCACAGACTGGAGAGAAACAAGATTGTAGCCAGGTTTTACTGGAACTACAAGAGCAAACAACGCATCAAGACCTTGTCAATGACTTGTACTAATTTTTTTTTTATTATCAGCTGCACATGATGTGAAGCAGTTTAATAAAGTGTCATGATCTGGTAACTGGATTGTGTGGGTTGAAATCCCATTAGTATCCAAAAGTTCTAGTTCTACAAAGTCAGCTAACTTCCGTTAAACAATGCATCTCTTTGTCTTAGAGCGTTGACATCATTTACTTCCACCAATTCGGATAAACTTCCACTTGACAATGTATTTCTTATTCTTAAAGTGTTGACAATATCATCTGAGTAGCATTATGACTGTGGATTTCTTTAGGAAAAAACAAATTATTAAATGGTATGTCCCTTGATGAGTTCATGTTGAGGTCAACAGTACCAGCTACTGCACAAAGCCTGTTGATTGACCAATGGGGCGGCAACCTCCATAAGAGGTCACTCACTCATGCTAGTTCCACCACTCAACAGTGCTTGTTCTCGATAGGGGGCTTCTTGGGTGGTGTCCTACAAAATGTTGGATCAGAACAGGGACCACTGAACGCCACTGAAATGATTCAGCAGCAATGCAGTGTCTATTCAGGTGATGTCCTACAAATGTTGGATCAGAACAGGGACCACTGAACGCCACTGCAACAATTCAGCAGCAATGCAGTGTCTATTCAGCTGGGTTGCCTCATGGCGACTAGTTACTGACGCAGTGATGCGTCCTTGATGAAATTGAAACTACTGACGCAGTGACGCCTCCTTGTTGAAACTGAAACTGCTGACGCGCCTCCTTGATGAAATTGGAACTACTGACGCCTCCTTGATGAAACTGAAACTACTGACGCAGTGATGTCTCCTTGATGAACTGGAACTGAAACTACTGACGCAGTGACGCCTCCTTGATGAACTGGAACTGAAACTACTGACGCAGTGACGTCTCCTTGATGAACTGGAACTGAAACTACTGACGCAGTGACGTCTCCTTGATGAACTGGAACTGAAACTACTGACGCAGTGACGTCTCCTTGATGAACTGGAACTGAAACTACTGAGGCAGTGACGTCTCCTTGATGAACTGGAACTGAAACTACTGACGCAGTGACGTCTCCTTGATGAACTGGAACTGAAACTACTGACGCAGTGACGTCTCCTTGATGAACTGGAACTGAAACTACTGACACGCAGTGACGTCTCCTTGATGAACTGGAACTGAAACTACTGACGCAGTGATGTCTCCTTGATGAAACTGAAACTACTGACGCAGTGATGTCTCCTTGATGAAACTGAAACTACTGACGCAGTGACGTCTCCTTGATGAACTGGAACTGAAACTACTGACGCAGTGACGTCTCCTTGATGAACTGGAACTGAAACTACTGACGCAGTGACGTCTCCTTGATGAACTGGAACTGAAACTACTGACGCAGTGATGTCTCCTTGATGAAACTGAAACTACTGACGCAGTGATGTCTCCTTGATGAAACTGAAACTACTGACGCAGTGACGTCTCCTTGATGAACTGGAACTGAAACTACTGATGGCTTCTGGGTGGATTGAGGACACCAGTCAGGGAGTGACTGTGGAAGGGGAGTCAGAACAAGCGATGTAGCAAAAAATGCCATTGAAGTGGCAGGTATGTCTCTCTTTGTAGTTTTCTTTGTCTCATACTTTCCTGCCCACACAAATGAAGTGGCAGGTCTATGTCTCTCTTTGTAGTTTTCTTTGTCTCATACTTTCCTGCCCACACAATGAAGTGGCAGGTCTATGTCTCTCTTTGTAGTTTTCTTTGTCTCATACTTTCCTGCCCACACAAATGAAGTGGCAGGTCTATGTCTCTCTTTGTAGTTTTCTTTGTCTCATACTTTCCTGCCCACACAAATGAAGTGGCAGTTCTATGTCTCTCTTTAGTTTTCTTTGTCTCATACTTTCCTGCCCACACAAATGAAGTGGCAGTTCTATGTCTCTCTTTGTAGTTTTCTTTGTCTCATACTTTCCTGTCCACACAAATGAAGTGGCAGTTCTATGTCTCTCCATGTAGTTTTCTTTGTCTCATACTTTCCTGTCCACACAAATGAAGTGGCAGTTGTATGTCTCTCCATGTAGTTTTCTTTGTCTCATACTTTCCTGTCCACACAAATGAAGTGGCAGTTTTATGCCTCTCCATGTAGTTTTCTTTGTCTCATACTTTCCTGTCCACACAACTGAAGTGGCAGTTCAGTTCGATGTCTCTCTTTGTAGTTTTCTTTGTCTCATACTTTCCTGTCCACACAATTGAAGTGGCAGGTATGTCTCTCTTTGTAGTTTTCTTTGTTTCATACTTTCCTGTCCACACAATTGAAGTGGCAGGTATGTCTCTCTTTGTAGTTTTCTTTGTCTCATACTTTCCTGCCCACACAAATGAAGTGGCAGTTCTATGTCTCTCTTTAGTTTTCTAGTTTTCTTTGTCTCATACTTTCCTGCCCACACAAATGAAGTGGCAGTTCTATGTCTCTCTTTGTAGTTTTCTTTGTCTCATACTTTCCTGTCCAAACAAATGCATTATCCCCACAAGTCACTCCACCCCCACCCCCCACAATGAAAGATAAAATTGAGAGAACTGGGAGCTAACTTTGCCTCAATCCCCAGATATGCCCACCCAGAGTGATTCCCCATGGTGAACTCACAACACAGTGCCATGATACAACTAGCTCAGTTTTCTCCTTTGGCGGAGGAACACACTATGCATCAACTCCACAAATTTCCATCATTGTTTTAATATGCAGCATAGGAATAATGCCGATGAAGAGACAGTTCTGTGTCTCTCTGAGTAGTTTTCTTATTTCAACCTCCCTTCTGTCTATGATGAAGAAGCAGTTCTGTGTCTCTCTGAGTAGTTTTCTTATTTCAGCCTCCCTTCTGTCTATGAAGAGACAGCTCTGTGTCTCTCTCTGAGTAGCTTTCTTATTTCAACCTCCCTTCTGTCTATAATCAGCTTGTGTGGAAGGGGTTGCCAAGAGTAATTGGCAAGAGTAAGTTTTGACCTGGTTATGTACAGAACTGTCTGAATGCTGTTGAAGGAATGTACCTGGTTATGTACAGAACTGTCTGAATGCTGTTGAAGGAATGTACCTGGTTATGTACAGAACTGTCTGAATGCTAACGAAGGAATGTACCTGGTTATGTACAGAACTGTCTGAATGCTAACGAAGGAATGTACCTGGTTATGTACAGAACTGTAAATTGGCAAGAGTAAGCTTTGACCTGGTTATGTACAGAACTGTCTGAATGCTGTTGAAGGAATGTACCTGGTTATGTACAGA
>JADBJO010000232.1:487500-492500 GCA_016801955.1 Conus betulinus | reverse complement strand
TAGTACCTGAACTGCATTTGTGTGAGACCTGCTAATACCTGAACTGCACTTGTGTGAGACCTGCTAATACCTGAACTGCATTTGTGTGAGACCTGCTAATACCTGAACTGCATTTGTGTGAGACCTGCTAATACCTGAACTGCATTTGTGTGCATCTGTATAAGGTAGAAGATCAGACAGACCTGGCGGAATGTGAACCTCCTAGGTGTCTACACTTTAATAAAGATCGGCCGACTGATTTGATCATATCTGAACCCCGATGATGTCGATGATCACACAGACCAGGCAGAGTCGCCCCCCCCCCCCAGGGTGTACACATATAGAAGTGATCCGACAGACCCTGGTTTAATATGAATGCACTGTGTGTGTGTCCTAGTCTCCACGAAGCCAGTGTACTCCATGCCATCCTGCAGAGTGAGGAGGTTAAAGCAGAGAATGGCTGACTTTAGCTGCAACTGACAGAGTGGGGATCTGTGGGGAAGATGGGATGGCTGACTTTAGCTGCAACTGACAGAGTGGGGATCTGTGGGGAAGATGGGATGGCTGACTTTAGCTGCAACTGACAGAGTGGGGATCTGTGGGGAAGGTGGGATGGCTGACTTTAGCTGCAACTGACAGAGTGGGGATCTGTGGGGAAGGTGGGATGGCTGACTTTAGCTGCAACTGACAGAGTGGGGATCTGTGAGGAAGGTGGGATGAATGACTTTAGCTGCAACTGACAGAGTGGGGATCTGTGAGGAAGGTGGGATGGCTGACTTTAGCTGCAACTGACCGAGTGGGGATCTGTGAGAAAGGTGGGATGCCTGAGCACAGCGTGTGTTGTTCGACCAATCCCCATTCCTGCCAAGTCCCCCAGCTCAGCAAATCCTTTGAACATCCAGTTCTTCATCTTCTCAGCAAACCCTTGGACACTGACCTTGAACAGAACAGAACAAAGGTCAGAGAAAACAGCATACCTATCTCTCATTGAAAATGATGTACATGTATGTAGCTGACGATCCTTCCTAAGTTAATTGACAGACAGAACGTATGACATGTTTTCTTCTCCTCTTGGTTCTGGGTTAAAGGCCAAATTCCCACAGGTAGAGGACTAAACAGGGCAGTACACTGTTTAAAGTGTATCTGGTCTTGAGCATGGCATTATAGAAGGCAGGCTCTCTTTCCATGTCATCAACCTTCCCTAAACTAGATCTGGTCCCCCCCATCTACTGTCTGGAGGGCAGAAGTTGGGGGGAGGGGGGGTCCTCACACATGACTGACATTAAAAATCACAGCCCCACAGCAGTTCAAACCTTCTGAATGTGGGCTCTCCTCTTCACAGATATCACTGGAGCCCTCCTCTTCACAGATATCACTGGAGCCCTCCTCTTCACAGATATCACTCCTGTCACTGGAGCCCTCCTCTTCACAGATATCACTGGAGCCCTCCTCTTCACAGATATCACTCCTGTCACTGGAGCCCTCCTCTTCACAGATATCACTGGAGCCCTCCTCTTCACACATATCACTGGAGCCCTCCTCTTCACAGATATCACTGGAGCCCTCCTCTTCACAGATATCACTGGAGCCCTCCTCTTCACAGATATCACCTGTCACTGGAGCCTTCCTCTTCACAGATATCACATGTCACTGGAGCCCTCCTCTTCACATATATCACTGGAGCCCTGCTCTTCACAGATATCATGTCACTAGAGCCCTCCTCTTCACAGATATCACAACTGTCACTGGAGCCCTCCTCTTCACAGATATCACACCTGTCACTGGAGTCCTCCTCTTCACAGATATCACTTGTCACTGAAGCCCTCCTCTTCACAGATATCACCTGTCACTGGAGCCCTCCTCTTCACAGACATCACTGGAGCCCTCCTCTTCACAGACATCACATGTCACTGGAGCCCTCTTCTTCACAGATATCACATGTCACTGAAGCCCTCCTCTTCACAGATATCACATGTCACTGAAGCCCTCCTCTTCACAAATATCACCTGTCACTGGAGCCCTCCTCTTCACAGACATCACACCTGTCACTGGAGCCCTCCTCTTCACAGATATCACATGTCACTGGAGCCCTCCTCTTCACTGATATCACACCTGTCACTGGAGCCCTCCTCTTCACAGATATCACATGTCACTGGAGCCCTCCTCTTCACAGATATCACTGGAGCCCTCCTTCACAGATAACACATGTCACTGGAGCCCTCCTCTTCACAGATATCACTTGTCACTGAAGCCCTCCTCTTCACAGATATCATACCTGTCACTGGAGCCCTCCTCTTCACAGATATCATACCTGTCACTGGAGCCCTCCTCTTCACAGATATCACACCTGTCACTGGAGCCCTCCTCTTCACAGACATCACACCTGTCACTGGAGCTGATCAATATTGCAGTCAACAATGTTTAACCCTTAGTTAAAACAAATTAAATTTTCTTCTGGCGCTACCCAAAGTTCATGTCACCTATTGAGATGTTGTTAGGGTTAATAATCCATTTGCACCCACTGAAATTTCAGGATGTGTGTTTAGAAGAAAGTGTACAAACTTAAGATGTAGTTTTACAATAAGTATGCCCTGTTACAGTGACATCTGCAGACTGGTACTTTGTGTAGCTAGTATTCATCACTTCTAGTCTCTACAATCTGCAGACTGGTACTTGTGTAGCTAGTATTCATCACTTCTAGTCTCTACAATCTGCAGACTGGTACTTTGTGTAGCTAGTATTCATCACTTCTAGTTCTAGTCTCTACAATCTGCAGACTGGTACTTCGTGTAGCTAGTATTCATCACTGCTAGTCTCTACAAGCAAGATTCACTATATGTAGTATGCACTTTATCCAAGCCGCAGGGTATAAAGGATAAACATAAATAAATGAAAAAAAACACATTCATTTATACTGTACAGTATGACGTAATGAAGTGTACTTCACAGACAAAATTTATGTGAGCTGTATCCAAGGCACACATGTTAGCAGTACTAAACATCATGACCTCAATTACACAATGTACATGAATCACTTCTTACTACCTGTCCCCCCACAGTCCCCCTGACCATTCTGACCTTAGTGAAAGAGAGAACACAATCACCTCTTACCTGTCCCCCACACCATTCTGACCTCAGTGAAAGTGGCCGCAATCACCTCTTACCTGTCCCCCACATCATTCTGATGGACACAATCACCTCTTACCTGTCCCCCACACCATTCTGATGGACACAATCACCTCTTACCTGTCCCCCCACACCATTCTGACGGACACAATCACCTCTTACCTGTCCCCCCACATCATTCTGATGGACACAATCACCTCTTACCTGTCCCCCACACCATTCTGACGGACACAATCACCTCTTACCTGTCCCCCACATCATTCTGATGGCCACAATCACCTCTTACCTGTCCCCCCACACCATTCTGATGGCCACAATCACCTCTTACCTGTCCCCCACACACCATTCTGATGGCCACAATCACCTCTTACCTGTCCCCCCACACCATTCTGATGGCCACAAATCACCTCTTACCTGTCCCCCCACACCATTCTGATGGCCACAATCACCTCTTACCTGTCCCCCATACCATTCTGATGGACACAATCACCTCTTACCTGTCCCCCCACACCATTCTGATGGACACAATCACCTCTTACCTGTCCCCCCACAACCATTCTGATGGACACAATCACCTCTTACCTGTCCCCCCACACCATTCTGATGGACACAATCACCTCTTACCTGTCCCCCACACCATTCTGATGGACACAATCACCTCTTACCTGTCCCCCACGGTCCAGCAGAGACAGCATGATGAGCAGCATTTGGTCAGAGTCGTCTGTCCAGTCCCCCGTCTCCCACCGACTACGATGAAAGTCTTTAACTTTCAGGTTATACTCCAAATTCTTTTCCTTGTAGTACTGAAAAATATACACATCAGATTCTCTGTTCACCACCCACTTTATCCTCTGTCCAATCACTATCTCCCCCTTTCCCTGTATCATTTTCCAGGCAATACTGCATGTGGACTTAAAGGCTACATACCTTCCACTCATTCACGAAACCATATGGGTTTTGAGTAAGCATATGAATGAATAAACTTCAATTCAAGGTGAATTGGTACAACATAGAAAATACTGAACGGCACTGACGCTGGGATAAGGGATCCTGGACATGGTGCAGTAGACGCCTAGGTCACTGATCACTGTGATCAGTGCCTCTGGGCCTCTGTAACTTGGTCTCCCATGACGATATAGGCTACTTGATTTAGGCTACGTTGAATCACTGGCAAGGACGTCTTATACTAATGTAAAATGTTGAATCACTGGCATGGACGTCTTATACTGATGTAAATGTTGATTGACTGGCAAGGACGTCTTATAAGTTATACTGATGTAAATGTTGATTGACTGGAAAGGACGTCTTATACTGACACCATTCCAAAACTGGGAAAGATACAAAGTATGATTTTGATCACACTGATGCCAAAAACTCTGATCAACCTTACATCTTATTAATTTCAGCAAAGATGCAAATGGAAAACAAATATCTCAACTGTATTATGGTGTTTACAGATGGATCACAAAAAGAAAATTTAGAGATGCCTGGTCTGCTTTTGTTATTCCATCACTGAAAGTAGAAAAATCATTTTTTTAGCAAAAAAATATAGATCAATATCTGTCGCTGAAATGATAGCTCTACTAATGGCTTTGACACACCTGACTGACTTAGAAAAGTCAATTTTTCAAGTATTGTTCTTTGTAGATTTGATGTCAGTGTTACAATCCATTAAGTTTTGAAAATCAAATTCAGATTACTTTATCTTAAAGGAAATATGCATTCAATTCATATCATATAAAGGAGCTGACTTAACTTTCTTGTATTCCTTCACATTGTGAAATCTTTGGAAACGAATCACTGACAGATGAGTGAAAAAAGAAGCTAGAACTGAAATGTGTGCATAACAACTTTACATATCTTTCACATTCCAACTTAAACTGTGATTACCAGAG
>JADBJO010000232.1:480000-485000 GCA_016801955.1 Conus betulinus | reverse complement strand
GTGTTTTCAGAAGATAGTAGTATTAGTAACGCGTCAGAAGTTAGTAGCTTGGCGTTGCGATTATCCAGTGAAATGATCCCCGTGTTAAATTATGTCCTCTTTCTTAATATGTTGCTATCCAGGGTCACTGACTGATGGTCATTTGGCCTATTTTCACTGCTTGAGTATCAGTATAGTACGGGTTCATGTGAACAATTTATGACGTTGCTGGCCAATGATCAGTGTCATTGACCAGTGGTCATTTTTGCCCCATTTCCACTGTTTGATAGCTAATTAGCGTAGAACGAGTTCATGTGAACAATTCATGTTGTGGTTGACCAATGGTCAGTGTCAATGACCAGTGGTCATTTTGGCACAATTTTACTGTTTGACAGCTAATTAGTGTAGAACGAGTTTATGTGAACAATTTATGACGTTTCTGACCAGCGGTTAATATCATTCACCAGTGGTCATTTTGGCCGAAATTCACTGTTTGACAGCTTGTTAAGATTAAGAAATTATAGTCCCGTCAACAGCAGAGGTTATCTCAGGACTGTCACCACATTTCAAACTACCACGTGTATATGTTAAAAAAAAGATTAAAAGCAAAACCTTACCCAACCCATTAAAAACAGATTAAAAGAACCAATCCTAGGATTAAAAACCAACACGTTGAAATAAAATGACAATGTTGCCCACAGCCCAGCCAACCACAAAGGGCCACACCAGGGCCGTCACCACGTTAAAATCACTCACAAGTCAGTCATTCACACAATTCTTTAAAATACATTCAAAAAACCATCCAAAAGTTTGTTAAAAATCTTTCCACTGTAAAATCTCAGATCCGATGAAAGATGTTAATCTCTTTCAAGAACTCAAAGATCGAGTCAGGCGGAACAGCTCTGAACAAGGTTTTCATGGAATCTGCTGTAAAATGCTTGTGTCTCACGTACATCGTGCAAGTCCCAACACTCTAAAAGAATATGTTTCATTGTAAGTGGAACATGACATGGAATGCACCACGGAGCTTCTTCACTCTTTAAAAGGTACGAATGGGTAAAATACGAATGGCAAGTGTGCAGCCGGCACAGAACTGTTTCTTCTTTACGACCACCAGACGAACATGAGAGGAACTCTTTAGGTTTGGACGGATCTGAAAGAGTTTGTTATCCGTCTGTGTATTCCATTCCTCCTGCCAGAGGTCTCTGACATAATCGTTAATTTTGGGTTTCAGATCTGAGCAGGGGATAGGTGTGTTTTGACAGTTTCTCTCTTTGTGGCATTCTTGGCAAACGATCAACCATTTCGTTCCCTCCGATGCCAACACGACCGGGAACCCAAGCCAGAATAATATTGTAACCCTCCACTTTCAACTTGGTAAAAAGTTTAAAAAAAAATGTAAAGTTCGGGATGCTGAAGGTTGCGGCCAGCTATGGCCTCCAAATCTGACAGTGAATCCGACAGAACCAGAAAGTCCCTCTTCATAGACTGTGAGATTACCCTCAGAGCCAGAACCAGAGCTGTAAGTTCAGCAGAGTAAGCAGAAGCATCTGAATGAATATGTTCCAACCGTATTTGAGAAGGAGCACCAGAGCAATAGGCTGCACAGGCCACCCCATCTTCAGACTTGGAACCGTCAGTGAAAATTTTCTGATAGGATGGGAATTCTGAACAGAGGTCAGCATACAACGCCTTGTATGCCAGAGAGCTGATACATTCTTTGCGAAAAGCTGCAAGATCAAAACGAATCTCTGGTGTAAAAAAGGTCCATGGAGGTTGATCTGGAAACTTAGAAAAATCGGACACAACTTCTAGGTCTAGACCTGCATTCCGCGCGTGAGGCTGCCTACGAAGGCCAAATGGTGGAATACAGTTAGGGTTATTTTCGAATTTGCTTTGGAACTGAGGGTCAAAGACACAGTCATAGGCAGGGTTCTCCAGTTCCGAGAGCAGTCTGATATCATAATTCAAAGACGTGAGGGTTCACCTGCCTCTGCGTACAGGCTGTACACAGGGGTGGTGCGGAATGCTCCAAGATAGAGACGAAGACCCTGATGGTGAACTGGGTCTAGGACTTTTAGATACGAGGCTCTAGCGGCGCCGTAAATTATGCTGCAGTAGTCCAACTTGGATCAAACTAACGCCCTGTAAAGATGGAGAAGTGTGCGTTTGTCTGCACCATAATCTGTATGAGCCACTACACAGAGGATATTCATGGCTTTGAGGCACGATGTTTTCAACTTCTGAATATGGGCTTTAAAATTTAACTTTTGGTCAAAGGTAACACCAATAATTTGGCTTCTGTGACAGCAGGAATTTTAGCCTTATCTATGAAAATTTCTGGTGGTGGAAAAAGTTGTCTGAAATTGTGAAAGTGGATGCACTCTGTTTTAAACTGATGAAAACTTGAACCCATTTTCGACTGCCCACTGTTGGATTTTATAAACACACAACTGGAGTTGGCGCTGTACACCAGCAAATGATTTCCCAGATGCATATAGGGCAAAATCATCAATAAAAAGAGAGCAGTCTGAACCTGGGTGACAAAACTGACAATTTCATTCATTTTTATACTAAACAGGGCTGGGGAAAGGATACTACCCTGTGGAACACCCATTTCCTGCTCATGAATTTCTGATAATGTTGTCCCCACACGGACCTGGAAGGATCTGTCTGCAAAAAAACTGTTTCTATGAACACTGGGAGATTGCCACGGAAACCCATCCGATGGAGGTCTGACAGGATTCCATACTTTCACGTCGTGTCATAGGCCTTCTCTATGTCGAAAAAAAATGGCAACAACATGTTTTTCTCTAAAAAAGAGTTTCGAATGGTGGTTTCCAGTCTGATTAAATGGTCCATGGTAGAGTGATACTTTCTAAAACCACACTGTTCCATGGCTAAAAGCCCATCAGTTTCCAATTTCCTCATGAGCCTACCATTTACCATTTTTTTCCATCACCTTACAAACACAGCTTGTTAAGGCTATTGGACGATAGTTGGTTGGGTTTGAATGATCCTTCCCTGGCTTCGGAATGGGAACAATTACGGCCCTTTTCCATGAAGCTGGGAAGGACCCAGACGTCCAGACATAGTTATAAACTTGAAGCAGAATGTTAAGACCTGAGTCAGGAAGGTGTTTTAAGAGTTGATAATGTATTTCATCAAGACCAGGAGCAGAATCGTGACACGCCTGCAAGGCAGACTTCAGTTTCATTTAGATTAAAGGGCAAGTTGTAGTCTTCTTGATTGGGTGAGGTAAAGTCAAGCTTTTTTTTCTGCTTGCGTTTTGATCTTTAAAAACGCGGCAGATTTTTTACTAGAGGAAGAGTTGGTTTCTATGGTGGAAGCTAGCAAGTTAGCCACAGCTTGTTTGTCAGTGATGAGTGTATCATCAAGTTTTAAATGGTGGATTGAAGGGCACCTGTTCTTGCCCCTAATTTTTTTAACAACTCTCCAGATTTTTTTCTTGGAAATGTTTGATGTAAGCGAAGAGCAGAAATTTCTCCAAGATACTCGTCTACTTCCTCTACAAACAAAACCTCATCTTT
Source organism: Conus betulinus (assembly GCA_016801955.1). Taxonomy (NCBI): domain Eukaryota; kingdom Metazoa; phylum Mollusca; class Gastropoda; order Neogastropoda; family Conidae; genus Conus; species Conus betulinus. The sequence goes on along the minus strand of JADBJO010000232.1, from coordinate 481,470 downwards.
GCTTTTTTTCCTCTGATAAGATTGAACATTCGGGGCCACAGGATGCTGAAAGACTAAACGTTGGGCCCTCTTGCGAACGTTGCAAGCATTCTTACAATCTGGTTGTACCACAGCATACCAGGTAGTTGCGGACCTGGTTTTGTGAGTGGGATGGTATCTCTCGCACATGATAACAAAATATTTGTAAAGGACTCCGCTGGGTCTTCTGATCAGGCTACTAATCTGAAACGTTACTAGTACTACGATCTTCTGAAAACACTACTATAATTTTTCATAAGATAGTATACTAACTTCTAAAACGTTACTAGTACTACTATCTTCTGAAAACAGTACTATAATTTTCATAAGATAGTATACTAACTTCTGAAAGGTTACTAGTACTACTATCTTCTGAAAACACTACTATAATTTTCATAAGTTAGTAATATTACAAACGTACAAAATATGACAAACGTGCGCTGGCTGGCCAGGCCACCAAATGGGGGCTTTTTTTCTTTTCTTTCTTTTTTTTTCTGTGCTCTCCCAAAGTTTTTCCGTCGATGTTTCGACTACACACCAAGATCAAGATCAAGAAGATCTAGCACCAACACTGGGCAACTGACCAGACACATGACATCCGTTTGCAAAATTACAGTACTTCGGTTTATCATAAAACCTTCTTCAGTAGCTCAGTTGCTAGAGAATGAGACTTGTAATCCTGGGGTTGCTAGTTCGCATCTCCGCTGTGCCGTTTCGGTACAGGGTGATTTTTCCCTCGGAGTTAACACTGAAATTCTTACTCCAGTCCCAATACAGTCCTTCGAATGAGACTTTAAACCGAGGTTCCTTGTGTGAACGCACGCATATCTTGCACACACGTAAAATCCCATCACCAACTTTCGGAAGAGAAGGCCTGTTGTTGGTGTGTGTGACATGCTTTCTTCTTCTTCCTCTTCTTCTTCTTCCATAGAGCGCAACAACAACATTCTGATTCTTATGTCGCTATATTGAGAAGGGGGCCCACCAGTCAGCGTCCCAGAGTTTTAGAAAAAAAAAACAAACAAAAAAACAAGCCACCAAGATACATCATCCAGTCCTCAATGGGGTCTCCTCTCACAAGATCCCTCCACACACATAACCAGTCTTGCTGCCACCAAGACACCCACACGTTACACTTAACATGCACCTTCCCAGAAGTTGGAGTATTACTGCCTTAATGGCGGGATTAAAAAAAAAAAAAAAAAAAACGCTCATCCACACGCAAGTGTCAGAAATAATCAACTTGATGATCGTGGACACTCTACGGAAAGAAGAACACTGACTAACTGTCAAACAAAACAGCGTCGAATGAGGAAGTGAAAGTAGCCGCCATCTTTGTTTACAACGTTCTTCTTCTTTCTTTCTTTAAACATCCATCATTTTGGTGGTTCTGATGTGTACAGAACTGGGGGTTTCCACTAACAAGTTATAATAGTCAATAATGACGGCTGA
>JADBJO010000232.1:427500-475000 GCA_016801955.1 Conus betulinus | reverse complement strand
TTCTTCGCTTTCATAGTCCTGAATGTTGTTTATCTTGCCTGAAGAAGACCAAAGAGGTCGAAACGTATCGTGTTTTGTCTTGTAATTTGTTTGTCCCTTTTGTCTGGTGGAACAATGATAATTTTTCTTTTCAATTTGTTTTCCTTTCCACCTGCAGTCACCTCTCTTTGAAGCCCCGTTCATATTGGGCTCAATGTCCACTGTTTCTAAAAATCATATTTGTTTCACTCAGATTTATTGACTGTTGCAAACTGATCCTGCAAACTAACAGTTGTGCATTACGCTAAAGGAATAAAATCATCACAAACAGCATTCCAAATAGCTCAATAGCCCCGAGGTGACATCCGGTATTCCATGTCTCCTTCTCTGATATCTGTGGCAAGCTCCTTTATGAAAAATGCAAACAAGTGAGGACTGAGCAGACATCCTTGTTTCACTCTGTGGACAATTGAACTAATCTGTGTAAATAGGTTTTTCACAAATATATGCCAAGACATGATTCTAAATTCCCTGCACAGCTGCATACAACATGCTCTAACACATTTTCACATAAGACATTTCACAATGATTTTTATTCACAATATTAAAACTATATCAAACCCACCTGGACATCATCAAAGGCAACATACATTGTTTTTTACTTTTCTTTCAACAAATTTTCTCATACTATGGCATAATGTTCTATGTGGTCAACTGTGCTGTAATCACATATAAATCTGTTTTTTTTTTCTATCATTTTCTCCTCCCTCTGCTTTTGTGGTTAATTTTCATTAAGAATATTTTGCTTGAACACACTGTAAGTGGTGTACCTCAAGGGTTATCATCTCAGAGATTACTACTGTTTCCTTTCTTATAGAGTTTGGGAACTCACACCCAACCGAACCATAGAAAAGACTACTTCATCAAACAACGAGTTAAACTGAAGTTACCATGAAATCAACAATAACAGAGGTAGCACTCTTTCAACATTCCACCAACTATTTATCCAGTCCAGCACTCCTGCTACATTTAATATGACTTTATGTTTCTAATGTTAGCTATTACCTCATCTCTTGTTACCTGATCGTCAAATTGTTCTTTTGTGTCATGATCTTCACTGTCTGCTTTGAAGTCTTGCGAGTTGTCATTAAGTCTGTTGAAAACTCCAAAGAAGTGACCATACCATTGTTCTGGGCTTATTTTCTTGCAAATGACTGGTGGTGTACTAACTGACCCAATCATTGAACAGAATTAGAGTCTTTAGCGGATGTTCTCTCCTTATCTAATTGTTTTTCAACAAGTTTTCTTTTCTTCTCTCTTTTTATTGTTGCACATTGTTTTCTTTCCATAGATATGATAAATTATTGCAATTGTTTTGAGTCAGTTCTTTGATATCATCTCAGGTACCCTTCTGATCCTTCCTTTCTTTTTTCCACACTCGCTGTCAGCCCAGTCATTCACTTCTCCCCCCCCCCCCCCTCTTCCCCACAGTTCTCACCACACAACCAGCAGCAAAATACAAGGCATTACAAACAATTCTAGGAAGATCTTAACATCAACTCTGCAGGTTTCTACACAATTTTTGAACCATACAATACATTCCTCTTCACAAATTCTTGGATTTTTTGGGTAATGTTACAATTTATCCATTTCAATTTTAATGGTAGATGCAAAGAGAACAAACAAGAGCAAGAACAAAACTACTGGGTTGCTGAACGATGGAACAAATTCAGAAAGAACACAATGTGGTTCTGCCTACTGGCTTCTTCAGGCAAGACAGACAACATTCAAAACAATGACAACAAAGGATAAAAACAAGCTGTCACTTATGTCTTCAATCTGGGTGCAAACTTTGGTCTTCATCCTATCTAATTTGTCTGCAGTTACCCAACTTTGAAACTACGGGAACAAGCAGTCCCCAGTTTTCATTCTGCAAGTTTTGAATAAAGTGTGCATAAAAAAGTCTAATCTATAAATTCTATCTTTTCCAGCAGGGTTTTCACAGGATTTGTTTCCCTGAACACCATGTTGAAACTGCTGCCCCATGTCTGCTGTTCAGCAGATACAGTCTTCACAAACCAACATATGTCAGTCTAACACTCTCCATGCATTAAAAACTCTCCAAAGTAGAGAAAGCAATGTTAATCAATCATAAAAAATATGTGACCACTTCTTCAAACCCTTCTTGTTGTTGAGTCACTGTTTTCATTGTTTTCTGTACCAATCAGAGAACTTTAGTACTTTTTGTGCACCAACCACAGGACGCTAGCATGTGAGAGAGCCCCAACACAGTCCAGCGAATTCTCCCCTTTTCCTAGCTCCACTCACTGCTAGGGTGAGTTATGACGCTATGACACTTGCCCAACAATTTTAACCTTTTCCTCGCCCTCCTCACTGCTAGGGTGAGCTATGACACTATGACACTTGCCCAACAGCAAGAATTCTTCCCTTTTCCAAGCTCCACTCACTGCTTGGGTGAGCTATGACGCTATGACACTTGCCCAACAATTCTCCCCTTTTCTAGCTCCACTCACTGCTAGGGTGAGCTATGACACTATGACACTTGCCCAACAAGCAAGAATTCTCGCCCCCTCGCCTCTATGAAATGCACAACTGATGGCATGAACCGGCCATGGAAAGTTTGCAACAGGAAGGTGAAAGGCCACGAAATTGACCCTTGCTGTTTGCTCTCTTATTGATGCAGACATTAGGCTGGAAGGTGAAGTCATGTGCTGATGAGAAAGCCTATTGGCATCTGACCTGTGCCAAGGCCGATTTGTACAGATTTTGTGTGGAGAGAGAGAGAGAGAGAGAGAGAGAGAGAGAGAGAGAGAGAGAGAGAGAGAGAGAAAAACTGATCGATTGATTGATCTTTAATACGCAAGGATGGAGATTTTAGGCCAAAGCCTGGTCTTACAATCTGTCCTTGTCATGCATACATTATTTCAATACATATTGTTCATACTCACAATACTGACAATCTGTCCTTGTCATGCATACAGTCATGTCATTATTTCAACACATTTCATTTAATACTGACAGAGAGAGAGAGAGAGAGAGAGAGAGAGAGAGAGAGAGAGAGAGAGGGGGGGGGGGGGGGGGGGGAGGAGGGGAGGGAGGGAGAGAGAGCAAGCCAGAGAGAGAGAGAGATCATGCATGTACACACAAAACCTACGCATATTTACATCGTAGTCCTACATTAGAAGCCCCTCTATGCTGATCTTCCTCATTCACACTCTCATGTACAGAAGCTTTTCTGGCGGTGAGAGCACCAGTCAATGACGATGACACACACAGGGCTACTAAAGCAGGATTTTGACAACTTTTGGATGTCACCTAACACAAGAAAAAGGACCTAGTACTGTATAGGAGGGAGATGATCCCATATAACCTTGCCAGGTGTAAAAGAGGGCAATTACCTTGGCTGACACTGATGAGCTGTCTGCAACTGAGGCCATTATCACTGTGAACAAGGCTTGATCAGCGATCATGGGTTGTCTATGATATGAACAGTATGACTTTTCTTGATATATGCCCTAAAATGTTTCATTACATTAGGTCTACCGCTGGTTTCAGATCTGTGCAAGGGCGACAATTCCGGGATTTTCCCTGTAGGCCAAACACTTAGCTTGTAACTCCAGCTAAAAATACCGCGGATGGTGACTGGCTAGAAGAAAAACTGACTAAGATTCTATTTTGGGACGCGCATTTGGGAAATCCAGTCGCAGGCATCAAAAAGCCTTGCGGTAGCCACAAACCTCATTCTGTCACACGCCGACCCGTCGTGCGGTTGACAGACCAGAGGCCTCCTTCGAAGGCGATCTGATTTTCACCACGGTGGTCTTTTTTTTGTCAGCCCTTCGTGGAGAACTGAAATCACACGTCTTGTGCGTGAAAACAAGAAAAAACAAAAAAAAACAAAAACTTTTGACAGTGAAAGAAAGAATCATGATTTTGGGAGAGGATTCACCTGCGCCTCTTCGGGATGTTCGGCGCGTGCAGTTTGGACTTCTCAGTCCCGATGAAGTAGTACGTTTGCGCTGAGAAATTGGATTCTCGCCAGAAGATGTGGTTTCTGTGATTCGCCGTCTGCTGTTGACAAGCTTGCATGTTGTTTTGTAAAATACCTTAAAGTCTGTGTGCATATCCTGTCAATAGAGATGTGCGATTAAACATTACCCACCTCCCTCCCCACCGTTACAACCGGTAGGCCTATAATATTAATCAAAAGAATGTCGAAAGAACTGTTTGCGTGCCCGCTAAACAAACTGGGACAAACAAACTACAAGACAAATATAAGTTTCATAATACAATGTAATAAAAAGCTTTGAAAGCTGTTTCATGTCTATTTATTCATTTATTTATTTTTGCTGTATAAACATTTACCCCCTTAGGAAAAGATGATTTGCCGACAGAAAGTTTGGTAACTTTTCGTTCAGCTTCTTTCCGTCAATGGATTATTTTTTTCTATGCAGGATTAAATGTGGACTTTGCCCCTTTTTCTATTGTAAGTGCATTAAGTCTTGGTAAAAAACAACAAACACGAAATACACTGGCCCAAATTAAAACCGAGCACATACATCATTCGGTCAGCTCAGCTTCGATTGCAAACAATTGTGCAATCTCACTTGGTGAAAGAATCATGAGTGCGCATGCCTAACAGTATTTGGTGACGTCATATCCGGTACTGCTGTTGCCCGGAAGATGTAATCATGTTCGTTCGTTGGCTTAGTGGTGTTGTATAGTTGTTATGAATGTGCAAGGACTGTATGTGCACAATGTAAATATTAACAGAGATGCAGAGTACTCACTATCGAAGAAGCAAATCTTTTTACACTTGAGATGAACATGGATGATAAAGCATACATAAAATACGTAAATAGAAATGATTCTCATTACGGCACGTTAACTTTCGTTTTCTCTACACATTGAATGTCATCATCATATGATCATCGTCATCACCAGCATCGTCATTATCATCATCATTATTTTCTTTTTCTTCTTCACAATTTTTTTTTTTTTTTTTTTTTTTTTTTTTTGCACCTTAGCAATATTCATGTGATATTTTGGCAATTTTCACACACACACACACACACACACACACACACACATCAGGTCCCCTTCTCCATCCTTTTAAGAGTAAGACTGATATTAGAGTACTCATAAGAAAAATTAAATCTATTGACGGAAAAAAAAAAAGCTTTTACTTTGGGATTATGTATTCTAATTCATCAGTTTTCTTTTCTTTTAGGGATAAATATTGCCATTGTCAGAATCTCAAATATCTGTCTTATTTCTGTCTAGTTATGATATCATTTTGCTATCTGCTTGTCTGTCTCGCAGTCTGTCACCCAGCAGCTCTTACAGGCAACGTCAACATTAATAGTTAAGAGAAACAAACATGGACAGTTTTTGTCAGTCTCCTTTTCTGACCCCACCACCTCCTCACTTCCTCCTTCCACCCCCACCTCCTCTTCCTTCTCCACGATCTCCTACCCTCTCCCCAGTGACATCTGCTTGCTTTTTGTTTATATATATATATATATATATATATATAGAGATAGCTAATTGTAACTGCTGAGGAGTAACCATGTTGAAAGCACTGGACTTGATGTGTGTTATTCCCGATGAAGCCCTTGTGGCGAAAATAAAAATCATGCATGTGGGAAAAGATATTGAACTTGTTTTACTATTCATTTTATTCAAATATACCTGTTGATGTCATTTTGCTGTCGCGCGGTGTGAGTTTTAACGAGAATTTTACCCCCTTCAAGAGTAAGACTGATATTAGATACAGATAGATATATCTATCTTTCTCTCATGCATACAAACACACACACAGAGCAACACTCCAACTTATGCACATACACACACACACACACACACACCACACACACACACACACACACACACACACACACACATACACACACACACACACACATATGAACATGCTCATGCACACAGACACACAGACACACACACACACACACACACACACACACACACACACACACACACACACACACACACACAGAGTTTCCCTTCTCCTTCCTTCTAAGACTGCCATTAGAGTATGCATGTAAATACAGTAAACATGTAAACACACACACAAACACACACACACACACACACACACACACACACACACACACACACACACACACACACACACACACACACACACACACATGCATGCACAATACGAAAGCATTCCTTCACACAGGCACTATTTACAGACATTTCAGAAACACTGAGCATTGCATGTAATTTCAGAAACACTGAGCATTGCATATAATTTCAGAAACACTGAGCATTGCATATAATTTCAGAAACACTGAGCATTGCATGTAATTTCAGAAACACTGAGCATTGCATATAATTTCAGAAACACTGAGCATTGCATATAATTTCAGAAAAACACTGAGCATTGCATATAATTTCAGAAACACTGAGCATTGCATATAATTTCCAGAGAGACATGTCAGTGACGTCAGGAGGCATTTGTCATGCCCTGACCACAGAGAATGGGCTGCCCAAAGAAGGAGGACTGATGGACCCACGACAGGGTCCCGTTGACCGACAGTCGCGCTGTACCACCTGTTCGGGCACCACCTTGGAGTGTCCGGGTCATTTTGGGCACATTGAGCTGGCCAGACCAGTGTTCCATGTCAGTTACATGCGCAAGGTGGTGGTGACACTCCTTCGCTGCGTGTGTTTCCGCTGCTCCCGGCTGCTGATTTCACGGGTCAGTAATTCATTATGGGGATGATCCTAAAAAATCCTATAAGGTTGATGCTTATTTAGATCGTTGTGGGGATGATCCTCAAAAATCCTATAAGGTTGATGCTTTTTTGGAAGAGTGCTGCATGGATAAAAAAGAACTATTGCCAGAGAAGGTGCTCTGTAGGGAGGAATTGCGGATAAGGAGGGAGGAGAAGGAGGAAGAGGTGGGGTTGGGGTGTATTATTATTGGTGAGGTTTGACTGTCTTGGTTTGGTCATGTGGCTGAGAGCTTTGTATGTGTGTGTGTGTGTGTGTGTGTGTGTGTGTGTGTGTGTGTGTGTGTGTGTGCATGTGCATGTGTGTGTATGGGAGGAGAAGGGTTGTGTGTGTGTGTGTGTGTGTGTGTGTGTGTGTGTGTGTGTGTGTGTTTTTGAGCGCGTGTGTCAATTGAGATGGACAAAGTCTGCGAGTCTGCTTTTTTGTTTATGTAGGAAGTACTTTAGTAATATCAAACCTTTCTGAGGGTAACAGTAATAATGAAGCAGTTCAACTACTCAGAGCTTAAAGCTGTTACTGTCTTTAACTTCAGCTGCTTAAATTCATTTGAAGGTATGTAACTACCAGGTTGATATGCTGCCTCAATTGCTTTGTGGAAGCTAGTTACCGTATTTAGTATCAAACACTCTACTTTATACTGAACAATATATGCTTTATTGGTGACACTTTAAGTTGCTACTGTTTGCTTATTTTCATGTCTTAGTAATTGATTAAGCAATAAACAAATTGCTTAAATGATAAATGTAGTACTGGAAAGTGTTTTATGCATAGGAATAATACATTGACTCAAAATTAGACTAAAACAATCATTTCAATGTAATTTAACTAACAAAATCACCTTGTGGTTAATTAATAGTTCCAGTGATTACTATTGGAAAGTGATCTTTTGTTATTTACAGAATGATCCCGCAGTAAAGGCAATCCTGCAGAAAACCCAAGGTCAGGCCAAAAAACGTCTGCTGCATATATATACGAGCTCTGCAAAAAGAAACGCATTTGTGATGGGGGTGATCAAATGGACATGCTTGGAGCTGCTGAAACTGACCAGAAGGTGACGGAAAAGATTACATAATTCTTTTAATGAGCATTGTGAACATAGTTTTGAATGATCAGGATAATGCAAGTTACATCTTCTTTCTTTCTTACTGTCAAACGGTATAGTAATTATAAGTTGAACATACTATATATATGAAATAAAGAGCAACATCAGATTTATCGTACTTCTAATTTTCTTGTTTTAAATTGAGGTTTCAAGATGTGGGTGTGTGTGCGTGCGTGCATGCTTGCATGTGTTGTGTTCGTGTGTGTATGCGTGTGTGTGGGTGTGGGTGGGTGTGCAAGCACATATGTGCATGCATGTGTGCGTATGTACGTGTGTGTGTGTGCATGCATGCACGTGCTTTTGTGTGTGTTTTGCTTTGCCTGCATGCGTGTGTGCATGCGTGTGAGTGTGTGATGAGAAAGAATGAATCTGTTTGAGAAGTGTGTGTATGTAAGTGCACATGTTTGTGTGTGCATGTGTATGTGTGTCTTTTTACTTGCTTAAGATGAATGCGTATGTGTGTCTGCCAATTTAAGAACATTGAATTGTTGTTTCTAGCTTGTTACTGTTTACAGTCAGAGCGCTCTGGCTGTGGTCATTTCCAACCAAAGCTGAAGAAGAAGACTGGTCTGGAGATCACTGCAGAATGGAAGCAGACTGATGATGAGAACCAAGAAAAGAAGATGGTGGTTTCTGCCAAACAAGCCCGTGAGATCTTGGGAAACATCAGTGATGACGATTGCCTAGCCCTGGGAATGGACCCCAAGTTCTCTCGCCCCGAGTGGCTGATCATCTCTGTGCTGCCAGTGCCACCGTTGTCCGTGCGTCCCTCGGTCGTCATGTTCGGCTCAGCCAGAAGTCAGGTGTGTTGGGTCGTGTGGCTACATCACATGCTGATAAATGTATCTCTGGGGAGGGAGAGGGCTGAGTAGAGTGAGGAGATGAAGAGGCCGATGGAAAGGACATAGAGAAGGGATCCCAGAGAATGGAGAAAGAGGGGATGATGAGGGTGGCAGATAATGAAGTAACTGAAAAGACAGATTTGATATAAGTAAAAACTATAGAAGTTCAGTGTCATGGCTATCAAAGTTTATGGTACTTAGTATTGTAAATATTTAATGAGAGTGTGGAGATGTGTACAATGTGACAATTGAACTGGGTGTTCAGAGGTACTTTTTGTATGTTTCTGTGTCTACATGTCTCTGCATGTAAGAATGTATATGCTTTTTGTATGTTTCTGTGTCTACATGTCTCTGCATGTAAGAATGTGTATGCTTTTTTTTTATTTGTATCTTTACCTGCATATCTTTGTGTGTGTCTTTTTAAATACATCAGGATGATTTGACCCACAAGCTGGCGGACATTGTGAAGTCGAACAACCAGGTGCGCCGTGACGAACAGAATGGGTGTCCCAGCATGTCATTTCAAATGATGTGAAGATGCTGCAGTATCACTGTGCCACTCTTATCACCAACGAATTGCCGTCACTGCCACAGGTAAGCCTGTATCACTGTGCCACTCTTATCACCAATGAATTGCTGTCACTGCCACAGGTAAGCCTTATCACTGTGCCACTCTTATCACCAACAAATTGCCGTCACTGCCACAGGTAAGCCTGTATCACTGTGCCCACTCTTATCACCAACGAATTGCCGTCACTGCCACAGGTAAGCCTGTATCACTGTGCCACTCTTATCACCAACGAATTGCCATCACTGCCACAGGTAAGCCTGTATGTTTGCTGAAAACTAAAGCATAAAGATGGTAAGTCAGTGGAGACATGCATGTGTGTTTGTGTGTGTAGGTAGATGTGTGGGTGTTTGTGTCCATTTCTCTGTGTATGCCATGTGTGATGGTGTGGGATGGATTGGTTTTGTTTTTAAGAATAGTGCACTACCATTAGTAGGGGTCTGTAAATATGGCAAATGTAATCCTGCTCATGGACAATTTCAGTATTGTGGACAATATAATACAGTTTTGTTCTTTACAGCCATTTAAAATGAGACTGCTTGTTTGATGTGTCTGATTGTAATAGTTTCGAAAGTCTTTTGAGCCTGAAGATGTAAGATGGTGAACTAAAACTGAGGCTTTTATATGCTTATGTATGTTTGAGTTGTGATATACAGAAGTGAAACAAAAGAGAGAAGTAGAAAGAATGATAAAAAAAAGAATAGCATGCAATTGAGCAGATGTGTGTGCTTAGAATGTATACAATACTACAAACTGGTGTGTAGCTTTTGATGATGAACATTCTTTCGACCAATGGGCTGTGGAGAAGTCATGTATACAATACAACTGATTAACATTCTTTTTCCCAAGAGGCTGTGGAGAAGTCATGTATACAATACTACAACTGATTAACATTTTTTCCCAAGAGGCTGTGCAGAAGTGGTATATACAAAACTAGAAACTGATTAAGATTTTTTTCCCAATAGGCTGTGCAGAAATCATGTGTACAATGCTACAACTGATTAACATTTTTTCTCAATAGATTATGCAGAAGTCATGTATACAATACTACAACTGATTATAATTTTTTTTCCCCAATAGGCTGTGCAGAAGTCATGTATACAACACTACAGCTGCTTAACATTTTTTTTTCCAATAGGCTGTGCAGAAGTCTGGACGTCCACTGAAGTCTTTGGCAGCACGCCTGAAGGGCAAGGAAGGTCGTGTCCGTGGCAACCTGATGGGAAAACGTGTGGACTTCTCTGCTCGGACAGTAATTACTGCAGACCCCAACCTTTCCATCGACCAGGTGGGAGTGCCGAGGTCTATCGCCAGCAACCTCACCTACCCTGAGATAGTCACACTCTCAACATCCACAGGTGACTAGTATAGCCTATGTGATTTTTTTTCTATCTTGTTTTTCTCTTATCCACTTGTCCATTCCTTCCTGGTTCCTTTTCACTTTCCTTCCTTTGTCCATTTCTCATTGAGTCCAGCCTTTTCAATCTGTCTTTGATTTTTGAACTGATATCTGTGTATGACAGTGACAATAAGTCTAGAATCAGATTCACACTGTTGGCAAAGTATTCTATCTTGTCATTTTTATTTCTATCATTCTGCCTTAAAAATATGAGTTATTCTGTGAGTTAGCGAAGGTTGTTGTCAGTAGGGGGCTTAACTGATGGTGTCTTGCATGATGTTGGATCAGAACAGGCAGCATTGTGACTATGACAGTGGCTGTGTGTGGCAGGCTGCAATGGAGAGAGTGAGACTAGAACAGGCAGCATTGTGACTATGACAGTGGCTGTATGTGGCAGGCTGCAATGGGGAGTGTGAGACTGAGGCCACTGACTGCACACACAACATGAGATAGGTTAAACAATAGAAAAAGAGAAAAAAGTCTAACAGGAATAGGATAACCAGATATGTAGCAGTGTGTTTGATTATGTTCTAGATGTTCTATTTTCTGTGGATGGCTCAGAGCTTTAGGGTGATAGAAGCATAGTGCCATGTTCAGCTGAATTATTGCGCAATCTTATGTGGACTATGAAATATCTATTTTGTTTTTAAACGAAATCATGATGGTTTCATATCAGCATTTATGCTTACTCATACCAACTATTGCTCTTGTTCTGCTGAACAGGAGCCACAGAGACTGGGGTGTGGGTGATCGAATAAACAGACCATTTGTGCTGTAAACATGAATTGAGTGTGTCATAGTGTGGGTGATCTGGAATGAACAGATCATTTGTGCTGTAAACATGAATAGAGTTTATCATAGAAGCATCTGTAAACATGAATTGAGTTTACCATAGAAGCGTCTGTAGACATGAATTGAGTTTATCATAGAAGCATCTGAACATTTGAGTGGAATGTTCATTTCTACAGTGTGTTTGATAATGGAGCTTTGTGAAGGCAGACATGTATTCATGACTTTGGGAAAAAATGACTAATCAGAGTGTCAGGTGTCCAATGAACAAAAACAACAGAAGCGATAATGCACATTGCCTGGTCCCTCAGACTGCAGGGGCTGGTGCGCCATGGGGCCAACCAGTATCCTGGGGCAAAGTATGTCATCCGGGACAATGGTCAGCGCACTGACCTTCGCTTTCACCCTAACCCTGGTGACCTTCACCTTCAAGTTGGCTACAAGGTGTGGGTCTGTGACAGGGAAGGGTGAAAGGAGATGGTGCAACAGTGTGTGTGCGCAGTGTGCATGGTCAGAGTCTGGAAAAGTTATTCCACTGTGCGCACAAGGTTTGTATTGTGTAATTGTCAGTTTTGGTGTGGAGAAAGGGCACATATAATGAGCTGTCTTGAAGATAGATAGTTGAAGGAAATCAAAAGATTGTTTGTAAAGAGAAGTTTTTCCTGCAAATGACACACAAAAAAAGACTTATGGCTTTTATTTATGAACATGATCACTATTCAGTGAAATGGATAATAATGGATTTTTTTTTCCAATGCAATGTGTACTTTTCTTAAAAGTTACTATCTGGAAAGTCCCACTTACTAGGTATGTTTTAGGGATAAGTCTGAGTCAAAGCTCACAACTCATTGCATGAACACAGTCGGAGAGAGAGAGAGAGAGAGAGGGGGAGAGGGGGGGGGGGGGGGGGGGTGAAGGGAAGAAGGGAAAGAGAGCAACAGAGAGATAAACAGTTTGACACTTACATTTGACTTCTGTGTATACCTGTAAACGTTGAAGAGAAAGAGAGAGGCAGGATACAGTAGACATGTCAATCAATCTGAGATCAAGACTTCCATGGAGTGATGATCCACTACTTAAACCTGACAGCTGAATGGCAGGTTGAGCGACACATGGTTGATGGGGACTTGGTGGTGTTCAACCGACAGCCCTCCCTGCACAAGATGTCCATGATGTGTCACCAGGTCAAAGTGCTGCCCTGGTCCACCTTCCGCCTCAACCTCAGGTACGCATTCAAATCACTGAACGTGCCCAGCATTTTCTTTTCTGGAAATTCCCTTTACCTGGATCTTAAATGGAAAGGGCTTTCAGTGTTTCTGAAGGAAGAGGTTTTTAAAAGGAAGTTTGAAATGAAAGGTAAATCTAGTATGGTAGACAAAGGGGGCACAAACAAAGCAACCAGCCTAAATCTTGAAACAGAGGGAGTCTTAACTGCAGTCAGGGGTCTGTGATGATCCGTTCATTGTAGCAAATTTGATTTATGATAATGGTGAGTTTGATGCATGCTACCATCAAGTATACTGAATAGGGACTACTAACAATTTTAATTTGTATGAATTTTTTTTTTTTTGTATTCAGTTGTGTCTGTTTTGCTTTTTTCTCCAATTCGTTTTAGTGTATGACTGCAGAAAAGGTTTACTTGTGTGTTTTGAAATAAACAGAGCTTTGAAATAAACTTTAAAGTACTGTTTGTTTTATAGCTGTTTTAGTGTTACGATAATGTCTGTGGTGGCATTTCAGTGTGACAGAACCGTACAATGCTGACTTTGATGGGGACGAGATGAACCTTCACCTTCCCCAGTCTGTGGAGGCCCGTGCAGAGGTGGCTGAGCTGGCCTCTGTGTCCAGAATGCTGGTCACACCTCAGTCCAACGCCCTGTCATGGGCATTGTGCAGGACTCCCTCACTGGCGTCAGCAAGATGACCCGACGCGACACCTTTTTGGATCAGGTTGGCCACTGTGGTCTTCATACTTTTGATCTGTTGGTTTTTTTCTCATTGATCTGCTCAGACTTTTGATCTGTTGGTTTTCCCATTGATCTAGTCAGACTTTTGATCTGTTGGTTTTCTCATTGATCTGCTCAGACTTTTGAACTCTTGGTTTTCTCATTGATCTGCTCAGACTTTTGATCTGTTGGTTTTCCCATTGATCTGTTCAGACTTTTGATCTGTTGGTTTTCTCATTGATCCACTGAGACTTTGATCTATTGGTTTCTCTCATTGATCTAGTCAGACTTTTGATCCGTTGGTTCTCTCATTGATCTGCTGGTTTTCTCATTGATCTGTTCAGACTTTTGATCTGTTGGTTTTCTTATTGATCTGTTCAGACTTTTGATCTGTTGGTTTTCTCATTGATCTGCTGAGACTTTGATCTATTGGTTTCTCATTGATCTAGTCAGACTTTTGATCCGTTGGTTCTCTCATTGATCTGCTGGTTTTCTCATTGATCTGTTCAGACTTTTGATCTGTTGGTTTTCTTATTGATCTGTTCAGACTTTTGATCTGTTGGTTCTCTCATTGGTCTGCTGGTTTTGTCATTGATCTGTTCAGACTTTTGATCCGTTGGTTCTCTCATTGATCTGCTTGTTTTCTCATTGATCTGTTCAGACTTTTGATCTGTTGGTTTTCTTATTGGTCTGTTCAAACTTTTGATCTGTTGGTTTTCTCGTTTCTCTCTTGACCAAACAATGCCTTTTTTTCTACTTGGCGCTGAATAATAGTATGTTATCAGAAACCCCTTAAAATGGAAATCTATGAGAAGAGAACTACTCATGCTTCTTGTACCCTAGCAAGATCGCAGAGTTGTTGCCCTTGACAAACATGATGCTTTTGCTTGTGAGCTATCAGTTCATTTTCCATACTTTTCTGCGTCTTGTTCGGTTTATAATCAATAGACATAGTTAGGATGTGTTGTATGGAATGAGAATAAATTTTCTCCTGGTGTTTGTGTGTGTGTGTGTGTGTGTGTGTGTGTGTGTGTGTGTGTTGAGTAATAGTGCATGAAATTAAAAAAAAAACCCTGGCTATCCTATATATTGAATGATTTGACTGACCGACTGATTAATTATGAGTTTGGTTATTGATTGTGGATTGATTAGCAGGATAATAATAATTCATTGAAGTATCCATTATTGCCTAACTTGACTAAATCATTCTGTATGACAATATCGTTACCTTTTAATAGATGTAAAGATGAGTCCTATTTTTTGCATTTTCTCCTGTGCCATAACTCCCGAATTTTGATATGAGTGGATTCTGCTTATCAAACCATGAATGAAATGATTACTTTCATAATTTCTTTTCAAACAATTTCTGTGAAGGGAGAGGTCATGAACCTGTTGATGTATATTCCTGACTGGGATGGACGAATCCCACCTCCAGCCATACTGAAGCCCCGCCCGCTGTGGACAGGAAAGCAGATGCTTTCCCTCCTCCTTCCCAAGGGAGTGAACTGTCAGCGAGAGCACAGCACACCCACCCTGGCAATGAAGGCAAGGAGAAAGTGTACAAGTGGATATCTCCAGGAGACACAAAGGTGACATTTTATTATTTCATGGATTAATTATCAATATTGTTGACTTTTTTTTTCTGCCTCATTGTCTGACCTCTTTCATGTCTCTCATTCTGCTGTGTACATCCCTATGCCCTCTCTCATTCTGCTGTGTACATCCCTATGCCCTCTCTCATTCTGCCGTGTACATCCCTATGCCCTCTCTTCATTCTGCCGTGTACATCCCTATGCCCTCTCTCATTCTGCCGTGTACATCCCTATGCCCTCTCTCATTCTGCCATGTACATCCCTATGCCCTCTCTCATTCTGCCATGTACATCCCTATGCCCTCTCTCATTCTGCCATGTACATCCCTATGCCCTCTCTCATTCTGCCGTGTACATCCTCTCTCATTCTGCCATGTACATCCCTATGCCCTCTCTCATTCTGCCGTGTACATCCCTATGCCCTCTCTCATTCTGCCGTGTACATCCCTATGCCCTCTCTCATTCTGCCGTACATCCCTATCCCTATGCCCTCTCTCATTCTGCCGTGTACATCCCTATGCCCTCTCTCATTCTGCCATGTACATCCCTATGCCCTCTCTCATTCTGCCATGTACATCCCTATGCCCTCTCATCATTCTGCCATGTACATCCCTATGCCCTCTCTCATTCTGCCATGTACATCCCTATGCCCTCTCTCATTCTGCCATGTACATCCCTATGCCCTCTCTCATTCTGCCATGTACATCCCTATGCCCTCTCTCATTCTGCCGTGTACATCCCTATGCCCTCTCTCATTCTGCCATGTACATCCCTATGCCCTCTCATTCTGCCGTGTACATCCCTATGCCCTCTCTCATTCTGCCGTGTACATCCCTATGCCCTCTCTCATTCTGCCGTGTACATCCCTATGCCCTCTCTCATTCTGCCGTGTACATCCCTATGCCCTCTCTCATTCTGCCATGTACATCCCTATGCCCTCTCTCATTCTGCCATGTACATCCCCCTATGCCCTCTCTCATTCTGCCATGTACATCCTATGCCCTCTCTCATTCTGCCATGTACATCCCTTTTCCCTTCCTTCTCACCACCCCTGCAGCTGCTCTCCTGCCAGGTCCACAGCCACACCCAGCTGATCCCGTCGTAGTTCCTGCGGTGGCTGTCTACAGGGAGCTGGTGATGCCATGTGGCCATAATTCACTGTCCAGAGGATATGCTGTATTAGTGCTTAGAGTTGTTAGCATTCTGTTGTACCTGCTCTTATATGATGTATGTAGAAGGCCACATCAGTTAGACCCTTATGGCCAACTTGCTTGTGGAACCATACAGTGAGCATTCCCTTCTGGATGAAATTCATAGCTTTTTAGGTGAACATTTTTCAATGTTTTATCATTTTGAAGTAGATTCTGATCATGAGGTCTGAAACCTATCTGCCTTTTCAAGCAGTAACTAGGACACACACATCTTAGTGGTGAAACTGGCAGAACCTTCAACAGTGTCATTTGGGTTGATACATTGACTGGCTGTTGTCTGCCTGGATTTGGGGCTATTGAGAATGAATGATGGCAGTGGCTGATGGTTCACTGGTTTTGAACATAGATTCTCAGTGTGAGGATCACAGGTTTGAACCTCGGAACTGCTTGATGAGTGAAAGTGGAACATTTTTTTGCTTTGCTGGTCGAAAGTTGTACAGACCACCCTGTGACTGAGCATTCCTCACATGTATATGCACACAGATTAGGCGTTCATGTCAACATTCACAGGCTGAAGTACAGAAATACACAGCATGCCATCCATGTTAAAGCTACTACACTCCAACATCACAGGCTGATAGAAGTACAGAAATACACAGCATGCCATCCATGTTAAAGCACTACACTCCAACATCACAGGCTGATAGAAGTACAGAAATACACAGCATGCCATCCATGTTAAAGAGCTACACTCCAACATTCACAGGCTGATAGAAGTACAGAAATACACAGGATGCATCAAGATATTTGGAGAGGTAAATGGGCACTGCACAGCATTGTCTTCTGCTCACAGAAATATGGCCACAAACATCAGCAACAGCACTGTTGGCTTTGAGTGTGTTGTCACAATGCACCAGCAATCTCTATCAGTCCGGGGGTGATACCATGAAATAATAATCATGTATGAGAATTACCAGCGAATAGTTTCACTCTTGTTACTGAATTTGTAGTATCTGCAGCATGTATCTGCAGCATGTGCCTCTACCTCACCCTCTGGATGTGGACCATGTTGTCAGAGGGTAAGGTAAATCCATTCTTGAAAGAAGTGAACTCCATGGCCCCTCCCTCACCTGATGAACACCTGCACAGGTGCTGGTACAGAACGGAGAGCTGCTGATGGGCATGCTGTGCAAAAAGTCCCTGGGAACGTCGGCTGGCTCCCTGCTTCATGTGCTGGTGATGGAGAGGGGTCACCAGGTGGCTGGAGTACTCTATGGGGCCATCCAGAAGGTCGTCAACCATTGGCTGCTGACCGAGGGTCACAGCATTGGTATCCAGGACACCATTGCTGACCGAATGACCTACACCGACATCCAGAATACCATTGTTGAAGCAAAGGTAAGCACAGCAGTAGAGGCTGAAAATCTAGTGGTAATTTGAAGTGTCTTAGAGCAAAGTGAATGACCTCTTCTTACTCTTGTTCTGATATGATTGTTTGTTTTGATATGATTATTTGTTTTGATGTTATTGTTTGTTCTAATATATGATTGTTTTGATATGATTGTTCTGATATGATGGTCTTGATATTGTTGTTTGTTCATATTATTGTTTGTTCTGATGCGATTGTTCTGATATGAGTGTTTGTTTTGATATTATTGTTTGTTCTGTTATGATTGTTTGTTTAGATTGTTCTGGTATGATTGTTCTGATATGACTGTTTGTTTTGATATGATTGTTTGTTCAGATGTGATTGTTTATTTTGATATGATTGCTCTGGTATGATTGCTTGTTCTAATATGATTGTTTGTTCTGAAATGATTGTTCTGATATGAATGTCTTCTGTTTGAGTGGATTGATGGACATGTGTATGTTGTTTTGAAAAAAAAAAAGTTTGCAACATTTTTTTAAACAGCTGGATGAATGATGATGTTACAGTTTTTGTTTTATATGTCTGACAATGATAAGTCATTACATGGTATGAGCCTGAAGAGGCTGTTTCCTCTATGGGGGGTGAGGACTGGTAGACACACTGTGGCATCTGCTGTGTGCACAGCTGTACATCTGCTGTGTGCACAGGCTGTACATCTGCTGTGTGCACAAGCTGTACATCTTCTATGTGCACAGACTGTGCATCTGCTGTGTGCACAGGCTGTACATCTGCTGTGTGCACAGGCTGTACATCTGCTGTGTGCACAAGCTGTACATCTTCTATGTGCACAGACTGTGCATCTGCTGTGTGCACAGGCTGTACATCTGCTGTGTGCACAGGCTGTAATCTGCTGTGTGCACAGGCTGTACATCTGCTGTGTGCACAGGCTGTAATCTGCTGTGTGCACAGGCTGTACATCTGCTGTGTGCACAGGCTGTAATCTGCTGTGTGCACAGGCTGTACATCTGCTGTATGCACAGGCTGTACATCTGCTGTGTGCACAGGCTGTACATCTGCTGTGCGCACAGGCTGTACATTTGCTGTGTGCACAGGCTGTACATCTGCTGTGTGCACAGGCTGTACATCTGCTGTGTGCACAGGCTGTAATCTGCTGTGTGCACAGGCTTTACATCTGCTGTGTGTGCACAGGCTGTAATCTGCTGTGTGCACAGGCTGTACATCTGCTGTGTGCACAGGCTGTACATATGTGTGTGTGCACAGGCTGTACATCTGCTGTGTGCACAGGCTGTACATCTGCTGTGCGCACAGGCTGTACATCTAGAGCAGGAAAGCAAGGCAATTGGTTTGCTGAAGAAGCATTCAAACAGTATACACATTTTCATGGTGGTGTTTCTGAAAAGATTTTTTTCAGTTGTTTGAAGAAGTTTAAGGTGTTACAATTCTGCAAAGATTGAATTGATTTGATGTGGAGGTACAACGAGAGATGATGAACAAAGTTCAAAGTCTGTTATTGGTCTGTGTTGGTCATTATTTGCTTTACACACCTGTGGAGAAAAATGTTTTTTCCCAGCATGCCGTGCAGCAGCTGGTGGTGGAGGATGCACAGAACGGCACACTGGTTTCCAAACCTGGCTGCACCTTGCGACAGACCTTTGAAAACAGTGTAAGTAGTGTTCTATTGCACCTTGCGACAGACCTTTGAAAACAGTGTAAGTAGTGTTCTATTGCACCTTGCGACAGATCTTTGAAAACAGTGTAAGTAGTGTTCTATTGCACCTTGTGTCAGACCTTTGAAAACAGTAAGTAGTGTTCTATTGCACCTTGTGTCAGACCTTTGAAAACAGTGTAAGTAGTGTTCTATTGCACCTTGTGTCAGACCTTTGAAAACAGTGTAAGTAGTGTTCTATTGCACCTTGTGTCAGACCTTTGTAAATAGTGTAAGTAGTATTCTGTTGCACCTTGTGTCAGACCTTTGTAAATAGTGTAAGTAGTGTTCTATTGCACCTTGTGTCAGACCTTTGTAAATAGTGTAAATAGTGTTCTGTTGCACCTTGTGTCAGACCTTGAAAGTAGTGTAAGTAGTGTCCTATTGCACCATGTGACAGACCTTTGTAAATAGTGTAAGTAGTGTTCTATTGCACCTTGTGTCAGACCTTTGAAAACAGTGTTAGTAGTGTTCTATTGCACCTTGTGTCAGACCTTTGAAAACAGTGTTAAGTAGTGTTCTATTGCACCTCGTGTCAGACCTTTGAAAACAGTGTAAGTAGTGTTCTATTGCACCTCGTGTCAGACCTTTGTAAATAGTGTAAGTAGTGTTCTATTGCACCTTGTGTCAGACCTTTGTAAATAGTGTAAGTAGTGTTCTATTGCACCTTGTGTCAGACCTTTGTAAATAGTATAAGTAGTGTTCTATTGCACCTTGTGTCAGACCTTTGTAAATAGTGTAAGTAGTGTTCTATTGCACCTTGTGTCAGACCTTTGTAAATAGTGTATGTAGTGTTCTATATTGCACCTTGTGTCAGACTTTTGTAAATAGTGTAAGTAGTGTTCTATTGCACCTCGTGTCAGACCTTTGTAAATAGTGTAAGTAGTGTTCTATTGCACCTTGTGTCAGACCTTTGAAAACAGTGTAAGTAGTGTTCTATTGCACCTCGTGTCAGACCTTTGTAAATAGTGTAAGTAGTGTTCTATTGCACCTCGTGTCAGACCTTTGTAAATAGTAGTGTAAGTAGTGTTCTATTGCACCTTGTGTCAGACCTTTGTAAATAGTGTAAATAGTGTTCTATTGCACCTTGTGTCAGACCTTTGTAAATAGTGTAAGTAGTGTTCTATTGCACCTCGTGTCAGACCTTTGTAAATAGTGTAAGTAGTGTTCTATTGCACCTCGTGTCAGACCTTTGTAAATAGTGTAAGTAGTGTTCTATTGCACCTTGTGTCAGACCTTTATAAATAGTGTAAGTAGTGTTCTATTGCACTTGTGTCAGACCTTTGTAAATAGTGTAAGTAGTGTTCTGTTGCACGATAATGCATTGCTAACCCGAACAACACTAAATCACCAAGAGTGTTTGGCTTGGGGTCGGTCCTATTACGACTACTTACATGTACTACAAGCCTGAAGAATGTCAGTGATGTTTTGATTTTCTACATCAGTTTCACCTATTTTAAGCTTTGTCATGTGCTACTGAACATAATGTTATTAGTAATCCATTGCTGTTCTGTTTGGATTTTTGTCTTGACTGCCATAGGTGTACAGAGGGTTGGAGGTTATTCATCTCATAGGTGTAAGGAGGGTTGGAGGTTATTCATCTCATAGGTGTACGGAGGGTTGGAGGTTATTCATCTCATAGGTGTACGGAGGGTTGGAGGTTATTCATCTCATTTGAAAGGCAGTAAATGAAGAAGCATGATTAAGATATGCTTGTGATTGTTCACAGTGTATACCATAGTTTTTTTTAAAAGTAGTCAGACAAGTCCAAAACCGAGTTATTTTAGTTCTGATCATCACTAATTGACTGATCTTTATATTGCATGACCTCTTGGGCTTTGTTTACCAGTTTAAACATCCTGATGATTGTCAACAGCTCATTTCAAATCATCAGGCACGGTGGCTGTGATCATATGAAGGTCATCTTTGTGACACAGGGTGAACCACAAATCATCAGGTATAGTGGCTCTGATCATATCATGAAGGTGATGTCTTTGTGACATAGGTGAACCAGATCTTGAACAACGCCCGTGATAGAACAGGTCAACGTGCCCAGCATTCTCTCTCCCCCCTACAACAACTTCAAGGTCATGGCCGATGCTGGGTCAAAGGGCAACAAAATCAATATCTCCCAGGTGACTTTTGGTGGTTTTTCTTATTTATTACGGCATTGATAAACAATCTTTAGATCTGACAATAAATAGTAGCCATGTAAAATAGTAAGGTGTGTGTATCATGATTGATTGTGTATGCACATGTGTGTGTGTGTGTGTGTGTGTGTGTGCGTGTGTGTGTGTGTGTGTGTGTGTGTGTGTGTGCATGCATGCATGTGAGTGTATTCATGCACAGCTGTATGTATTTACATGAACATGTGTGTGTGCATATTTTTCTGTCCTTGTGTATGTGTGCTAATTTATGTGAGTGTGACATTGCCTTTTCTCTGGGGAGACTAATTTGTGTGTGTGTGTGACATTGGCCTTTTCTCTGGGAAGACTGATTTTCACAGACTATGTGTGTGTGTCATTGGCCTTTTCTCTGGGAAGACTGATTTCACAGACTATGTGTGTGTGTCGTTGGCCTTTTCTCTGGGAAGACTGATTTTCACAGACTATGTGTGTGTGTCATTGGCCTTTTCTCTGGGAAGACTGATTTTCACAGACAATGTGTGTGTGACATTGGCCTTTTCTCTGGGAAGACTGATTTTCACAGACTATGTGTGTGTGTCATTGGCCTTTTCTCTGGGAAGACTGATTTTCACAGACTATGTGTGTGTGACATTGGCCTTTTCTCTGGGAACTGATTTTCACAGACTATGTGTGTGTGTCATTGGCCTTTTCTCTGGGAAGACTGATTTTCTCAGACTATGTGTGTGTGTGACGTTGGCCTTTTCTGGGGGAAGATTGATTTTCACAGACTGTTTTGATACAACAGTTAGAGACATAGATCAGAAGTTTGAGGTCCAGGTTTGAACATTTCTTCAGCCAGGTGAACCTAAGTCCGAGATGCAGATGTGAAGACTGTAGCAAAACCTTGTGGATGGAGATGACTTGTCAAAGCCCAGTATTTATGTGTTGTGATGCAGATGTGAAGACTGTAGCAAAACCTTGTGGATGGAGATGACTCGTCAAAGCCCAGTATTTATGTTGTGATGCAGATGTGAAGACTGTAGCAAAACCTTGTGGATGGAGATGACTCGTCAAAGCCCAGTATTTATGTTGTGATGCAGATGTGAAGACTGTAGCAAAACATTGTGGATGGAGATGACTTGTCAAAGCCCAGTATCAATGCTGTGTAAAACGTTGTGGATGGAGATGACTCGTCAAAGCCCAGTATTTATGTTGTGATGCAGATGTGAAGACTGTAGCAAAACATTGTGGATGGAGATGACTTTGTCAAAGCCCAGTATCAGTGCTGTGTAAAACGTTGTGGGTGGAGATAACTTGTCAAAGCCCAGTATCAATGCTGTGTAAAAACATTGTGGATGGAGATGACTTGTCAAAGCCCAGTATCAATGCTGTGTAAAACGTTGTGGATGGAGATAACTTGTCAAAGCCCAGTATCAATGCTGTGTAAAAACATTGTGGATGGAGATAACTTGTCAAAGCCCGGTACCAATGTTGTGATGCAAATGTGAAGACTGTAGCAAAACCTTGTGGATAGTATCAATGTTGTGATACAGATCATAGTATTAATGTTGTGATACAGATCATAGTATCAATGTTGAGATACAGATCATAGTATCAATGTTGTGATACAGATCATAGTAGTAATGTTGTGATACAGATCATAGCCTGTGTCAAAGCTCAGTATCAATGTTGTGATACAGGTCATAGTATCAATGTTGTGATATAGATCATAGTATCAATGTTGTGATACAGATCATAGCCTGTGTCAAAGCCAGTATCAATGTTGTGATACAGATCATAGTATTGATGTTGTGATACAGATCACTGTATCAGTGTTGTGATACACATCATAGCCTGTTGTGATACAGATCATAGTATTGATGTGATACAGATCACAGTATCAGTGTTGTGATACAGATCATAGCCTTTGTGATACAGATCATAGTATTGATGTGATACAGACCACAGTATCAGTGTTGTGATACACATCATAGCCTTTTGTGATACAGATCATAGTATTGATGTTGTGATTCAGATCACAGTATCAATGTTGTGAAACAGATCATAGCCTGCGTGGGGCAGCAGAACGTGGAAGGGGCACGCATCCCTTTTGGCTTCAAGTGTCGCACGTTGCCCCACTTTGTGAAAGATGATTATGGGCCTGAGGCTCGTGGATTTGTGGAGAACTCATACCTGGCTGGTCTGACCCCCACAGAGTTCTTCTTCCATGCCATGGGAGGAAGGGGAGGACTGATTGATACTGCTGTCAAAACAGCTGAAACAGGTGAGCATCAGTCGTCGGTGTGAAGGTCAACAGGTGAGCATCAGTTGTCAGTGTGAAGGTCAGCAGGTGAGCATCAGTCGTCAGTGTGAAGGTCAGCAGGTGAGCATCAGTCGTCAGTATGAAGGTCAACAGGTGAGTATCAGTCGTCAGTGTGAAGGTCAACAGGTGAGCATCAGTTGTCAGTGTGAAGGTCAACAGGTGAGCATCAGTCGTCAGTGTGAAGGTCAACAGTGGAGCATCAGTCGTCAGTATGAAGGTCAACAGTGGCATCAGTCGTCAGTGTGAAGGTCAATAGTGGAGCATCAGTTGTCAGTGTGAAGGTCAACAGGTGAGCATCAGTCATCAGTGTGAAGGTCAACAGGTGAGCATCAGTCATCAGTGTGAAGGTCAACAGGTGAGCATCAGTCATCAGTGTGAAGGTCAACAGGTGAGCATCAGAGTGTGAAGGTCAACAGGTGAGCAGCTGTCATCAGTGTGAAGGTCAAAAGGTGAAAGTCCCACAGCTTTAGAACTGTTGGGGCAGTGAAACTGGTAGAGGTTTACCATGGTGAAAGCATGGCATTATGGGAGTTGAGAGGTTCACCATCATGACAGCATGGCATTATGGGAGCTGAGGCTCACCATGTTGTGATCGTGGCATTATGGGAGCTGAGAGGTTCACCATGGTGAGAGCATGGCATTATGGGAAATCAGAGGTCCACCATGGTGAGAGCATGGCATTATGGGAGCTGAGAGGTCCACCATGCTGAGAGCATGACATTATGGGAGCTGACAGGTTCACCATGGTGAGAGCATGGCATTATGGGAGCTGACAGGTTCACAATGCTGAGAGCATGGCATTATGGGAGCTGAGAGGTTCACCATGCTGAGAGCATGGCATTATGGGAGCTGACAGGTTCACCATGCTGAGAGCATGGCATTATGGGAGCTGACAGGTTCACAATGCTGAGAGCATGGCATTATGGGAGCTGAGAGGTTCACCATGCTGAGAGCATGGCATATGGGAGCTGACAGGTTCACCATGCTGAGAGCATGGCATTATGGGAGCTGAGAAGTCCACCATGCTGAGAGCATGGCATTATGGGAGTTGAGAGATTCACCATGGTGAGAGCATGGCATTATGGGAGTTGGATCCTACCCTTCTACTTCCATCACTGTTTCCTTCCCTGATCTGAGCCGAGCTCTCATTTACTGCATCTTGGACAGACAGGGATCTGAACTGAGCATCATGGACAGAAAGGGATCTCAATTGAGCATTATGGACAGACAGGGATCTGAACTGAGCATCATGGACAGACAGGGATCTGAACTGAGCATCATGGACAGACAGGGATCTGAACTGAGCTCTCATTTACTGCACCATGGACAGACAGGGGTCTGAACTGAGCATCATGGACAGGCAGGAATCTGAACTGAGCATCATGGACAGGCAGGGATCTGAACTGAGCTCTCATTTACTGCATCATGAACAGGCAGGGATCTGAACTGAGCTCTCATTTACTGCATCATGGACAGGCAGGGATCTGAACTGAGCTCTCATTTACTGCATCATGGACAGGCAGGGATCTGAGCTGAGCATAATGGACAGACAGGGATCTGAACTGAGCTCTCATTTACAGCATCATGGACAGACAGGGATCTGAACTGAGCTCCCATTTACTGCATCATGGACAGGCAGGGATCTGAACTGAGCATAATGGACAGACAGGGATCTGAACTGAGCTCTCATTTACTGCATCATGGACAGGCAGGGATCTGAACTGAGCTCTCATTTACTGCATCATGGACAGGCAGGGATCTGGACTGAGCATAATGGACAGACAGGGATCTGAACTGAGCTCTCATTTACTGCATCATGGACAGACAGGGATCTGAACTGAGCTCTCATTTACTGCATCATGGACAGGCAGGGTCCTCAGACAGACCGTAAAAATCCAACCCTATTTGTCATTTGAACTCATGGACATTGGCCAGCAGCTGACTGTTCTAGCCTTTTTCATTTTCACAACTTTTTTTGCACTGGAAATTGATATGCCTATTGTGCTGAGTTATCATGAGAGTGCAGTACTGAGTTTGATATCTGTTTATCTATCTGTCTTTCTGTCTGTCTGCGTGTCTGTCCGTCAGTCCCACCAGTGTTTAATGGGATATCAAACTCCAGTTGTCCTCCTGCAGTGTCTGTGGAGGTGATGATGGGTCACAGGCTACATTCAGCGCCGCCTGGTTAAAGCCATGGAGAGTGTCATGGTCCAGTACGATGGAACTGTGCGAGACCAAAGCAGTGGTCAGCTGCTGCAGCTGCGGTACGGCGAGGATGGCCTGGACGCTGCCAGCATGGAGCATCAGGTCCTACCCACACTGACCATGGGCAATACCGCGCTGAGGAAGGGATACAAACTTGACGTCGGAGATGCCAGGTAAGCTGTATGGAGTCTAGAGGAATATGCAGTTTGTATTGAAAAGTTTAATAAGCATGTTCTCCTATAACCTAGAAAGTCTGTGGAATGCTGAAGAAACTGAAAGAGTGATAGGCATCATACATCAGAGAGTGTTGAGGTTTACCATGATGTTCAGGTAAGCGTATGTAATGAGCTGTTTGAAAATAAGTTTGAAATTGTTGGACTTACATTCATGTAATTTCTGTTTAACAATGTATACAGTTATTTTGCTTAACTGCAGTTGTTGAATTGAATAGATATTATAGGTTGTCAGAATTTCACGGACTACTGTTATAATTCTGTGATATGAATTAGCCAGTGCTAAACAGTTGTGATGTTGTTAATGTATCTAAAAATAGTGGCATGCATAAACAAGTGAGCAATTAGCTCAACTTGTTTCAGGAAAGTGGAGAGTTTCCTGACCCCTGAGGTGGCCAGAGTGGTGAAGACGGAGGTGAGCGTGATGAGGAAAACTGGAAGAAGAGTGGCTGCAGATCCTGCAGGATCGCGATGACCTGCGACACCTGTCACAGCGAAGGTCCCCCGGCATTGTCCTGCCCTGCAACCTGCCACGACTGATCTGGAATGCCAAGACCATCTTCCACATTTCCCAGCAAGACAAATCTGACTTGTCTCCAGTGAAAGTCATTCAAGGTTAGTGCCATGCATTGGGTGTTTACTGGCAGTTATCATAAGCGTATTAATCCTTGAGTTTGTAAGCTTTCATCTAACCATGGGGCATTCACAGTTTTAATTGCTTCATGTGTGATATCCTGTCAATTATAAGAAATTCTGTGATGGAGGATTCTGACTTTGTTGATTGACTATATTCATTCAGTGATATTCTGACTATATTCATTCTGTGAAATTCAAACTAACAAAAACTCAATAATCAGTTGTTTTTAAACAAAAAAGACTGTCACTACTTCTGATCTTCATCTTGGTACTGTATCATCCACTTTGTTTATTCATGTAATGCATAAAGAATGGTACTTTGTTTATTCATGTAATGCATAAAGGATGGTACTGTATCATCTCTTTGTTTATTCATGTAATGCCTAAAGAGTTATGACTTTGTTTATTCATGTAATGCCTAAAGAGTTATGATTTTGTTTATTCATGTAATGCGTAAAGAGTTATGACTTTGTTTATTCATGTAATGCATAAAGAGTTATGCAAAATCACCCCCACAGCTCGCTGTCAGTTGGTAGAATCCATTTTGTTTTGGTCTGGCTCAAAATCTCTCTAGACCTTACTGACAAGGGGTATTATCAGCATTGACAGCAATGGATTGATCATCAGAGTGAGGGGTATTATCAGCACTGACAGCAATGGTTTGATCATCAGTGAGGGGTATTATCAGCACTGACAGCAATGATTTGATCATCAGTGAGGGGTATTATCAGCATTGACAGCAATGATTTGATCATCAGTGAGGGATATTATCAGCACTGACAGCAATGGTTTGATCATCAGAGTGAGGGGTATTATCAGCACTGACAGCAATGGTTTGATCATCAGAGTGAGGGGTATAATCAGCACTGACAGCAATGGTTTGATCATCAGTGAGGGGTATTATCAGCACTGACAGCAATGATTTGATCATCAGAGTTGTTCTTAGTATTGATAGGTTGTAAGTCTTAAAATTCAGCACTTGCTTCCTAAGATTTTTAATTTCTTGTATCAAGGTCTCTTTTCCTGTTAGATATTTTATTCTGTGCATGTAATAGAAACATGGAGTGTCGAAAAGTTTAGGAACAAATTCTGTGTCTGTGTGTGTGAGAGAGAGAGGGTGTGTGCGTGTGTGTGTGTATACAAACTGATGATGATGAAACCTCAAGGAAGCAAGTGTAGAAATCTTATATAGGCTGGCATCCCCTCCCTATCCCTAACTGTCAAACAGTAATGCATTTGTTGAAGCAGTCATGTCCACAGCATACATGCCTACCCCTATGGAACTTCTGTATTTTCTACGGCAATGAACAAAAAAACGAAGTAGCTATGGCGATTATGGACATTTATTTTTTTCGTTACGATTTTTCAACAAAATTTACTTAAATTGATCGTGAGTTGAAGCAGATGATGCTTTTGAAAGCAGAAGCAGAACACCGAGTGGTAAAAGGGATGTAAAGCCCCGTCTTCATCAAGCAGATGAATAGCGTATGTCTCCAACGGCTTCTGCTACAGAGGGACGTTAAACTCAGTTATTCAAGCAAGCGATGCTTTTGAAAGCGGAATTACTAAACCGGATATTGCAAGTAATTGAAGTTTCGATAAACATGGCGTCTAATACAAAGAGAAAGCGAATGGATGTGCCAACTGGTGATGCCGATGAACCTGCATCAAAAAAGCGTCAGCTGTCACAGAAGTTCGTGGACAAATACAGTGGCAATTTTTCCTTCATTGTGAAATAGGACTCTTGACGATTCAAAAGCAAAGTGCCTGATTTGTGACAGCACATTTTCTGTAATTAAAACATGGCGGTAAAGTTTTGTCTTATCTATGCATAGGTTGAGCTGAATATGACACCCTGACCAACTCTTTCCACAAACTGTTTCAAAAGAAAAAAATGAATGCTACTGATTTTGAGTCCGTGCTACTGAAATTTGAAATCAGTGCTACTGAAATTCATTTTTAGGGGTAGACATGTATGCCACGGGGCATATTGTTTGCAGTGGATGATTTCATTGCTTTGGAGTTACCTCCCATGGATCAAGCGATACACAAACTCTTTTCACTCTTGTATGGGCCTTTTTTGTTTTTAGAATGTTCATAAATACATCGTTCTGTGTTTATTTCATGCATATGGAAATTCAAATGTTTTCAGATTATGAGCTGAAATTATTTCTGCAATGAGGACTGCAAGAATTATTGCTTTGTCCCATTTCATCCTGGACTGGTATGATCTGATTACTGTCATTTCCATCCAGCTACGATACTTCTTTATCAATGATTATAGGTTAATACGCTGAGGTACATATTACTGTTTTTGTTGATTTGTTCTCATCCTTTAGATGTACATGACCTCTGTGACCGGCTGAAAGTTGTCGAGGGTGACGATCCATTGAGTGTGGAAAACAACGGTCATGCCACCCAGTTGATGAGGTCACTAGTGCGTGCCAGCCTCTGTGCAAAGAATGTGACACAGGAGCATCGTCTGTCCACCGAGGCTTTTGACTGGCTGATTTCCGAGATTGAGTCCCGTTTCCAGCAAGCACTAGTATGTTTTATTTTTTGTCATGATTTTTGATGGAACTGAAGTTTATCAAGTCTAAAATCTTGTGTTGTTGTTTGCATTATGTCTGATATATATATTCATTAAATACACTTATACATCATAGTTTGTTAGTGCTTACTCCCTGCCCTCTGTCCAATTGTTCAGCAGTGAGTACACACTGAAAAGCTTTCAATTGTAGCAGACTCTCAGGGTAAATTTTGAATTATGATTTTATTTTGTGAAATAGGTCTGCTGATTTTCAGATTTGCTCAGTAATTATGTTTGTGTTGTGGATTGTCAGTTGACATTACTGCCACTGCTGTACTGCCGGTTGACATTACTGCCACTGCTGTGCTGTCAGTTGACATTGCCATTGCTGTACTGTCAGTTGACATTATTGCGATTGCTGTACTGTCAGTTGACTTATTGCCACTGCTGTATTGTCAGTTGACATTATTGCCTCTGTTGTACTGTCAGTTGACATTATTGCCACTGCTGTACTGTCAGTTGACATTATTGCCACTGCTGTACTGTCAGTTGACATTATTGCCACTGCTGTACTGTCAGTTGACATTATTGCCTCAGCTGTATTGTCAGTTGAGATTGCCACTGCTGTACTGTCAGTTGACATTGCCACTGCTGTACTGTCAGTTGACATTATTGCTACTGCTGTACTGTCAGTTGACAGTTGACATTATTGTCAGCTGTATTGTCAGTGTGAGTTGAGATTGCCACTGCTGTACTGTCAGTTGACATTGCCACTGCTGTACTGTCAGTTGACATTATTGCCACTGCTGTACTGTCAGTTGAAATTTGCCACTGCTGTACTGTCAGTTGACATTATTGCTGCTGCTGTACTGTCAGTTCATTGACATATTGCCACTGCTGTACTGTCAGTTGATGTTATTGCCACTGCTATACTGTCAGTTGACATTATTGCCACTGCTGAACTGCCAGTTCACATTGCCACCGCTGCTGTACTGTCAGTTCACATTGCCACTGCTGCACTGTCGGTTGACGTTATTGCCACTGCTGTATTGTCAGTTGACATTATTGCCTCAGCTGTATTGTCAGTTGACATTGCCACTGCTGTATTGTCAGTTGACATTGCCACTGCTGTACTGTCAGTTGACATTGCCACTGCTGTACTGTCAGTTGACATTATTGCCACTGCTGTATTGTCAGTTGACATTATTGCCACTGCTGTACTGTCAGTTGACATTATTGCCACTGCTGTATTGTCAGTTGACATGCCACTGCTGTACTGTCAGTTGACATTATTGCTACTGCTGTACTGTCAGTTGACATTATTGCCACTGCTGTACTGTCTGTTGACATAATTGCCACTGCTGTACTGTCAGTTGACATTATTGCCACTGCTGTACTGTCAGTTGACATTATTGTCACTGCTGTACTGTCAGTTGACATTATTGCCACTGCTGTATTGTCAGTTGACATTGCCACTGCTGTACTGTCAGTTGACATTATTGCCACTGCTGTACTGTCAGTTGACATTATTGCCACCGCTGTACTGTCAGTTGACATTATTGCCACCGCTGTACTGTCAGTTAAAGTTATTGCAACTGCTGTACTGTCAGTTGACATTATTGCCACATTATTGCCACTGCTTTACTGTCAGTTAACATTATTGCCACTGCTGTACTGTCAGTTGACGTTATTGCCACTGCTGTACTGTCAGTTGACATTATTGCCACTGCTGTATTGTCAGTTGACATTGCCACTGCTGTATTGTCAATTGACATTATTGCCACTGCTGTACTGTCAGTTGAATTGCCACTGCTGTATTGTCAGTTGACATTGCCACTGCTGTACTGTCAGTTGACATTATTGCCACTGCTGTATTGTCAGTTGACATTGCCACTGCTGTATTGTCAGTTGACATTTCCACTGCTGTATTGTCAGTTGACATTGCCACTGCTGTATTGTCGGTTGACATTATTGCCACTGCTGTATTGTCAGTTGACATTATTGCTACTGCTGTATTGTCAGTTGACATTATTGTCACTGCTGTATTGTCAGTTGGCATTATTGCCACTGCTGTACTGTCAGTTGGCATTATTGTCACTGCTGTACTGTCAGTTGACATTATTGCTACTGCTGTACTGTCAGTTGACATTATTGCCACTGTTGTGCTGTCGGTTGACATTATTGCCACTGCTGTATTGTCAGTTGACATTATTGCCACTGCTGTACTGTCAGTTGACATTATTGCCACTGCTGTATTGTCAGTTGATATTATTGCCACTGCTGTATTGTCAGTTGATATTATTGCCACTGCTGTATTGTCAGTTAATATTATTGCCACTGCTGCACTGTCATTTGGCATTATTGCCACTGTTGTACTGTCAGTTGACATTGCCACTGCTGCACTGTCAGTTGACTTTATTGCTACTGCTGTACTGTCAGTTGACATTATTGCCTCAGCTGTATTGTCAGTTGACATTGCCACTGCTGTATTGTCAGTTGACATTGCCACTGCTGTACTGTCAGTTGACATTGCCACTGCTGTACTGTCAGTTGACATTATTGCCACTGCTGTATTGTCAGTTGACATTATTGCCACTGCTGTACTGTCAGTTGACATTATTGCCACTGCTGTATTGTCAGTTGACATTGCCACTGCTGTACTGTCAGTTGACATTATTGCTACTGCTGTACTGTCAGTTGACATTATTGCCACTGCTGTACTGTCAGTTGACATTGCCACTGCTGTACTGTCAGTTGACATTATTGCCACTGCTGTATTGTCAGTTGACATTATTGCCACTGCTGTACTGTCAGTTGACATTATTGCCACTGCTGTACTGTCAGTTGACATCATTGCCATTGCTGTACTGTCAGTTGACATTATTGTCACTGCTGTACTGTCAATTGACATGATGGCTGCTGCTGTCAACAGGTGCATCCTGGGGAGATGGTGGGAGCACTGGCGCCCCAGTCGCTGGGTGAGCCGGCCACACAGATGACGCTGAACACCTTCCACCATGCAGGTGTGTCGGCCAAGAACGTGACACTGGGCGTGCCCAGACTGCAGGAAATCCTGAATGTGTCACGTAACCCACGCACACCTTGCATGACTGTGTACCTGACTGGACCAGCCACCCGCGACAGTCAGCATGCACAGGTGAACGCATATCGTGCAACTCAAATGTTTCAGCATTTTTGTTACATAACAACCAAATTGTTGTTAGCTTCTCATATCCTGTGCTGTCTCCACAGGTTAGCATCCATTTGATTTACCTTGTCAGTCTAATTATCAACACACTTCATCCACTTTATTACAGTCAGGGCGCCAAGTCTCAAACAGGAGAGGAGGATGAACTGTCCTTTGATGAATGTAAAAACCCATGGCTCTGAGGGGCTTGTTCCTGGCAACATTCTGCAGAAAAAGTTACGTTGATAGGTAAACAAAGCATTCAAAGACCAACCCCAACAAGAAAAATGGAAGAGAAAGAAAATTCGTAAAAGTGCATGGGACCTTGCTATGGTGAAGAGGTCTGTGGTGACAACACACAGGACCTATCAGCACACTTTGGTGACAACCAAACCACTGATATAATGACACACAGGACATATCACCACACTGTGATCACAACCTAACCTTTGATATAATGACACACAGGACATATCACCACACTGTGGTGACAAATCATTGATATAATCACACACAGGACATATCACCACACTGAACAACCAAACCACTGATATAATGACACGGGATATATCACCAGACTGTGGTGACAAACCAAACCACTGATATAATGATACACAGGACATATGACCACACTGTGGTGACAACCAAACCATTGATGTAATGACACACAGGACATATCACCACACTGCGGTGACAACCAAACCATTGATATAATGACACACAGGACATATCACCACACTGTGGTGACAACCAAACCATTGATATAATGACACACAGGACACATCACCACACTGTGGTGACAAGCCATTGATATAATGAAACACAGGACATATCACCACACTGTGGTGACAACCAAACCATTGATGTATTCACACGCAGGACATATCACCAGACTGTGGTGACAACCAAACCATTGATATAATGGCACACAGGACATATCACCATACTGTGGTGACAACCAAACAATGACACACAGGACATATCACCACACTGTGGTGACAACCAAACAATGACACACAGGACATATCAGTCCATGTGGTCACCACACCGTCAGCCATCAGTGTACACTCCTACCTTCATTCAGTCTGTGGTGATGATCTTTGACTATTTAGACTCCAGAGTCTCTCTGCTTTGCCAGATGTTGACAACTATAATCCATGCTGATAGTACTTGCGGAATTAAACCTTCATCTTTTCTCTGTTTGTACGATTCCTTCTCTTGATCAACCCTAAGGTGTTATTGTTTGTATTGGTAGATCATGATGTGGATGTGTTCGCTAAAGACAAATAACTCTTGAATAGCATACAAAGGATGAATTAATTCCCTTGGCCTTATGCCTTAATTCCCTGCGTTTCATGTGTGTGTGTGTGTGTGTGTGTGTGTGTGTGTGTGTGTGTGTGTGTGTGTACACCTGCATTGTGTATTTAGTTATATGTTTATTTTAGCAGAAATGCTGAATGTCTGCACACACACACACACACACACACACACACACACACACACACACACACACATGTAAACACACATGCACGCATGCACACATGCACGCATGCACGCACACACGCACACACGCATTCTTGTATGGCACATTTATGAGGACACAACGTTACATTACTGTCTTTTTTTCATACTTTATGAGGACACAACGTTATACATTACTGTCTTGTTTTTCATACTTCATGAGGACACAACGTTATACATTACTGTCTTGTTTTTCATACTTCATGAGGACTTTAAAGTGAACATTGTGTAAACTGTCAGTGAACATTGTGTAAACTGTCAGTGAACATTGTATAAACTGTCAGTGAACATTGCGTAAACTGTCGGTGAACATTGTGTAAACATTGAACATTGTATAAACTGTCAGTGAACATTGTGTAAACTGTCAGTGAACATTGTGTAAACTGTCAGTGAACATTGTGTAAACTGTCAGTGAACATTGTGTAAACTGTCAGTGAACATTGTGTAAACTGTCAGTGAACATTGTGTAAACTGTCAGTGAACATTGTGTAAACTGTCTAATTAGGAGAAAGAGATGTCAAAGTAGATCTGATTGAAAAAAAAAAGAAACCAAGAAAAAAAAAATCATCAGATTTTCAAAGTGCCACCTCCTGGACTGAATAGTGCATGACTGCACTTCATTGCACTTTCTGTTCACTTCCATAATGTATAACTGTACTTCATTTCCATAGTTTATAACTGCATTTCATTTCCATATTGTATAACTGCACTCCATTGCACTTTCTGTTCACTTCCATAGTGTATAACTGCACTTCATTGCACTTCATTTTCATAGTGTATAACTGCACTTCATTTCCATATTGTACAACTGCACTTCATTGCACTTTCTGTTCACTTCCATAGTGTATTACTGCACTTCATTGCACTTCATTTCCATAGTGTATAACTGCACTTCATTTCCATAGTGTATAACTGCACTTCATTGCACTTTCTGTTCACTTCCATAGTGTATAACTGTACTTCATTTCCATAGTGTATAACTGCACTTCATTGCACTTTCTGTTCACTTCCATAGTGTATCACTGCACTTCATTTCCATAGTATATAACTGCACTTCATTTCCATAGTGTATAACTGCACTTCATTTCCTTAG
This sequence comes from Conus betulinus, assembly GCA_016801955.1. Lineage (NCBI taxonomy): Eukaryota > Metazoa > Mollusca > Gastropoda > Neogastropoda > Conidae > Conus > Conus betulinus. Next base: position 439,901 of record JADBJO010000232.1, on the reverse strand, counting down.
TGTATAACTGCACTTCATTTTCCATAGTGTATTACTGCACTTCATTGCACTTTCTGTTCACTTCCAAAGTGTATAACTGTACTTCATTGCACTTTCTGTTCACTTCCATAGTGTATAACTGCACTTCATTTCCATATTGTATAACTGCATTTCATTGCACTTTCTGTTCACTTCCATAGTGTATTACTGCACTTCATTGCACTTTCTGTTAACTTCCATAGTGTATAACTGCACTTCATTGCACTTCATTTCCATATTGTATAACTGCACTTCATTGCACTTTCTGTTCACTTCCATAGTGTATTAATGCACTTCATTGCACTTCCTGTTCACTTCCAGACCTTCTGAGGACTGAGATCTTTTAAGGACACCACATGTTTGACAAGAAAAAAAGTCCTCACTAGGAAGGGACAGAAGCATGCACACACACACACACACACACACACACACACACACACACACACACACACACACACACACACACAGAGATTGATCCCCTTTCATCATCTCCCCTCCTTCCCCCACATGTACAGGCATGCACACAACACACACACACACACACACACACATACACAGACGTGCATACACAAACACACAAACACACATGTGGCTACACGCACATGCTTTCACTCACCTCGTTACAACAGCATTTGCTGTTTCTGTGATAACCTCGATGAGCATAGTGTCCATGATTGTTTGTGCAGGCAATACAGAGTCGTCTGGAGCACACCACCCTGCGACACGTCACCTCCAAACACCACCATCTACTATGACCCTGACCCCATGAATACCATCATCCATGAGGATCAGGATTGGGTCAGGGTCTACTATGAGATGCCAGACTTTGACGCCAGTCGTCTGTCGCCATGGTTACTGCGCCTGGAGCTGGACCGTAAACAAATGACTGACAAGCGTCTGACCATGGAACAAATCGCTGATGTCATCACCAAGGGTGAGGCCAAATGTGGGGGTTGTGCTTTGTTTTCTTTTTTTCGTTTGTTTTCCCCGATATGATAATAAATAATCATTATGATTATGATAATGAAAGTTTGTCTCCCACACACATCCAGAACCCTTCTCGCAGTGCTTACAAATGAAAGGAATTATGTAAAGAATCAAAACAGCTGATCTGTTTGTGGAAAATGTATAATGAGTTAAACCAGGCAGAGATGATCATTCCACTACATCAGTACAACTATGCAAACAAATGAAAACAGAACTAAGCCAACAGCACAACTAAACCCAGAAACACTTCCAGTATCACATTCTCACATCTCACATATGCACACTCATATGCATGAACACAATATGCACACATGTATTTGCATGTGCATGCACTCACACACACACACACACACACACACACACACACACACACACACACACACACACACACACATGTTATTGTGCACACACACCTTATGACCAAGAAAAAAAAAAAGCTTGGTGTGTGTGTGTGTGTGTGTGTGTGTGTGTGTGTGTGTGTGTGTGTGTGTGTGTCAATTACAGAAGATACGTAGAGAAGGAGGAAACAAGACTGAAGGGTGTGGGAATTTTGAAATGCTGCATCATGCATCCCCTCCTTCCTTATATAATTTATATATTGTTTCATTTATCATTGCTTCCATCCTTACATGATTGACATATTGTTTTTTTACCATTCCTTCCATCCTTATATAATTGATCTATCATTTTATTGAGCATGGCTTTCATCCTTACATAATTGATATATTGTTTTATTTATCATTGCTTCCATTCTTACATAATTGACATATTGTTTTATTTATCATCCCTTCCATCCTTATATAATTGATATGTTGTTTTATTTATCATCCCTTGCATCCCTACATAATGGACATATTGTTTTATTTATCATTGCAGGTTTTGGCGACGATCTGAATGTCATTTTCAATGATGACAATGCAGAAACACTGGTGCTCAGAATTCGTATCGTGGCCCAGCCAGAGAGGAAGGCGATGGAGGAGGTGGGTACAGGTTGTCCCACAGACTAGGCCATGTCATGCAAGAAAGGCAGTCACAAACTAGAGAGTATTAGGAAAAGAAAATGTTGACATTCAAAAATTAAGCATGACATCAAAAAAACAAAAAATCACACCACTGGAAACGTATCACATGAAGGATATTTTGGAGCAGGAAAACTCAGCATGACATGAAGAAAGAGAAAAACAGAACATCTTGGACCTTTCAAACATACATGCATCATGTGAAAAAAGGTTATTGCAAGGTATTGTATGAAAAGGATATGGAATAACTAACTTAAGTGGATGTGAATGAAGATAATCTAATAAGCAGAACACACATTATAAATGAAAAAAAAAAGAATTACAGAAACATTCAATATATGAAAGTAGACCATGCAACAAACAAACTGGACCTCTTGTGAAAAAGAGAAATAATAGAATTGGCAGACAAAGCTCCATGTGGAAAAAGGATAATGAAATAAGAACAACATCATCTGGAAAAAAATGGAATTTGCAAAATTAAGAACAACATCATATTTAAAAAACATGGAATTTGCAAAACTAAGAGCAGCATCATTTAAAAAATAGAGATTTTGCAAAACTTAGAACAACATATAAAAACGGAATTAGTAAAACTAATAACATCATGTGGAATATGGAATTTGCAAAACTAAGAATAACATTGTATAAAAGATCGAATTTGCAAAACTAAGAATAGCATTGTATAAAAGATGAAATTTGCAAAACTAATTTGCAAAACTAAGAACAACATGAAAGAAAAAATGGAATTTGCAAAACTAAACACAACATCATACACAAAGTGTAATTTGCAAAATCAAGAATGTTATATAAAAAATGGAATTTGTGAAACTAAGAACAAGATCGTATCAAAATGTACAAACTATGTTTAATGTGAAAAATGATCGTGGAATCAGCAGTGTAAGCTTCAGATGAAGAAAGATAGAGGGATAGCTTGGTTTGGAGGATCTGTCACTGATCAAGGGATAGGGTGGTGTGGAGGATCTGTCACTGATCAAGGGGTAGCGTGGTGTGGAGGATCTGTCACTGATCAAGGGTAGTATGGTGTGGTGTGGAGGATCTGTCACTGATCAAGAGTTAGCATGGTGTGGAGGATCTGTCACTGATCAAGGGGTAAGGTGGTGTGGAGGATCTGTCACTGATCAAGGGGTAGTGTGGTGTGTGTGGAGAGGATCTGTCACTGATCAAGGGGTAGCATGGTGTGGTGTGGAGGATCTGTCACTGATTAAGGGGTAGTGTGTGGTGTGGAGGATCTGTCACTGATCAAGGGGTAGTGTGGTGCGGAGGATCTGTCACTGATCAAGGGGTAGTGTGGTGTGGAGGATCTGTCACTGATCAAGGGGTAGCGTGGTGTGGAGGATCTGTCGCTGATCAAGGGGTAGTATGGTGTGGAGGATCTGTCACTGATCAAGGGGTAGTGTGTGTGTGGTGTGGAGGATCTGTCACTGATCAAGGGGTAGTGTGGTGCGGAGGATCCGTCACTGATCAAGGGGTAGCATGGTGTGGAGGATCTGTCGCTGATCAAGGGGTAGTATGGTGTGGTGTGGAGGATCTATCACTGATCAAGGGGTAGCGTGGTGTGGAGGATCTGTCACTGATCAAGGGGTAGCGTGGTACAGAGGATCTGTTACTGATCAAGGGGTAGCGTGGTGTGGAGGATCTGTCACTGATTAAGGGGTAGTGTGGTGTGGAGGATCTGTCACTGATCAAGGGGTAGTGTGGTGTGGAGGATCTGTCACTGATCAAGGGGTAGCGTGCGTGGTGTGGAGGATCTGTTACTGATCAAGGGGTAGCGTGGTGTGGAGGATCTGTCACTGATCAAGGGGTAGCGTGGTACAGAGGATCTGTTACTGATCAAGGGGTAGCGTGGTGTGGAGGATCTGTCACTGATTAAGGGGTAGTGTGGTGTGGAGGATCTGTCACTGATTAAGGGGTAGCGTGGTGTGGAGGATCTGTCACTGATTAAGGGGTAGTGTGGTGTGGAGGATCTGTTACTGATCAAGGGGTAGCGTGGTGTGGAGGATCTGTCACTGATTAAGGGGTAGTGTGGTGTGGAGGATCTGTCACTGATCAAGGGGTAGTGTGGTGCGGAGGATCTGTCACTGATCAAGGGGTAGGGTGGTGTGGAGGATCTGTCACTGATCAAGGGGTAGTGTGGTGTGGTGTGGAGGATCTGTCACTGATCAAGGGGTAGCGTGGTGTGGAGGATCTGTCACTGATCAAGGGGTAGTGTGGTGTGGAGGATCTGTCACTGATCAAGGGGTAGGGTGGTGTGGAGAGATCTGTCACTGATCAAGGGGTAGGGTGGTGTGGAGGATCTGTCACTGATCAAGGGGTAGCGTGGTGTGGAGGATCTGTCACTGATCAAGGGGTAGGGTGGTGTGGAGGATTTGTCACTGATCAAGGGGTAGTATGGTGTGGAGGATCTGTCACTGATCAAGGGGTAGTGGTGTGGAGGATCTGTCACTGATTCCAAACACTCTGATTTCAGGAGGAAGAGGAAGCTGTGGACCAGCTTCCAGACGACACATTTCTTCGTGTGATTGAGTCAACCCTCCTGTCTGATCTGACCCTGAAAGGAATTCCAGACATCAAGAAGGTCGGCATGATTTCCCCTTCAACTCCCCCCCCCCCCCCCCCCCCTCCCAATTACAGAACCATGGATTCTGTTGTTACTGGTGCTATTGTCAGTCTGTTTAGAAAAGAAGACCCCCACACACACATATACACACCACGCTTATTGAGCCCTGATGATATGTTTGTGGACAAACACTGACCAGACTGTGCACTTCACCAACGGCTTTGATTCCAGCTGAACCCTGAGGCTTAGGTACAACTGTTGGCTGTGCAATGCACACAGGAATTATATTCCAACATGTTGAACTCTTAGCACAACCATCTTCTGTAGACAACATTTAGTTTGTCTGTAATGTGAAGTTAAAAGAAAGAAGAAAAAGCAGCGGTGACAGGTGTGTTACTCCTCACACTTTATGAAATGCAAGCACTGACCTGTCCTTTTCTTGTGAGTGTGCCTACCCTTGCCTTGGTACCCAGTCCCCTCCCTCTGTGTCTCCGCTGATTATTCAAGCGGGGGAACACCAACAAAGAACAGCAAACTAACAACTCGTCAATCTGTACATTACCTGCACTAAGTAGGTGATGGTTTCATGCCTATCTCTGGCTAGTTGGTTTTTCTGCATTTCATCAAGCTTATGCAAAAGCTACTGAGCTGACTGACTGCAGCAAGAAGTGGTGGACAGATGGAATGTCATGTGGTAGACAGATGTATGTCATGTGGTAGACAGATGTATGTCATGTGTTTGACAGATGGATTATCAGATGTGTTGGACAGATGGAATGTCATTTGGCGGTCATTTGTTGTCTTTTAGCTATGTTGACCAATGTCATTTGTTGTCTGCTGGCAATGTTGACCAATTGTCATTTGTTGCCTTTTAGTCATGTTGACCAATGGTCATTTGTTGTGCATTGGTTATGTTGACAAATGGTCATTTGTTGTCTTTTGGCTATGTTGACAAATGGTCATTTATTTATTTGTCGGCTATGTTGACCAGTGGTCATTTGTTGTCTATTGGCTGTGTTGGCCAATAGTCATTTATTGTCTGTTTGCTATATTGACAAACGGTCATTTTGTCTATCAGAGATGTTGACAAATGGTCATTTGTTGTCTGCTGGCTATGTTGACACAAATGGCCATTTGTTGTGTGCTGGCTGTGTTGACCAATGGCCGTTTGTCTATTGGCTATATTGACAAACGGTCATTTGTTGTCTGTCAGATATGTGACCAATGGTCATTTGTGTCTGCTGGCTATGTTGACAAATGGCCATTTGTTGTGTGCTGGCTGTGTTGACCAATGGTCTCTGACTGCAGGTGTCCCTGCACTGGCCGCAGACAGAAGAGAAGAAGAAGCGACTGACGGTGACCCCGGAGGGGGAGATGCAGGCAGTGCCAGAGTGGGTACTGGAGACTGAAGGTTCAAACCTTCTGCGGGTCCTCAGTGATCCAGAGGTCGACACTCGCAGGACCTCCACCAATCACATTGTTGCGTCTTCTCGGTGAGTTAGGCTTTAGCTTGATATATTTTTGTGCTGCTCATGTTAATCTGGTGGATCAAAAGCTCTGTGAGCTGGCTCTGATTTTTGAACCCTTGGAACTTTATGAAGGATTTATGAGCATGGTGTACCGTCCTTTAAGTGTGTAAGTACAGGTGGGAGTGCATGTTGGTTTACAGTGAATCTTTTGCTTGTGTACTGAGCAAGCATATCCACTTGTCTAGGAATTTGTTTGCTCTTTATTACGTTTGTTTTACTTAATATCTTACATATTAGGTGGCTTAGAAGATGTTTATATATAAAAGTGAAGTTGTGGAAAACAAATGAATAGAAGAACAGAAAAACAAAAGACCGCCCACCTCCCTCCCCCCAAACTGAGATGGCAGCAGCCATGCTGTTGACTTTCAAGGAAGGTGGATATGGACAGAGCATGCACATGACCATGCTGTTGACCTTCAAGGAAGGTGGAGATGGACAGAGCATGCACATGACCATGCTGTTGACCTTCAAGGAAGGTGGAGATGGACAGAGCATGCACATGACCATGCTGTTGACCTTCAGGGAAGGTGGAGATGGACAGAGCATGCAGTTGACCATGCTGTTGACCTTCAGGGAAGGTGGAGATGGACAGAGCATGCAGATGACCATGCTGTTGACCTTCAGGGAAGGTGGAGATGGACAGAGCATGCACATGACCATGCTGTTGACCTTCAGGGAAGGTGGAGATGGACAGAGCATGCAGATGACCATGCTGAGACGGTGGAGACAGTGGCAGAGAAAGAGAGTAGTTTGATGTCACTTCCTTTGATAATGTCATGATCAAGGTGCACGACATTTGTATCAAACAGAACACATGTCACTTCCTTTGATAATGTCATGATCAAGGTGCACGACATTTGTATCAGCCATTAAATATGGACATGAACAGAACATAAACAGTGTGTCATTTTCATGTATGCAGTATTGTAAGGTAAGATATGTGGCTGTTTTTCTTAAAAGCAGATGTTTGTTTATGTCGATAAAGAGTTGTAGGACAGGTACATGTTTCTAGTGTTGTGTTGTGTTATGTCACCACTTTGTTTTATTTGTCGTTGTTTGTTTGGAATGTTCAGAACTGTTGTACACTTTGATGAGCACTGTGCTGGGGTGTTCTTTGTGAAGGTGTACCTGTGCTGCAGCATTCTCTGTGCAGAACTGGTTTATTGGATCAGTGTCTACAAGTGGTTGAACCGTGAGGTCACTAGGTTTGAAATTAATGAAAGGTCAACAGAAACAATTGTTCATAAGGACAGTGCTGGGTCATAAATTTCATTCCCAGTATAAGTACACATGAGATGTTTCCCAATCTCTTAGATGGTTATTCCATTATTGGTCATTTGTGCATTTACCTCAGCCACTGACCGTATGGGTGCATTCCTGTGTCGTGTGCCAGACTCTGGTCATTTGTGCATTTACCTCAGCCACTGACCGTATGGGTGCATTCCTGTGTCGTGTGCCAGACTCTGGTCATTTGTGCATTTACCTCAGCCACTGACCGTATGGGTGCATTCCTGTGTCGTGTGCCAGACTCTGGTCATTTGTGCATTTACCTCAGCCACTGACCACATGGTTGCATTCCTGTCGTGTGCCAGACTCTGGGCATTGAAGCAGCGCACAAGGCCATTGAACAGGAGCTCCAGTACGTCATCTCCTTTGACGGCTGCTACGTCAACCATCGTCACATGATGCTTCTGTGTGAGGTCATGACCTGCAGAGGTCACCTGACCTCAATCTCCAGACAGGGCTTCAACCGTCACCAACCCAGCGCCCTGGCCAAGTGCTCCTTTGAGCAGACTGTGAGTGTTGAGTGCTGAGAGTGCACAGGTGGTGTGCTGGTTGTCTGTCATTTGTTGTAAACAGACTGTGAATGCTGAGTGCACAGATGGTTTGCTGGTTGTCTGTCTTTTGTTGTAAACAGACTGTGAATGCTGAGTGCTGAGTCAAGTCAAGTAAACTTTATTATCTCAATTTGAGAAATTAATTTGTGGTCACACACACATTCACAGCAAATAAACAATAATTTAGCCACATTACCCATTTTCTCACATATGACATACATTCATATAGAGGAATTGGATTTTCAATTAAACATCTTCTCGGTTTCAGAAATCAATGGACAGGGGAATAAAACTTTGTTTAAATCTGACACTTCTGCATTTAACGATCGATATCTTCGTCCTGACTGAAGAAGGTCATACTGATTTGCAAGGACGTGGGTCTGGTCACACGTAATCTTCTTCGCTTTACAACTAACACGGCACCTGTATAGCTCACTCAGACTTTTTTGTCTCTCACAACGATTTTTCCTCCCACGTTCACCACTTTCTCAAGCACATTTCTGCTCTTCACAGTCAACCCACCATACCAACACATAAATGAGAAAGTTAGAGAACAGATTCCAAGAAGCATGAATAAAATGTCCGAAGAATGTCAGTATTCACATGAAATGATCGCAGCTTGCGAAGACAATATAATATTCTTTCTAAAATCAATCAACATTTCTTTCGTTTTTGTTACATTCAGATCAAGATAGCAGATTGGTCCATAGGTTTACTGGGGTAAGGGGTGTTAGGGTGTTGGGGAGGGGGAGGTGTTGCAAGATATTATGAATTATGTAAGTAGAAAAAGGATTAATGTGATTTGTGTTGCGAGATTTTTATGAATATGTAGGCAGTACAAGGATAAATGTGATTTGTTTTTATTCAAATGATTCATGTTTTGATTCTGAATATGTCTAACATTATAGTGGCAAGTGTCAACACAATGTTGACAGCTACAACCCTGATTTGGCCCCTTGTGGTTCGCTAGGCTGTCAACAGCATGGAATGAAATGTGTATAAACACTCAAATTGATATTGATAGGACTGAAAGGAATGTGCTGAAAGGTATTCCAGTCAACACGTGAAGAATAGCGTGCATGCAAGCACACACACACACACACACACACACACACACACACACACACACACACACACACACACACACACACACACACACAGACGGACATTCATTCCGTGGCTGCGGTCCCTTTCAAAGAGTTCAGAAGGTGGCCAATGTCAAGAACTCTTGCTGACTGTCACAAAATGTTCAGGAATTGGCCAGTGTCAAGAACTCTTGCTGACTGTCACAAAATGTTCAGGAATTGGCCAATGTCAAGAACTCTAGCTGACTGTCACAAAATGTTCAGGAATTGGCCAATGTCAAGAACTCTTGCTGACTGTCACAAAATGTTCAGGAATTGGCCAGTGTCAAGAACTTTTGCTGACTATCACAAAATGTTCAGGAATTGGCCAGTGTCAAGAACTTTTGCTGACTGTCATCAGGTGGACGTGCTGATGGAGGCGGCTTACCACGCGGACAGTGACCCCATGCGGGGCATCTCGGAGAGCCTGATGATGGGTCAGTTGGCTGCCATAGGCACCGGGTGCTTCGATGTGCTGCTGGACGCCGAAGCCTGCAAACAGGGCATGGAGATTCCCTGCGACACCATGCCTGCCATGGGTCCTGGTCAGTGGGCACCTGGCTTCTCTGGCAGAGGAATGGGTGGAGTGGTTCCTTTTACAGCTGAAAGGACTAGTGGTAGTCTTTAGTGTACAGAGTGGGATTGTATGTAAAGATGTTACTGCTGTGTATGGGTGTGTGTGTGTGTGTGTGTGTGTGTGTGTGTGTGTGTGTGTGTGTGTGTGTGTGTGTGTGTGTGTGTGTGTGTGTGACGAGTGTATGTCAGTCTGTGTTTCTGTGTGCTTTTGCACATATTCTTGCCTGTGAACTCATGATTTTATATCGCACATTAAAAAAAAAAGACTACAGCTGGATGAAAATCCCTCCTTTTCCCCTTCACACACACCCCAATCCCCATTCTCCCCCCCTCTCTCCCCCATTCCCTCCACCCTCCAGCATCCTTATTGAGGTATTTTTGCACTGTGTTTCAGGCCTCAGCTTCCTGCCCATTGACCAGGCGGGCACACCTTGGCATCAAAACACCTCGCCAGGTGCAGCGCCAGGTGCACCCTCCCCATGGTCTGCAGGTCAGACGCCTGACTCTGGGCCTCTTCTCACCTGTCTCAGCCAACTTCTCCCCAGGATTCAGCCCTGCCCCCTCCTCTGAAGAGCATGCAACATCCCCATACAGCCCAAACTACAGCCAGTGGAGCCCAGCCTGCTTCCCCTCAAGGAAGAATGACCCAGGAATCCATCGTCGGCCATGTTAACTGGCCAGACACCATGGGGATGCTCACCCACCAGTCCTGGGTACCTGCCGGGCCCGTCCTCCAGTCTCACACCTTGCCTGCTGTACTCACCTAGCACTCCTTCCTACTCACCAACAAGTCCTGGCTATTCACTGACTTCGCGCTTCATACTCCCCCTCCAGTCCAGTGTATTTGCCATCTTCTCCTACCATCTCTCCCATGGAGTCAGCATACTCCCCCTCCAGTCCTGATGACTCTCCAAGACATGCCAGGACATACTCCCCGCTGAGTCCATTGGGTGCTCGTTCTCCGGACTATTCATCTGCTATGTCTGAGTACTCGCCAGCCAATCCTTTGTATTCACCAACCAGTCCCTTCTATTCCCCAAGCAGTCCATCCTATTCCCCACTGAGCTCTGTCTACTCACCAACCAGTCCATCCTATTCCCCACTGAGCTCTGCCTACTCACCAACCAGTCCATTCTATTCCCCACTGAGCTCTGCCTACTCACCAACCAGTCCATCCTATTCCCCACTGAGCTCTGCCTACTCACCAACCAGTCCATCCTATTCCCCAACCACTCCGTCCTATTCCCCAACCAGTCCTTCTTACTCCCCAAGCAGTCCATCCTATTCTCTGTTCAGCTCTGCCTGCTCACCAATGAGTCCATACTACTCCCTGACCAGTCCATCCATCATATTCCCCAACCAGTCCATTGTATTCCCCAACGAGTCATCATATTCCCCAGCCAGTCCATCCTACTCTTCAATGACCTCAGCCTATTCCCCAGGCAGCCCTTCATTGACTAGTTCTACAGACTGTTCTCTGACTATTCCAAGGGGAGGCAACATGGAGATTCCAGTCTACACTCCCAGCATGCCTGCTGTTTCACAGTGTCGGGAAACCACAGCAAGTCCCAGCATTGTCTTCACTCCATCCAGTCCATCTTTCTCTCCTGCAAGCACAAGGTTGATGGACATGGAGTCTCCGGTCTACACTCCCAGCAGCCCCTCGCTCAACCAGGCTCCCTCATCACCCCAGGTCATGACTCCAGTGAGCAGATCATCAACAGCGAGGACTTGCAGCTCCATGCCAGCCAGTCCCAGGCCAGGAGACTGGCATGAACCATGCAGCTCTTCAAAGGCAGAGGAATGGGAGAGCTGCTCTTCAGATGGTGCACAATGTCCATCTTCTTGTTCCATGTCATGGGTCTCCCAGTCCACAGCTACTTCTGTCGTCCACTGGCCGAGTCATGACTCGTCCTCCTCCAACGGGTCAAACTCTTCTCTGTCCAGTCCCGGGAATACAACAGCCTGTGACACTTCTTGCTATGCTATGCCAGCCATCCTGGTCGTCCAGCTCCCCATCCAGACAGGAGAGTCAGAGGCTTGAGATCTCCAGTTGTGTGCAGTCACCCTCACAAAGTCACGGGAATGACAGTCCACCTAATCCTTCTCAGCCTGTCATCTATCATTTCTGCTTCGCTAGAACTGGCTGTTCATGATGATTTGACACGCATGTACCCGCCACAAGAAGAATCAGGCCAGCTGTATCTCTCACAGGAAGACCCTGTACTTGTGCATAGGTTCCAAGACATGCCACATTCGGTGCACTTGTCGCAGGACGACACAGTACATATGTTCTCGTCCCAAAGCAGTCAACATTCTCTGATCAGCACACAGGTGAATATTGAAGAGTCATCCCTGAGTTCGGAACTGGAGGACGGGCGTTTGTTCCTGAGGCAGGAGAACAATAATAACATGGATTCTTTAGATGGGTTCAGGGAATCGCTGCACAACCCAGCCCAGATAGACAATGAACATGACTCCAGAACATCAGATCGGAGTGTTGATCATGATGGAGATGTGCAGCACACTTCCACAGAAACTGCTTCTCCTTTCTTCAGATCACAGCAGACTTTGCCCACTTCCCCCATGCCACACGAAAGGCAGGACTGGGATGACAGGCAGTCAGGGAATCTTTCAGGTAGATCTTCTCCAGACCTCTTTGCATCCAGCCCATTTCCTGTTACACCTCACCAGCTCTGGCCTCCAGCTGGCAAGAGAGGTCACCCTTGCCA
>JADBJO010000232.1:410000-420000 GCA_016801955.1 Conus betulinus | reverse complement strand
AGAAATTTCACTAAGAAATCATATACGTTGCCTTCCTGTCCAGGATATTTAGCACAGATGATCAATAAACTCAGGTTGGACACATGGAACACACAAATTATTTCCTGATCTTAGCTGAAATTGTCAGGGTAAACTTTCTGTTCATCATGTCGGAGAAAATCCCCCCAATTCGGAGTGTAGCAGCCCATGTAGCGGGGTAACTATAAAAACTGTCACACACGTAATGTCTCAATCTCAGCTGATGCATTTCTACCATAGCGTTGAAGTACTTCAGCCGTTAGGATGATTCCTGGAGACTTTCAGTCGAGCTACGGCAACAACATGTACTACTAGACTGCCCAATTTTTGCAGGGCGATTCAAATTGAAAGGTATGCATGCATGCAAATGTTGAAAGTATTGACCCCATTTTACAGAACTCATGTAGTGTGGACATCGCACATGTCATTGCCCAGAGTTGGGCAGATTGTTGTGAATTTTCAAATAGTATTTTTCTTCAGAATTCGTTGTGCAGTGTGTAGATTCTAAAATGTGAAGGACAGAGGTGAGAGAATATGACTAGAGACAATGTTTGACATTCTCAGTGATCTCCCTTTCCCTTGAATATCGGATGATATCATCGATGATGAACAGATGTTATAATAAGCACTGAACTGAACTGAACTGAACTGAACTGGCGTGCACGCACACACACACACACACACACACACACACACACACACACACACACACACACACACACACACACACACTCACACACACTCACACACTCACACATTTGTGCTCCACTCACATGTGTCACACAACACACACACACACACACACACACACATTTGTGCTCCACTCACATGTGTCACACAACACACACACACACACACACACACACACACACACACACACACACACACACACACTTGTACGCCCACTCACATGTGTCTCACACACACACACACACACACACACACACACACACACACACACACACACACACACACACACACAAGCGCGCGCGCGCGCGCGCGCACACAGCTAAGCTCTACTGCTGAAGACCTCGTTAAATACTAGACCAGGATTTATTCATTGAATGTAGCAGCTACGTGCTACACGGTCAAGATAACACACACATACCAGAGTGACACGGAGTTTCGTTGACTTTGTTGCTGTAACACGATCTATTAATAGAACGTGGGGGCTTTTCGGTCGCTAAAAATAGACTTTCCTGTGGAAATCGCGGTTTCAAATACAAAGCGAAGGCTGTAGAGGTAAGTTGTGTTTGTATGCGTCCCCTGTTCGTTTCGTGAGCATTTTCTTTGAATCTGCACAGCAAACGCATTACGTTTATTTGCTTGCATTTATGAAATAACCAAAAAAACACATTAAGCGCCCCCATTCCAACACAACAGCAGACGACCATCACAAAACAGATGTGGAAACGCATGTGAATGGCTGGTTACTAAACGATATTTGCAGGTTGGACATTCTGTCCATCGAGTTATCAAACCAGAGACTAAGCAGAGGTCGAATCCATTGCACATGCGTTAGTAGTGAAGTAATCTTGGGATTTTCAAAATGCGTTTGCAGCACACTGGTGTAAACACACACACACACACACACACACACACTATTTTGCGAGAATGATTGTCAAGTCATTGTACTATCGTAATGGCTGGCGGACGGAAACGAATTATTGTGTGCATAGAAGGCGGAAGAAAATTGTTATTCTTATTATTGATTAAGATGTCATCATTGCGAGTGTTATTGTGGTGACTGATTTCAGTGGCTTATCCAGTTTCTCGCTAGCAAGCCAACAAATCGAATTCAGTTTTCGTTTTACACACACGCGTTCAGCCTGCACACAGAGCCCCACGCCACCCCCACTCCCAATTCCCTGTCCTGCCTCTCGTTTTCCAGCGCGCATTCGCGCACGCACGCACGCACGCTAGCAAGGAAGCACACACACACACACACACACACACACACAGAGTCGTCACGTGTCACTGCAGAACCGTCTGCAAAAGATTATATACCGTCAGTCGTGTCTCTGTCAACAACAGGCATGTATGTAACTATTCTTCAGGCCTGATCATGCGGTAGAGCATATTTACATGAGCGTCCTCTCTCTCTCTCTCTCTCTCTCTCTCTGGCCCCTTATCACTATCAAGGAAGTTTAACCGTTGCAGGAAGTGTTGTTCTGCTTGCTGTAGTAGCTGGGCGGTTATTGTGCTATTGGCCAGCGTCTCAACAGTGGTGTCCCTGACAGTGATTCCGTACTTCAGGCTGTGACACACTGTCATGGTACAAACCGAGACTTACTCAGCGCTGCCGTCCACACAGCCTACAAGCCATGTTGCTTGGTACTGCTTTCACCAACGTTTGTCTGCCCGCTCACTTGGTTTCGGTCTTCAATGGCTATGTAAAATGATGTGAGGTCCTATTATGGACGACGACTTTGCCCCCCCCCCCCCCCCCCCCCGCGCTCCTCCAGCCCTCTTGCTTTTGAACACACACACACACACACACACAACACACACACACACACACACACACACACACACACACACACACACACACACTACACTACACTACACTACACTACACTACACACACACACACACACACACACACACACACAGAGTACACACTACACACACACACACACACACACACACACACACACACACACACACACACACACACACACACACACACACACACACACACACACACACACACACACACACACACACACACACACACACACTACACACACACACACACACACACACACACACACACACACACACACACACACACACACACACACACACACACACACACACACACACACACACACACACACACACACACACACACACACACACACACACACACTATACACACACACACACACACACACACACACACACACACGCACACACACATACACACTACACACACACACACACACACACACACACACACACACACACACACACACACACACACACACACACACACACACACACACGCGCGCGCGCGCGTGCGCGCGCACGCGCGCGCGCGCGCGCACACATACAAGCACACATACATGCACACACACATACACACAAACACATAAACACACACACACACACATACACACCCACCCCCCACAAACACACACATAGGCTACACACCCACCCACCCACACGAACACACATACCCCTCCCCCCCCCCCCCACCCACCACATACACACACGCGCGCGCTCGCTCGCTCGCACATTTTTTTTTTTTTTTAAATCGACAATCTGCAGTCATAAATGCAGTAAATGACGTACAACTGTGTGCCATGGCGTGCACAGACAGTAAGCATAGATGCAGTAAATGACGTACAAGACAACTCTGTGTCATGGTCTGTACAGACACTGGCAACAAGACAGCTCTGTGTCCTGGTCTGTATAGACACTGGCAACAAGACAGCTCTGTGTCCTGGTCTGTACAGACACTGGCAACAAGACAGCTCTGTGTCATGGTCTGTACTGACACTGGCAACAAGACAGCTCTGTGTCCTGGTCTGTACAGACACTGGCAACTAAACATCTCTGTGTCATGGTCTGTACAGACACTGGCAACAAGACAGTTCTGTGTCCTGGTCTGTACAGACATTGGCAACAAAACATCTCTGTGTCCTGGTCTGTACAGACACTGACAGCTCTCTGGTTGTCTAGCGACATTGTTTTAAATTCAGATTTGAGATGAAAACACTGCAGGCTGGTTTTACTGTTAGACAAAAAGGAAAACCTTTAGAGATTTCATTCACTTTCACAGGTGTTAAATCATGAGTTGGAGAGCTTAACCGAAACCTGAACAGAATCAGAAAAACACTGGGTGAATTTCCAGGGACTAACAGAGTTTAGAACTTCCCTGTCGCCAGCTGGAAAAGGGAGTGTCAGGCCACAGGCCGCCATGTCCAGTTGACCAGACACCATACAGACTGACAGAATGACATCATACAGACTGACAGAATTGCACCTTACAGACTGACAGAATGGCACCATACAGACTGATAGAATGACATCATACAGACTGACAGAATGGCACCTTACAGACTGACAGAATGGCACCATACAGACTGACAGAATGACATCATACAGACTGACAGAATGGCACCTTACAGACTGACAGAATGGCACCTTACAGACTGACAGAATGGCACCTTACAGACTGACAGAATGACACCATACAGACAGACAGAATGGCATACACCATACAGACTGACAGAATGGCATCATACAGACTGACAGAATGGCACCTTACAGACTGACAGAATGGCACACACCATACAGACTGACAGAATGACACACACCATACAGACTGACAGAATGACACCATACAGACTGACAGAATGACACCATACAGACTGACAGAATGACACCATATAGACTGACAGAATGGCACCATATAGACTGACAGAATAACACACACACCATACAGACTGACAGAATGACACACACACCATACAGACTGACAGAATGACACCATACAGACTGACAGAATGACACCATACAGACTGGCAGAATGACACACACCATACAGACTGACAGAATGACACCATACAGACTGACAGAATGACACCATACAGACTGACAGAATGACACCATACAGACTGAGAATAACACACACCATACAGACTGACAGAATGACATACACCATACAGACTGACAAAATGACACCATACAGACTGACAGAATGGCACCATACAGACTGACAGAATGACACCATACAGACTGACAGAATGACACACACCATACAGACTGACAGAAAGACACCATACAGACTGACAGAATGACACCATACAGACTGACAGAATGACACACCATACAGACTGACAGAATGACACCATACAGACTGACAGAATGACACACACCATACGGACTGATAGAATGACACCATACAGACTGACAGAATGACTGGTTCTTTGTGGATATATCTAGCAAGAATTTGTAAAACGGGAGGGAAACTCACCGACAGATTTCATACTGATCTAATGGAACAGTAATCTACTCCTGGTACACAATGTTATGTCTGATACCACAGGCCCTCGCAATAGTTTATAATCGGACGATCCTTTGACAGGTAAAGTTACCGCACACAGGCGACTGCCAATGATCTTAGAATCTGAAGAACAGTGCGGAAGGTGTGTGCTGTGTGGGAGATCCGGGGTGACAAAAATAAAGACAGGTTGGTCATAACCTTAGTTATGGTTGGAGCGGGCCGCTGGTCATGCACGCTTGAAACAGATGGGTGGTGGATGGCTGGGGGATTACCTGCCTCCCTCGGTGTCATGTAGCTTTGGGTACAGAAACACTTGATGTAATAAGGGACATGTGCGCTCGTGAACCACCGATACCAGAAGAAATATTTATTAGCAACAGCTGCAGCACAGTTCGCACACACATACTCACACACGGGAACATGCACACGCATGAATGCGCGGATCAGTCTCTGTCTCCGTAACAAACGCATGCACTTTAGGGAGCAAAGATGGAGTACACACACACACATGCGCGCGCGCGCGCGCGCGCGCACACACACACACACACACACACACACACACACACACACACAGACAGACAGAGCGGAACACACACACACGCACACACACACACGCACACACACACTCACACACACAGACAGAGCGGAACACACACACACACACACACACACACACACACACACACACACACACACACACACACACACACACACATACACACACACGCGCGCGCGCGCACATGCAAGCACACACGCAGGCACGCACGCGGGCACGCACGCGCACCTCCACACACGTTAACCTTATCCCCGCCACCCCTTTCCACTCCCTGCCTCCTGTCCCGTATATCGATGGAAATGTTTAAGCTCAACAGGTTTCCTACATTAACAGAGAGAGAGAGAGAGAGAGAGAGAGAGAGAGAGAGAGAGAGAGAGAGAGAGAACGAAAGAAAGAAAGGGAGGGAGAGAAAGAAAGGGAGAGAAAGAAAGAGCGAGAAAAGAGAAAGGGAGATAGAAAGAAAGAAAGAGAGAGAAAGAAAGAAAGAGAGAGAGAAAGAAACGGAGAGAAAGAGAGAAAGGGAGAGAAAGACAGGGAGAGAAAAAAAAAGAAAGGGAGAGAAAGACAGGGAGAGACAAAAGAGAGAAAGGGAGAGAAAGACGGGGAGAGAAACAAGAGAGAAAGGGAGAGAAAGACAGGGAGAGAAACAAGAGAGAAAGGGAGAGAAAGACAGGGAGAGAAAAAGAGAGAAAGGGAGAGAAAGACAGGGAGAGAGAAAGAAAGATAGAGAGAGAAACAAGAGAGAAAGGGAGAGAAAGAAAAAAGCGAGAAAGGGAGAGGGAGAAAGGGGGAGAAAAAAGAGAGAAAGGGAGAGAGAAAGGGAGAGAGAAAAAAGGGAAAAAGGGAGAGAAAGACAGGGAGAAAAAAGAAAGGCACTTATAGGGCACTGATGAGAGAAGAAAGAGAGAAAGGGAGAGAGAAAAGAGATACAGGGACTTACAGGGCACTGGAGAGAGAAGAAAGAGAGACAGGGAGAGAAGAAAGAGAGACAGGGAGAAAAGAAAGAGACAGGGACTTATAGGGCACTGGTGAGAGAAGAAAGAGAGACAGGGAGAGACAGAAGAGAGACAGAAGAAAGACAGGGAGAGACAGAAGAGAGACAGAGGAGAGACAGGGAGAGACAGAAGAGAGACAGAAGAGAGACAGGGAGAGACAGAAGAGAGAAGTGACTTATAGGGCACTGGTGAGAGAAGAAAGAGACAGGGAGAGACAGAAGAGAGACAGGGAGAGACAGAAGAGAGACAGAGACAGGGACTTATAGGGCACTGGCGAGAGCGCACACCTCTGCCAAGGTCGAACGGATCCGGAATCCGCACTTTGATCCGTATTCCAACCACAGATCCCCGCCAAACTTCGACAGATTGATCCTTGTGCCACGTTCCGTCTTTGATCGGAGTTTTTGAAGATCGAACCGGTAGATGTGCGTGTGATCTTGTGGGCAGAGTAATAGATTCCGATGATCAGCATAACGAAAGTAAACCTTGTACATAGTGGACAGAGTAACAGATTCCGATGATCAGCATAACGAAAGTAAACCTTGTACATTGTGGACAGAGCAACAGATTCCGATGATCAGCATAACGAAAGTAAACCTTGTACATTGTGGACAGAGATTCCGATGATCAGCAGATTCCGATGATCAGCGTAACGAAAGTAAAGCGGATCGGCAGCTCTTCTAAACCGAAAGTAGCTTCAGCAGTGACGCGACATCCATTTCTAATTCAGAAGCCAGACCCGCGAGCGGTTCCCTCTCTTACAACTACAGGATCTATTTAGCCCAGAATCCATATTATATACAATTAAGTCAGCATGGCAGCGGCAGGAGAGAGAGAGAGAGAGAGAGAGAGAGAGAGAGAGAGAGAGAGAGAGAGAGAGAGAGAGGAGGGGGGTGGGGGTAGGCCTATGTCATGCTGACGGCCAACCATGTTGTAGCCTGTCAGCGCTATTTATGGATACATGTCAGCGCTATTTATGGATATATGTCAGCGCTGTTATGGAGATACATGTCAGCGCTGTTATGGAGATACATGTCAGCGCTATTTATGGATACATGTCAGCGCTATTTATGGATACATGTCAGCGCTGTTATGGAGATACATGTCAGCACTGTTATGGAGATACATGTCAGCGTTATTGAGGGATACACTCCCTGGCACCTGTCCAGCGTGGCGCTTCACCGTGTCATCATTACTGCCGCTAAACAGACAGCTCGTGAGAGAGAGATTCCATCACGTTCCCCAGCTCACTCTTTGGGGACTGTCGAAGTGAATCAGCTGTTTTTAACGCCGTGGACGTGTCAGCCACAGGGTGCGTGGTATGAAGCTTGGCGTGTGGTAGAAGCTACGTTCACATGTGCTCTGCTTTTTATCCTTCAGTCTGTCGCCTGTTGTATGACCCAGGTCAGCATACAATACCACCGGGTCACGAATATAGAACAGTGCACACACCAGGCGAGTTTGGAAAAAAAAATCTATCGTTGGAACAAGAGTTACCCTACATGGTTGTTACTTAATGTTTACTGTTCCCTGCCTCATTTCAAATTTCCTTTCATATCAATCAGATTGACGATACCAGTATTTGTAACTGGTTGTCCGTCTGTTTATTTGAGTGTACTCAAGATCGAAAAGGCTGTACCAGTTGAGTAAATGTTGTATTTGTTCATTTCTGCAGTTGTTGCTGCGTAGATGCGTCAGGCAACAGTACATGGGCAAGCTTGAAATGGTGTATGTGTTGTGTTGTGTTGTGTTGCGTGTGTGTGTGTGTGTGTGTGTGCGTGTGTGTGTGTGTGTGTGTGTGTGTGTGTGTGTGTGTGTGTGTGTGTGTGTGTGTTGGGGGCGGATGTCTCCTTGTTTCTTCTGTGTGGCCTGCGTTCTGACCAGCGCGTGAGGCTGAAGCGTAGGTCAGACATCTGCTAAGTCCTAGCCTCGAGACCCTCTTCTTAATTCTGTTATCTTAAACATTAATTCATTTATCCATCAGCTTTAAATCATGCGCAGTATGGTCTCGAAACTTCGCAGATTTGATGTAGCGTATATGGATTAGTCCGCACGCAGTAACTTTTCCTAGGTGAAAGTGAAAGTGAAACTGTGTTGCCATTTCTGCCAGGTGATTTAGTGTCATTGGCAGCATTCGTAACTGTTGCCATTTCTGCCAGGTGATTTAGTGTTGTAAGCAGCATTCGTAACTGTGTTGTCACTTTTGCCAGGTGATTTAGTGTCACTGGCAACATTCATAACTGTTGTCACTTCTTTCAGGTGATTTGGTGTTGTAAGCAGCATTCGTCACTGTGTTGTCACTTCTTTCAGGTGATTTGGTGTCGTAAGCAGCATCGTCACTTCTTTCTCTTTGAAATCCTGTGTTCGATACAAACGAGATAAAGCTGTAGTCTCTAAGAGGTGGTGGTTTAATTTTACGTCTTTCCATCCGGCGGATGATATTAGACGAAAAAAAAAATCACTTAAGTCATTTCAACACATACATCTGCATACACTTATGAAAAGGAAAACAGCAAATCAGTTAAGGACCCTCATAATAGTCTAGCTACATCAGAAATGGCTAAAGTGGCGGCAAACTCAATTATGCATGAGTCAGATAGAACTTGACTCTCATTTTCATATTTGTCAAGATCGATACCTTTCGCCTTATACATTTTAGTTAAAACTGGACAATCTAATAGAAGGTGATGCACAGAGATGAATTTTCCACAGACACACACACACTTCAGGAGAAAATTTGGTCTTCCATGTGTTCAGCCTTAATTTTGTGATAATCTTAGCCAGATGGCGTGAGCAGCTAGGCAGTGTGTAGCATTTTTCACAGAAAAAGGTTTTGTAAACGTAATGTTCCAGGTTGAATAGTATTTCACACTTGGAAGGATGTAATGGCGAATTTAGCTCACATTCTGAACAGTTTTGTGCACCAAATTTAGCTAGATTACAGGTGGACGTCATGTCTGTAAGAGGTGGACGTCATGTAGTCTGTAAGAGGTGGACGTCATGTAGTCTCTAAGAGGTGGACGCCATGTTAGAGGTGGGCGTCATGTCCTTAAGAGGTGGACGTCATGTCTGTAAGAGGTGGACGTCATGTCTGTAAGAGGTGGACGTCATGTAGTCTGTAAGAGGTGGACGTCATGTCTGTAAGAGGTGGACGTCATGTCTGTAACAGGTGGACGTCATGTAGTCTGTTAGAGTAAAAGTCATGTCTGTTAGAGGTAAAAGTCATGTTTGGTTAAGGTGGACGTCATGTCTGTTAGAGGTG
The DNA here is from genome assembly GCA_016801955.1 of Conus betulinus. Taxonomy (NCBI): domain Eukaryota; kingdom Metazoa; phylum Mollusca; class Gastropoda; order Neogastropoda; family Conidae; genus Conus; species Conus betulinus. The sequence goes on along the minus strand of JADBJO010000232.1, from coordinate 410,155 downwards.
GACGTCATGTAGTCTGTTAGAGGTGGACGCCATCTCTATTAGAGGTAGAAGTCATGTCTGTAAGAGGTGGACGTCATGTAGTCTGTTAGAGGTGGACGTCATGTAGTCTGTAAGAGTGGACGTCATTGGGTCTGTTAGAGGTGACGTCATTGGGT